>OY982567.1:7797356-8280234 GCA_963859945.1 Euplagia quadripunctaria | reverse complement strand
GTTTTGAGCTATGCTTCATGTGATATTCATTCATCCTGGGATTAGCAAACTAGGCAGAAATTATTTTCAAAAATATATAAAAGGAGCAAAGGTTCCTCCTGTTTTTACAATTCAGCTAACAATATCGTATTATTTTTTTACCAGGGTCTTAATTATCACTAAGCTAAATTTCGAAGACAGTTTGTAGAAAATTAAACCTATAGTCAAGATATTATTTACAGCTGAACCAATTTACTAGGTAGGTAGGTGTCTCACTTTAAAGTAGGACATTATTTCGTGAATCCTTGATAGGAATGACTTTTTTATAGATACTGACTGACATTAAACGTACCTACTTATCATGTAGTACCAGAGTCGTAAAAGTAATTTAAAATACTTTGGCTTTGATGTCGTAAAAGTTTAACCTAAAAGTTATTTAACGAAAAATTATTACGATTGTGGAAAAATTATTACCAAGTGCTCTGTTTGTCGAAGTGACTGTACCTTTTGTTAGAAACATTCTCACAACCACTGATATAAAATATGAAAATCACTAACTACAGTAACTGCCAAGTTGTTCGTACCACTCTTCGCACTCAAGACAATGTTCTGAACTTATTACTACCCTTTTTATACCCCCACTATTCATTAATATTTATCAATCGACCAATACCATTGCGTTACCGGTATAACCAGTCAAAATAATGTCTATCAACTTATTCTTATTAAATAGTGAACTGTGTTATCATCTATCATAGTTTGTCCCTAATTTTAATAAAATAAATAAGAGTTTTTGATGTGACGACGACACTTTGAACGTTATTGAGTAAGTAGCAAGTAAGGTTCAACACTAAAACAATAAAATAAGAAGTGTGTGAAGAAGAAGTGAGATAGAAACTTTTGTGCAATTGTTGTTTATGTCACTCATGCCGATCTTCTTCAGTGGAACTCATCATCTTCTTACCCTTATTCCAAACTTATTTGTTGTAGTTGCAATGTGTTTGTTCGTGGGAGAGCCATGCTTCGGCATGTATGAGCAGGCTCGAGCGGAGTGATACCACGGCCTTACATAAAACCGGCAGTGAAGCAATGATTACATTGCTTTTCGCCGCGTGAGTGTTACCGGAGGTCCTAACCCTTCCCACTCCCCCCTCTTCCCGCCTCTCCCAGCTCTTCCCCCCTCTTCCTCTACTCCCACCTTAAAGGCCGGCAACGCACATGTGACTCTTGAGTTGCAGGTGCCCATGGGCGGCGGTAGTCACTTAACATTAGGTGACCCGTCTGCTCATTTTGCACTCTATAACAAAAAAAAGGGTTTTGACTGGTTTCTTTTATGGCTTGCTGCCTGCCTGACGCCAACCTTTATTGAAGGAATAAGATAAGTTTTGTATAAGAAAAAATGGGCAGGGAGAGGAACCTAGGGTAGGTTAGGTTAAGTGTTCACGGGCAATTTTCTGCAACTCCCCGAAGAATCCCAGTAACCCCATTACGTTACCGACGATCTCGGAGAGTGACCCTGGCGAGTCAAGGTACATGTACATGGGTTGCTGTTTTCTCTGCTTCCATGCAAGCTCTGCATAGTGGGCTGTCAGGAGCTCCTATAGCAGAAAGCCTTGTTCAGCTAGAGTAGCGTCTTTGACAACCGGCTGTTGATGGCGGGGAGTGCCGCCCTCGTCTGCCCGCAGTTTTCATGGCTTGCCCATATGAAATTGTGTTGGTCTCTAGTGCGCATCCTTACCAATGTCCGAATTTGACAGAAGGGGAGGGGGGGTTATGGCCATCGCAATCGGTATGTCCTTGGATATCTCTTCCAAAATCACCGTATGCGGGCTTCCGTTGTCCCTCCACAGGTGCAGCGTCCTTAGCCTTGTCGCAGCTAGAGCTGCTTCCTGTTGTATAATGAACCTAGGGTAAGGGATACCTCAGGTCTCGGATGGGGAACGGGACTGAGACTGCAGTAGCTCGCAGAGGCCGGGGTCACGTACCCGAATGGCTTGTATTTCCTATGACTGGAGAGGCTACCAGGACAGGAACATCAGCTGGCCAGTTCTTAAGTGAAACTGTAAGGTTGATTCCCTGGTCAAGTTATATGTATATAAGGCACTGTATTACGGAAAAGTGTAGTCCTCTGTTAGAGATAAATATTAGACCTCATGGATATAAAATACAAAAATGTGAATTTGAATTGGAAAAGAAATACTGTAATATATATATATATATATATATATATATATATATATATATATATATATATATATATATAGATATGCTTACGAATTTTCATATAAGATGACTCTGTTTATTTAATTTTTACTGAATCATTTCAGGATAAATCGAGACGTAACGTACGTATAAATATAATATATATATATATTTATATATATATATTTATATATATATATATATATATATATATATATTTATATATATATATATAATTATGTGGATCTTAATGGAACGTCTCGATTTATCTTGAAATGATTCAGTAAAAATTAAATAAACAGAGTCCTCTTTTACGAAAATTCGTAAGCATATCTAAATTCTTATTTTTGGTTTCAGAAATTGCATTTCCTCGTGAACGTTACTAGATGCAATATAAATATTGCATATTCTGGAACCAAAAATAAGAATTTAATATCATTTTCGAATGGTTGTAACACTTGTAACCCATTTTAAATTATACAAAGCATATTTTTGAAATAACAATGCTGGAACTGCAGTGAGAGAGAGAATTGAAATGCCGTAAACAACGATTCCTTCATCATATTTAATAAATAAACGTTAAATTTATATACTTGACACCATTGAAAAACACCACCCGATAAAAAATTAAGACACAAAAATTATAATGCAAAATATTAATATTATTTTAGGATGTCTCTAAGTTATTATAAGAACAAAAAATCTTGTCTCTTAACTTAAAGCACGGTAGACAAACATTGATGAAATTATTAATTATAAAACGTAGAAGGCAGAAGAAAAAAGGAAATTCATTATAATTTTAGTTCGTTACTAAGAATTATGAGTGTATATATATCCGCTGCTTCTCGGAATTTACTATGTGAAACTAGTCGGGCCACCACAAACAATATATACGGTGAACGAACAGTTGTTCTATCCAATCTAGGAATCAAGTAATCAGTTGATTACTTGGTTCCTAGATTTATTAACAACCTACGCACTCAGTTGCGAGATATTGTTACGCCGATAAATGTAAATGTCAATATTAAAACCTTATTTTTTTAAGTAATACTTTATTAAATTGCAAGTTACAATAGGATTTTATTTGTCTTGTTTATCTTGTATCTACTTTTACTTGTCTATTTTATTTTGTATGCCAATTTTTAAATGTTTAAGTTACATTGTTTTAAGTTATTTGCTGAGTTATCGATCTGGACTTAAGTAAGTGTCCATAGCATTCATTATAAACCTTGATGGTTTTTTGGAAATGCCATCCATAATCAAACCTTGTAAATATATTGTTAAAATGTTGAAAGAATAAAAAATAATATGTACATATTTTGCGCTATTTGAAATATTGTTTCTATAAAATTATTAAAAAAATATGATTAAAAACTAAATTAATAAATAAATTATTACGAACACTAGGTTTCGACACATTTAATACAAGCATTCACTACTACTACTAGCACTGAATGACATGTTTAGGGAGGCATATTGGGGAGTGTTACAATATTAGGAATTTCACTTGCCTTTTATGCGTCCTGTTAACAAAAAAGATATGGAAGTAACTGACACACGATAAAACTGTGTTTTCACACTTTTTTAAGGTGTCCTAAACTAATTGCAGGACCACAAAATAGGTACTTTCAGCTAAATCACGGCAGTACTCTAAATAAACTGATTATAAATTATATATAAAGCATCCATTTCCGTTTTAGTATCGCTTGATGTTTTTCTTTAACAAGTATTTATTTGAGTATATTTTAATGAGATTGTACGAACCATTTACTTTTCTAGTGAAACGGTAAATTGATTTGGTGTTTCGTTTAAACGTTTATAATTTTATTCCTAGCGAACGGATTTTACTAACTCAAACAGATCAATGGCATGTAATAAGCATGTAAAAGTTTAGGAATGGGTCTGGCATAACATTTAAAACTTTTATTACTTTTCTGGTGTATTTGTATTTGGACTTTGTACACAAAGAGTACATACTCGAAGGCAATGTACATTGTACAGTTAGCAATGTAAATATATGTTTATTATTGCTTCTAGCCCACTCGTCATATCCCGCTATCTATAAACCTAAACTGGATAAGTATGCCTATAGACAAGTTATAATAGCACGATATTTTCCGTTGTTAGAGGAGCTCGGACTCCCCGGGAACCACCTGTCCGAGCTACAACTTCGCTACCCTGGCCTGCTTGAGCTTCTGCTTATACTCCCTAATCCATCCATATAGGCAATATCCCTTGATAACATTGCCCTCTCTTCTTACATACCTTTTCCTGTCAATATACTGCCAATTTTCCCATTCTTACTTCCCAAAGTGCCCGTTTAATGGCAATCTATACTAATATTATAAAGAGGTAAAGTTTGTGAGTTTGGATGATCGGGGTAATCTCCGGTACTACTGATCCGATTTTGAAAATTCTTTTAGTGTTGGATAGCCGATTTATCGAGGAAGGCTATAGGCTATATAACATCAAGCTATGACTAATAGGAGCAGAGCATTATTGAAAAATGTTGCAAAAATGGGAAAAATTTACAAACGCAGACGAAGTTGCGCGGGTCAGCTAGTTTGCTATATGTGAGTATGACCTCTATTATGTGAATGGGATCAAATTACAGTGGTAAAATATGGGTGTTTTATACACCTCTGCCTACTCCTTCAGGGATAAGGGCGTGAGTGTAAATGTATGAATGTATGTATTTCCCGTTAACCTTATGATACGGCAACCGGAACGAAAGAAAATAACGTCTTGCCAGACAGGCCGTTTATTGTCCTTTTTGTTGTGTGTTATGCTTTCAGGCTTACTTTAGCCTGAAGGCATAACACACATATATATTACTGCCATACACTCTAGCAGCCAAATCTATGGTTAGTTACGCTTTAACTTATTTAAGGTTTAAGATAATCTTTGACATAAAAATGCAAACTGCAAATACGAAAATACCCTAAGGAATGATAAATTACAAATTAAAACAAACTACTTTCATTTTCTAAATCCCAACGAGTTTTCACGGAACAGCTCAACAAGTTAGCAAACGTTTAATTCTCAAATGGATTTATGAAATGAAAATGAGCTTGGTAAAACAAATAAAAAAACGTATGAAATTTATGTGATAAGATTAGTACTAATGTCAAAAAAAGTAATTTCATCGAAAAAGTCTGAACTATTAAGCAGTAACATGAAAAAGTAGGATATTTCACATTCATACTGCGTGAGTAAAGACGAATGTGCATTTTATGTGAATCTAGTCATTTAAAAGAAATCTGTTTCTTTTTTAGGGTTCCCTTCCCCAAAGGGAAGAAAAGGATCCCTTATAGGATCACTTTGTTGTCCGTCTGTCTGTCTGCCAAGACCCTTTTTCTCAAGAACCTTATATCGCGAGCAGTAAAAAAATCAAACTTCTACGACAACGCAATCAAAAGATACGGCTATTTAAGCCTTAGATTTGTACAAATTTAAACATTTCACAGGTGAATCAAAACCCATAGGGTCTTCCCATTGACCTAGAATCATGAAATTTGGTAAGAAGCAAGGTCTCACAGTACCAGTATAAGAAAAATTGCGAAAGTCGTTAATTGGTTTTTTTATCTGTCTGTATTAAGACTCTTCTCCTCAGGAACCCGTAGAGGCATCAAATTGAAATTAACATGAAATACTCATGTTAGCAGTCCCTTGAAGCTGTATAAAAATCAAGCTTCTTAATCAAAGCACTCAAATGATACGGCCAGTAAGCCTTAGATTTCGCAACTAATTAAAAAAAAAGCTAATGAAATTTGGTAAGAAGCAAGGTCTCACAGTACCAGTATAAGAAAAATTGCGAAAGTCGTTAATTGGTTTTTTTATCTGTCTGTATTAAGACTCTTCTCCTCAGGAACCCGTAGAGGCATCAAATTGAAATTAACATGAAATACTCATGTTAGCAGTCCCTTGAAGCTGTATAAACATTAAGATTCTTAATCAAAGCACTCAAATGATACGGCCAGTAAGCCTTAGATTTCGCAATTAATTAAAAAAAAAGCTAATGAAATTTGGTAAGAAGTAAGGTCTCATAGCACAAGTAAAAGAAAAAACAGAAAGTCGTTAATTTGTTGATGTCTATACTTAAAATAAAACTGTAACAGGTCCAATTCTGTACATTGAAGATATTTTGAGTTTTTTTTTGTGGGGCTAAACTAAACATTTTTTTCTTTTTGTCTGTCTGTATCATGGCCGCGCATCACGCCGAACTACTGAACGGATTCAAATGAAACTTGGCATCATTTGAGTTCATACTACAAGGTAGGACATAGAATACTTTTTATCCCGAAATTCGACTTCCTTGAGAGAACGGATGAAAATGTGTACTTAGTTGTAATTCATTAACCCGTAGTCCGATTTCAACTATTCTTTTTTTGTTGGAAAGGAGGTACTTTGAATATTGTCACGTAATCTTTCTTTCTTCTAAAACCATTTTTATAATAAAACTGTAACACTTTATAATAGATACTGAAGCTAAAACTATATTTTTTTCACTTTTTTATCCCGAAATTCACGACGGGTTTCTTTGAGAGAAGGGATAAAAGTCGAAATGTGTAATAAGTTGTACTTCATTAAAACGTAGTCCGATTACAATCATTCTTTTTCTGTTGGAAAGGAGATACTTTGAATATTGTCACGTAATCTTCTTTCTTCTGTATTTATATGTATAATAAATCTGTAGACGTGTTTGATCGCATTACGTAAATGCACGAAATAATCGTGGAAACGTTTTATGATAAGTATTGTGTATAATTTGGTGTAACATTAAGTATTTGATTTATCGCAATCGGTTCTCTCTATTCGTAGAAGAAATACTTTATAAATTTCACGAACTCTGTTGGCCCCAAGTAACACTAACTATACAATACTACAAGGATAAATGATCATTTATTTTATAAAATACTAGCAGCGCCGCCGTGGTTTCAACCGCATAAGTCCCGATGCCGTGGGAATATCGGGATAAAAAGGTAGCCTATGCTTTAATCCAGGTCCCCAGCTATCTACATACCAAGTTTCATTGCAATCGGTTCAGTACTTTTTGCGTGAAAGAGTAACAAACATCCATCTATCCATCCATCCATCCAAACTTTCACATTTATAATATTAGTGAGATTTATTATTAGCATAGAATACTTGAATGATGAGTTGTAAATTTTAATATAAGCATTACATAATACCTCTAGGTAAATATTTGTAGTTCAATTTTCATCATAATTTAATAAAAAATCTTCGTTAAAATAAAGTATTAATTTGAATATTTTCTGAAAGTGCACATAACCTAAAAAGTGTTGCGTATGTGTGCTTTATAGATAGTTCTGTGATAAGATTCTCCGCAATTACCTTTGTGCATTTATTTCCTTAAATTATGTACGTACCTATGTTTTGTCTATGCGATCATAAAATTATTTGTATCTGGAATAAGAATAAATTCGTTCCGTTATGGCAGATTTTCAATCGTAAGATAGCATAGGGGAACGCAGTGTCGATATCTACTGACCGTAAGCGACACGCACTGTTACGGAAGTTCGAGACTTACGGAAAGAAGTTACACCTGAATATATATATAAAGTATTCGGATAATGACTCTGCGCTCTCAAGAAAGTGTTGAAAAACGCAAAGCGAGTTTAATTTTCTGAGAGTGCCACACACCATCACGTGAGTCTAAAACCCAGTGCACGATGGCACTCATTACAGGGCAATGTCACCGACCGGTCTCCCGCATTAATGTGCTTTTCTGTGGTGATTGTTGAAACTGTTTTTCGTTGTTTGGTAATCCCAGAGTAATCGGTAGCCGGTCCTTGGCTACCGATATGCCAACGAGCTATTTTGCCCATCGCAGCCACCAAGTGCCATCATTAATGCTATTATTCCTATACCTACTATATAAGTAGTATCCAAGCATGAATCCTAAAATAATGTATTCAGTATGCCACACGCCATACATAAAAAAAACAAATAGGATAGGATTAGATTATCTATGGAACTTTCTTATTTTGGATGCATTCTAAAAACAGCATCGTAACTGGTTTCGTTTTTTATTAATGTATTTTTGCATTTTTATTTAGTATAATCATAGATTTCGGTATAAAAGAAACAAAAGGAGAATAAATCAGTTTCCATATAAATATTTAGACAGTAACTGTGATAAAGTGTCTTTATTTGCGTAAAATAATGTTACTTTCATGTTTAGAACATTTATAAACGTTCGTTTCGTATCATTTATCTACATAATTATCGTATTTTTCGATCAATTGTTGCAAACGTGCCCAACGTAAATAAAGGCTTGTTCTGGGATAACCAGACCCTTCTGTGCTAAGGAAAAGGATTTGGTTGACTCCGGTTCTTGCTTGCTTGCTGTTGGGTGAGAGTTGAGCATTTTATAATAACCGTTTAATAGAAGCGGAATTTCATTTTAAATGTACTTACATCTTGTGTTTACCAAGATTGATGCGCTTACCAACGAACAGTTTTTTATATAGATTTGTCTTGCGGCTTGTGCTTAACGATTTATACTTTTAGTTGATATTACCATTATATAAATTTTACACAGTAATCACTTAAATGTTTGAGATCGTTCTATTAACACGATGTTGGCCTATGTGTTATATGGTGTTTATGGTATACCGCCGCCTTACTACTTATATATATATATATATATATATATATATATATATATATATATGTACACCACTATAAATACTAAGGCGTCAGATTTACGATCGAGTGTTTTTCGGTTCGAACCAAACCCAGTATACCACCGATGTAGTATTAGATTAGCTAAATGTTTGTACTCTTAATACAAACATTTACATAATCTGGAGGAGCTAACATAAATAGTAACGTGTCACTCATGTTAGTAGTGCGAATCGAGGTAGTCTTATTTTGAAATGAATTATTTCTAACTTCCCTTCATAAAGCGTGCAATAACACTCTATATTTTCCAACAAGCTTAAAACTTTATAGATAACTTTTACTTTTAACATTGTTACGTAGCAATCTGAAAGTGCTTTTAAACTATGGATCCATTCGGGCAAAATTCAATCATGGCGGAAGACTATATTTACCGTTAACTATTATCGCAGCGGAATTTGTAAATATCCTAATTGAATTTTATCTTGGTGTTTGCTTAAAATTTCACCGTGATTATAAACACGGGCGCATTTGGTTCTTGGGGATTGTCCGGCTACTTAAAAATAGCATTTAAATAGTTTTCTAAACATTAGATATAAAAATAAGACTAGAAAAAAAAAACAAGACTATAAGTAAACTTATGTTATTGAAGCGTATTCAGGGGTAAATAACAGCCCACGAAAAGTGTCTGGCAATGTTGATAATCACTTTTTAATGCTATTGTGTACTATAAATATACAATTTAGCAATCAGAATTTAGGAAAAGTTCCCAATGATTTTATGTAACTTTAGCACCTTTGAAAATTGGACTGGATGCGGAAGGCGGAGGATAGAGTGTTCTGGTGCGCATTGGGAGAGGCCCTGTGTCCAGCAGTGGACTACGCTATGCTGATTGTTTTTTTTTTTTTATATTATAGGGGGCAAACGAGCAGGCGGGTCACCTGATGGTAAGTGACTACCGTCGCCGCTGGACACCTGCAACTCAAGAGTCACAAGTGCGTTGCCGGCCTTTAAGATAGGAGTACGCTCTTTTCTTGAAGGTTTGAAGGTCGTATCGTAATCATTGATTTGATTGATCTGATAATTGGCCACCGGCCCAAACTAGCAGGTATGCATGTATACCTTCACAGTCTCTGCTAATACTACTCTATACGACACATTATGTTTGTCAAAAATAAGTAAGGTCTGGCGGCTTTGGCATTTTGCTCTATAAATATTCCAAATTCCTCCGTCCGCAAAATTAGCTAGGGGTACAAAAAATTCTCTTCACGTATTATATACATGTACAAATTATTCTAAAATTTTGCCTCAGACAAAGTGCAACTTTTAAATTTTTAGTTTTGTTTTTAGAAATAAAAAGCACATTGCATGTTCCGCTACTATTATAAACAAGTTACAATAGTTTAAGTATGTTTTACAAGCTGACCCGACAGACCAGTCAAAATTTTTACAAACAGTTTATCTAAAGGGTTTAACAAGGGTTTAAATAGTAATCCGTGACACATGTCATGTCAGTAGCACGAATCGAGGTAGTCTTACTTTAAAATGAATAATTACTAACTTCGCTTCATAAAGCGTTTATGGTTGTGACATGACACTATATATTATCCAACAAGCTTATAACTTAATTGATTACTTCAGCTTCAACATTATTACGTGCCAATCTGAAAGTAATTTCAAATCATGGATCCCTTCAGGCAAGATTTCAATCCTGGCGGAAGAAACTTTGAATTTAACTATATTTCGCGTTAATTGAAAATATTTTGATTGATTTTCAACTTGTGTGCTTTCAGTATTGTATATATTGTGTTTGTTATTTTATATTTATTATCCTTACTAATATTAATATTATACATGCGAAAGTAACTCTGTCTCTCTGTCTGTCTGTTGCCCTTTAAATGAAATTTTGTACACAGATAGTCTAGAGCCTGAGAAAGGACATAGGTTACTTTTTAAAAAGGGCGAAAAAAAGGGGTATCAGCCGTTGAAAGATGGGGATGAAAAGTTTTATGTAAGTATCGTCATATTTAGAGGTGGCTTGAAACCTATTTTTTAGGCTGTTGATTCGATATAAATACACTATTCCACGCGGACAAAGTCGCGGGCACAGCTAGTTCCTCATATGTCAAAGAGTATGCTACTGACATTTCAATCAATCAGCATATCGTAGTCCACAACTGGACATAGACCTCTCCTAAAGCTATTAATAGGTATAATTAAATTAAAACAATATTAGATACTATTGAACTATAAACAACTTTTTTAAATATCACATAATATATATACATATATACACTATACTACTATACTACACACTACTACTAAACACACTTTTCTCGTTTTAATTCTATTCTCCCTGGCCTCAAGGAAATTTCTTCTTCTGACTTCGACCTTTTAGGATCCCCAATATTTTTCTCTGCAGTTCCTGAGGCCATCACTGCTCGAAAGCTGCTTCTCCTTACCGTTCACGAACGCCTGAAAGGTCTTTCCGCGCACGTTGCGATTATCTTGTTACGCATGTGCTTCGCTCTCCCGAAGGTTACTTATTTATTGCGGACCACCCCAACTAGGCTTTGTCCCGAGGAAGTTTCCTCCTTCGACGATGCCTTGAAATCGGTAGTGGAGTCAGTCCTCAATGTCTCCCTAGATGGGACCCAGTGGAGTCAGGCGACTTTGCCAATCCGATGTGGTGGTCTCGGGGTGCGTTGTACACGTGATATGGGTCTGCCAGCTTTTCTGGCGTCTGCGCATGGGGTTGCAAACCTTGTTACTATTTTATTTAATTCTAATGGTGACGGGGGGAGCATACCTTTTGTGTCGGATTCTGTGCCAGCTTGGTCGGTAATCAACGCGAGTGCGTTGATCCCTGAAGCGATGCACCTTCAGCGGGCGTGGGATGAGGTGGGGTTGAGGCGACTCCAGGATCAATTATTAGAGGGTGCTACGGGGGCCGATAAGGCTAGACTGCGGGCTGTATCGCAACCTGAATCTGGAGCGTGGTTACAGGCGTTACCTTCGCCTCATCTGGGCACTCTGCTCGACGACGATTCTCTGCGTGTGGCGGTGGCTTTTCGCCTGGGCTGTAAGGTGTGTGGACCATGGGGTCCACACACCTTACAGCCCAGGACTACATATGGATGTGCACCTGCGGGTCCATGGTGGAAGCGAATGGCCATCACGCTTTGAGTTGTCGGCGGTGCACTGGGAGGTTTCCGAGACACCATGCTCTGAACGGCTCTGAACGATATCGTCCGCAGGGCCCTTGTATCGGCGAACGTCCCCTGCGTGCTTGAGCCTCCGGGTCTAAGCAGGTCGGATGGTAAGAGGCCGGACGGGCTGACTTTAGTGCCGTGGAAGAACAGTAATTGCCTAATTTGGGACGCAACTTGCGTCAGCACTGTAGCCGCTAGCCACCTTAGTCGCACCGTTCACAGCCCGTCAGCCGCCGCAGAGGACGCCAGCTTAAGGAAGAGGCTTAAGTACGCCGATTTGGAGCCGCTGTACTACTTCGTGCCGATAGCAGTGGAGACCCTGGGGAGCTGGGGCAAGGAGGCCAAAATAGTTATAAAGGAGATTGGGCAAAGGCTCTTAGAGAAAACTGGTGACTCTCGATCCAGATCGTTCCTGGTACAGAGGCTGGCCATCGCAATCCAGCGTGGAAACGCCGCGAGTGTGATGGGCACTTTTGTGCCGGGAACGGTCAGGGGCGGGTTTTTTGATTAGATAAAAAAGATAAAAAAAAAAGAAAAAAAGAATTAAAGTAAAGATGTTGTTAAATTACACTAATTGTGAAATTAGCTATGTAGTTTAAATTTACATTTTCAAGTAATGTATTACCAGTCTAATATAAAAATAAATTTTATTACTTCTATTTTTTGTCCCATGAGCTAAACCAACTATATATTTATATATATATATACATATATGTATATATTATGTGATATTTAAAAAAGTATATATTTAACTGTTTTATACACACCTAAAGAAAATCTTCTGCGAGTACACATTATGATTAAAGTCATATGGTTGTGCTCACTATTATATTACGGGGAAGGGATAGTGAGTAGGTAGGTACCTATACCTACTAACAATCCCTATCACAACAAAGAATGATGAAGAACTAAAAAAAGGTAAACGATATTAAGGTTTTTGAACATTTACTTTATTTTCTACACTTCATAATCTTTTTCAGCGTTATAATCTTTTTCATACCTTCACATGTACGTGTTTAACTGTTTATTATCAATACAAAAAAAAAACAAAGCAATAAAAAAACAATAGAAACCTGACCGAGATAGTTAATCATTCACGGCTTGCTTTTCTATATTTAGTATACAAGTACTTACTTGTAAGATAAAACATCCTAATTTTTTCATTAAGGAAATTGGCCCATTAAAAGTTTTTCAATTTAATACGTAAATGGTACCTACGAGTAACATAAAAAATCAGCAGTATTTTCGCGAAAAACTTTATTAATATGTAAAGTAAAAATGAGTTTTCGTAGGGTTGACTTATTGTTATTTTATTATGAACGCACGTCACAATAACCAGCCGATGGAAATCTAGATTGAGTTCCAACGACTGAAGACCACCCTTATAGATACGAATGATACTAAAATCGTGGTCCTCAGTTTGACTGCCTCGAGAGATGCACTTTTACGCCCCACTTAAAGGACCCCTTGTAGGTCGAAGGGAACACGTGTGCTGGTAATGAATTCCACTTATTAATGGTGCGGCAAAGAAAAGAGATGCTGAACCGTTTGGTTCTTGTCCCAACAACTAATCCCAATTAGTTCCACTGGCGGCGGGATGAGGTGTCACCCATACCTCAGCCGCGTGTTATTTTGGATAGGAAAGCAGACGGTGGGATCAATTAGAAAAACTTTTTCGAACACTCGCCATGGTAGAGGTGGTAGAATACTGGCAAAGAGGCTACATGTTGTTGACCTCAGGACTCCTCATTATGCGGGTTGCACGTCGATGCAAACTGTCGAGAGCTTATGATGCATAATCGTCAAATGAAAGAGGTAACAAAACAAGTTTCGAAGCAAAGGCAAATCGGCCCCCGGCGTGGCAGTTCGATGCGCTACTATTCAAACAACATTATTAGATATTAAATTCAGAAATTCGATTCTTTCACGTGGAGATAACGTTTTGCTATGGAAGCAGCAGTAACGCATTCAGTCGTTGCGGAGCATTTGACATAATATTATGAGACATTTGTGAAAATTTATCAGTCCAATGCTTTTATGTTCACTGAAATAGTGTAAAAACGCCAGCGATAAAGAAAAAGAACGGAGTATTTTTTAGCAGAGAAGTACACCATAAAGTTTTTAATACGATCAATTTCACTATATTACATTAATTGAAACGTGTGAGCATATGAGTCCTACCGGTTCTGTTTAGAGACATTCGTAGATGAATGAAAACAAATCAATATAAATGTGACATAAAGGAAACATTATGTCTACAAAAAAAATAATCATTTTGATTATAAACAATCTTATAGATTGCATATTTAACAGACTACATACAAAAAAAGCAAGGTTGCGTTTCTAACAATTTATTACACTTTCACGTCAAAACTGTTATATACACGTTGTTAGGGGTATAGAAAATTACTTAAGAAATAACCTTTACGCGAGCTCAAACGAGGGCAATAGCTTGTTCTCTATAGATGAAGATTTCTAAACCTATAAGTACATTAACTGGATGTTTACAGTAATCAATGATCCCTAACGTCTAAACTAGGTCGAGCCTGTATCTTACACGTTAGTTTCTTCCAATGAATTAAGTATAATAATAACAAACAGGCGTATTAAATCTTAAAACTACAACTAGGTGCACAGTAAAAAAATTTAGGTAAGGTTCATAGTGTATAGGAAAATTCGCAGTTTGAATAAAAATATGTATGAAGTGATTGAGTAAAGATTAACTATTAACTTACAATTATCAAAAAAAATATGCGACTTAGAAGACATTGAAAAATATTTTTGAAAAATAAATTTTCATTTTCTGTCCCTTTGTAGACAGTGAATAACCATTAGGTAGCAAATAAAAGAACAATTCGCATATCTTCCTCGTTGAGACTGGTTCATTCGAAAACAGAGACCATCTGTCTCCACTCTGCTATTATAACGAGCTATTATTATGTTTGGCATAGCTGTTCTAGTACATTATACTACATGGGCGTTAACCTTCGTTAAACATATAAAATTACAGATTTAAATAAATAAAGTCGTATGTTTACACTAACATACTATATACATGTTTTGGCATGGAAGATTTTTCTCATTTTTGTATCTTGTTGTCGTCTTCAACAATCTGCCATTGTATAAGCATATTAGTTATTGCATTAGTGAAAGCAAATAATAATAAAAAAACATTTTCTTTTTATGACACTGAATGGAAATATCCAAAAAGAACATGTTAATATAAAAGTGAGGTGTCAAACGTGAGGGTACCGTACTGTACATGTGACGAAGAGACCTAAAAAAAGAGATTTATAGTATAATATGTATGTTATATGTTTATCCAGCATAGGGGAACGAATAATTTCAATATTTTGAAGTAAAATCAAATCGGTAACCGGCATAAGCATTTTGTGAACACTTGACTTTATTTACTCTTGCATTAGACCTCAAAATAGTCAAGCAGCGAGTAAGTGTTATCCTAGTACTACGAGCGTAGCTGTAAAATTTTTAATTTGAAATGTAATGGAAAGTTATGCAAATCGTAAAGCTACATCCTCATATGTAACCATAACGAATAATGTTTTCGACTTTTACCTTGATCATCGATCTATCAAGTTGACAACTGCGTGGTGTGTGTTTTGGTGTGATGACTGTGTTTTGAAGATATTTCATTTACTATTTATTACATTTACTATCTTAGGGTCAACGTAGTGATTATGTAAGGCGACGCTGACAGTTTTCCAATGAATATAAAATGTTACCATAAAAAACGGTGGATCTACCGATTAGATTGGATTTGAAGTATTTTTAACCGAAAAAAACGAGATTCTTAGGTTAATCCGGATATTTGATTTTTTTAATTATGTATGACCACGCATATCTTTTTACAGGGTAGATCGATTTCGATAATTCTTTTTTTATTCAATATCATATATTTAAAATTTAGTTCAGTATAAATTAATAAAAAAAATTCAACCTGAAGGATAGAAAAATATGCAATGAATCGTTGTTCACCATGTGAGTTTTGATCTGTGAACTGATTTTATTAAAACTTGGCACACATATGTGGTTGTAATGCTACGACACTAACACACGAAGATGACGGAGACCAGTGGTTGATCTGATGACGTAGACGAAAGCGAGTCGAGGGAACTCATCAAAGGTTTACAGTAGCTACTAGTGTCATAGTTTGTATCTCTTTTGTCTGGGCATACAAGAGGCTTAAGATTTGTAAGGAAAACCTAGTCCTTATTAAACTTATTTAAATATCAACTCTTATGGGAATCTCTTAGGTTTTAATGGGAACCTTTCTTATCATTATCGAACACAAACTATACCAGACTCAAGAACTACCTATGAAAACAAATATTTATTATATTTATATGCGTCTTAGAACCCACAACATTTTCCGCCGGGTTAGTTTGTGATGTGGCCTTTGAAGTCACAGATCGTATAAACATTTTTATTTACCAGAGTTTGAAACTAAATCATAACTAAAATCACAATTAACCACAAAGTGTATTCATGTATTTTGCCACGAACTATGTGAGATCTTCAGTAAGAGATTTGAAAACCCTTTCACAGATGTAATATAATTAAAAGGTTTCTGAAGTTAAATAACTTAAAAATATGTATAACATTTTTGAGGTACCAGAAAGATTTTATCACTATCACTTGGGACTTGGATTCATTTCGTAAATGAGTCACTCACATGATATAGGATATATATAGAGAACTGAGCTTAAAATAGAACTGAGCTTAAAATAATGTCATAACTTATCTTTCACAACACTCGCATGGACAACGACAATTGAATCGGTATTGCACGTTTAGATAGCATTTCTATTTTTAACAAACTTAAAAAACAGGAACTTGATTCAGTAACGATAGTTAACTTACTATAATCAAAAGAACTTTTGGATGTTCATTTTATGTAATGGAGTTGTCGATTCCTATATTTTAAGTGCATAATGAAAATGTGAAAGTCGGCGAGTTTTTATTATAGGTACAGCTCCACATAACGTACCGCTAGGGCCATTTTTCTTTGAATATTGATAAAATAATTTAGTGCTTTAAATTCACACTGCGATCTTTTAATGAAACTAATAGGTTCTCTAAAACGTAAAGCATCGTATCAAGCCAATTGGGCGACGTTCGTCTTTGTTCATAAATACAGATTTTAACAAATCTAAATTTAAAAGATAAAGTCCCCGGCCGTGTCTGTCTGTCTGTTCGCGATGAACTGAAAAACTACTGAACGAATTTTCATGCGGTTTTCACTAATAGACAGAGTGATTCATGAGGAAGGTTTAGGTGTATAATTTGTACCCATGTAAAACCGGGGCGGGTTGCTAGTTACAAACTATAAACAAATTTGCATTCTCTAGCTTGGACCATATACACATACATAACCCATTTGATTAAATTTTCATCAAAGTAATCAAGAAAGTTTTAATTACAACATCTATATACAGAGTATTACAGAAAGATGTGGCCTTATTTTAGGGTCATATACTCGCAGTAGACCTCGTAAATAACGCCAACTGGTAACAATTTTAATACATTTCGTATAGAAATCTTACTTTAAAACTGACAAATTGAACTTGATTGAAATTGACCGATAATGCTAATATTTCGTAAGAAAGAAAGCTGACATAAATGAAACAATCGGTATTTAATACCAAGGACTATGATGGATTATTCTGAAAATGTATGCATAAATAAATAAAATCATAGAAATTAACATGAAAATTTATACTTACTATGTTGTTTATAAATGTGCACATAAACCAGTGAAAGCATTTTCCAAAAAAAAAAAATATGTTTTGTTTCTTCAAAACCCATTTTTTCGAGCTATTTTAACTATTTCGGCTACACATAACGCTTCTAAAGTTGCAGTACACTTTTCTCTAAAGCCCTATATAAACATTTTAGTTGGTCGGTATATTTTGGGCGCCATGTAGGTACTTTTACGATCAATAAATTTTTACCAACGACTGTTATGTATATTAATAAAACATTTTTTATGAAAACATCCGTGATAAAACAAAAATCAAAATTAGGTACAATTCTCTAGTGATTGATTACACAGCCATTTAGCTATGTGCACGATAATAGTGCTGCCTAGCGTTGGCAGGTTTTGGGGCATCTCAAATAATAACATCTATTTATTTTATTATTTGTTACTTTTAATTAGTGCTTTTGTATGGCGTATAAAAGTACAATTGCAGTGCAATTTAGTCAATTTGACCAGTACACAATGATCATAAATCAAAACCAGTTTTGAAACTATTAAATGTTCAACTTCAATAGTACACATATAAGAGACGATGTAGAACTGTGAAAGTACGGTCAAAGTTATTTAATACAAGCTCGTATTATTCGACAAACATCTGCAACATCAAAACTTTGCAACACAAGTTCAAATGTAAGTACTCTTTATGCCTCATATAGGTACTGTTTTATCATCACAGATTAAATTACATTATAGATTAAAGATGAGTTATCACTAAAAGCTTACAACATAACAACATTGATTACCCTCTTCAAAAACAAAGAGACCCACTACGCGATTGTAAAGCAATTCTGACATTCAATCAACCTGGAAATAGTTTTACATTTCTGCCACAGCGCGTTCACGCGCTGTTTTACATAACGGATCTGTTTTGCAAAATAACTAGCGGCTTTGTAAAACAACTAGCGGTTTTGTAAAATAGCTGATTCGACAATACACAGGTCTACTTAGCTCGAAAAATAGTGGTAAGGTAACAATAATTTTGCATAGAGCTGAAAATTGGTACGAAAAGTCGTGTTCTTCATAATATGCACACGTTTCCAGGCCTCTTGTGAGGTAGGTGTGCTACTTGGTGCGGTTATTTTACGTACTTTCCCCGGTATTGCTGTCCTGTTTCATCAAATATTTAATAGTGTATTAAATCAAAACTGGTACAATTGGAAACGCTTTAAGTGGTAAGAATTGTGAGTAATCGGGGTAAAATAAAAATTGGTCTGGTTGATAATTATCTAATGGAATCTCAAGCGTAATGTCTTCTTCTTCTCGACGTCGATACGTTCATGAAAACTCTCAAACGTTTGTACCCGTCTATATACTCTGTCTATATCGCCGTATCCGTTAGTGTCTTCGTTACTGAATGCAGTCATTCTCTGGCCGGTCAATGTTGACAAATATAGTTAGAAATCATCGTTAGGTCGGTACTCAGAAGATAGTTGATACTAGCCCCTATCCCTATTGTCATTCCAGTGTCCCAGTACAAGGCAGCGTAATAAAAAAAAAAAAAACACACACATGTGCATTATAAAACTAGTAGATAAAGCATTGCCAGTAAAACGGCTTAGGTACCTGCTTTTTAACCATGTTTTTCAACCAGGTTTTGTTGGCTTTTTATTAATTTCTGTACCATTTTAAATAGCTAACTAAGGTAGTTAATATAGTAATTTGTTAATGTATTTTTTTAGAAACTGGTTGTTTATTTTCTCAAAATGGGATTTTTTCGTTGAAAAACCAGTTGTTTTTTAGCCTTCACAAAAATGCTAGGTTTTAGATTTGTTTTGCTTTTGAATGAGTTTCTGGTCATTTCCCAGAAAAGTGCAAAATAATAAACAAAATCGTGTTGTCTACGTCGATATGTTTACTGCACTATACTAATTTTAGTTTTATTAGCTTAATGTAATCGTTTTCTTTTTATTTCTTTAAAGGCTAAAGTATCCCTACTTTAATAATGTTGTATGTATAAAGCTTACCTTTAAAACTTTACTTAAGAATGAACGAGCTTTGAATCGTTCATTTCCACTTCCCTTTTACACTCACTGCCTTAACGTTGTCGAAAATACCTTACTTACTTTAGCGCTCTGATATTGTTTTATATATTTTTGTTAACGCTGAAATTATATTAATTATACAAATCAGAAGCTTTATTTATTTTGTCCTTGTTTAGTATTGAACACGAGTATAAGTCACTACAGGGGTACATTTTCATTTGAAATGAATAACTCAGAAATAACCAAGTTAAGGATATCGCATCTCTAGATTAAATCAACTTCAAATGTGCTCTACTTTAACCCCTTCAAAGGAATGTAACGTATTTCCTGTCACCTTGTAAGGGTAGCGTACTCGTGTATATTATGGAGAATACGAATTTTTCAGCTTTTTGAATCGCTGTATCTCAGAAATAGAAATTCGTAGAAAAAAAAGTGTACGGGCAATTTTTTTTTACATAATTGCATTATTTACAATTTTTACCTGACCTATTTTATGATCAAACTTACCGTTTTGCTGTTAAATGCAAAAACCAATATTTGCGAACTTTAACCAAGGTTAAAGTTCGCAAATATGGGTTTACTCAAGATTAACTTTTTTTTGTAGATGTGAGATCTATGAAGACTTTTCACATTTCATTTATAATAATGTTTGCAACATTCGTACCAATTTTCAACTCTACACGAAGAATGGTAACCTTGAATGTATATTTTGACCGAACTACAATTCATCTGCGACATAAATACGTCACGCAAGATTGTCAGTGAGAAAGACCTTTTGAACAACTAAAATTTTATACACAATTAAAAAGAACGAAGAGCCATGTGTATTCAGTCGTGCTTTTATCTTTTATTAGTGTAAACAATGTCAATCATATTCAAAGTAAACAATTTCGGGCACAAAATAGCCAGTTGGCTATTTTTTAAAAGCATTTGGATTGATATATCCGGCCAATAGGTTTTTAACAAACTTTCATGTAATGTTTGCGAATTGAATGCAATTTGAACGTTTTATTATTTAGTTTTATTTCTATTCTTAAAATAATCATAATAAAAATAAAAATAGTGAAGACCAAATGCGAGTAGCTGCCGAAACTCGCACTTCACGAAGGCGTCGTTAAGCTCTCATCAGTTCACTCGTGACCACGATCGGTGCAATTCGATCTAAAGGTCGGGTAACCAAGAGGTATTGTACCTTTTAAATAATATCGCGATTAAGTCCCGAATTACACATATAACATAGACTAACTATCTTCACTCTGCAGGAGCTACCGCACAACTTGTACGAGGATAAATGATTCAGTGCAGTGGAAAAATCTGGAAGGAAATATTATAATTAACCAGATTACTGCTTTGTTGACTACTAAACGGTAACTCACGTCAACAGATTTTTTATTATCTCCTAGGTTTGATTTACGAGATCAGTTTTATTCCAAACAAACGGTTTTTAATGTTTTCTCCTTTTAGAAATCATGTTTTAAATAATATATTTATTTATTCTGCATCTTTTAGCATTGATATGAATTACCAAAATAATTTAACCGTTTTATTCCCAGTCACAGTTTTTGAGACTGTAAGCTGTAAGCGTTGATGTTGTGATATTTTGTAATTTGTTTTACAACTTTGTAACTCTTTTAATTACAACACAGTAAATATTATCTAGTCACAGTAAACAGTGAATTGTGTAAAGAATATAGATTAATACAATTCGACTTGGTTTTACGACGTAATAATTAAGTAAATAATAATTATGTAAATATATCTTTTAAAAACATTGTTGTGTTTTAAAAACAATCAGGAGTTAAATTTACGAACTATTTTCTTAGACATCTCTTTTACCTTCAAAAGCAGTTTGTTAAATTAACACAAAATTATATGTATTGTTATAAATTTAGAAGCAAATACGGTGCGTTTTTCTTTTACAATTCATCATCATCAAAAAACAGTACCGAATAGTTTGAGTATAAATTGACTAACAATATCTATGCCTATCATTACACATGAATAAATTAACATTAGGGGTTGCGCACATCTGATTCCTAACAGCTTCGATAATGCCTGGTGGCATACGCTACTTATGAGATTAAAATCACCAGGCTGCTATAGCATTACCGACTTCTGTATTAATTAGTACTTAAATATTAAAATTTGGCTATTATTCTGCGTCGAAGAGTCTGTGTATGGGATGACAACAGGGATCGTGCTGAGAACACATCTGTGGAAACTAAAATTTGTTGATGTCTTTAGAAACCCGCAGACACGGTAATATTATCTATCCAGTATTGTGACTCGGCGCTGTCCTTGAAATAATTACCTACAGCCGCGCGGTACGTAAACACGCGAAAGGGCTGCCCGCCTACAGTATTTTAATTTAAACTACCTACTTGAGTTTCTTTCTAGTTTTGTGATTGTAAATATTATAATATATTTAAAAAAATAATTGTTGGGAATGAAATAGACAGCGTTCAATAAAAATACATGTTGTGTGTTTTTATTAGTAAATTTAAGAGTTTCATTCTAGTTTTGTGATTGTAAATATTCTAAGAAGTATATTTTTTATTAAAAAATTAAATATGTTGTGAATGAAATAGGAAGTGTTTAATAAAAATACATGTTGTGTTTTTGATTAGTAGATTTAATAAAAAAACCACCCTAATTTTAAGACTGAAAAATATTTGCGCCTCGACTAAGATGTACGCACGAAAAGCTTTATTGTTAAATTTAATAATATATATCTCTTTAATAATATAATCTCATAATTTCAATAAATGACTTAAATAATTTGTGCACCTGTTAACTGCCCTCCCTATACAGAAGTCCATTGCATCTGTCCATCTAAAGGTTGTCTGTGAGAAATCGCAACTAGCGATAAGACCGCCGTTTGTACCATTATTTATTTTATTTTTAATATTGTAAATTGTTTTATGGTGTACAATAAAGAATATTGTATTGTATTGTATTGTATAATTAAAAAAATTAAAAAATCCATTGCCATATTAATTACTTGTACTTATTTCAAAGCATCACACCGTTCGTCACTGCGGCGCATTCGCTACTGGTTGTGTACCGAGTGTATACCGAACTTGAGATGCATAGGTATGACTCGCTTGCTGACCGTTTGTATGAAGATAGAATACTATATATATAATATTACCGTGCCGCAGATGACCCTCTGTTATAATTTACAATAGTAAAAGAATATTGTGTGGTGGGTAATATGAAATGTATAATCTTTTAGCAATCTGTTGCAATTCGTTTTGAAGAAGAATTGGAATGAAACACATTAGAAAAATTAAAAATCTAAATAGAAATTTTATAAGTATAACACATGAAAATAGTCTCCATTTATATACCAAGATGCCGTCCAAAACAGAGAGTCTATAAGTCTATATAATTAATTTTAAAACTGAACATAAAATACCGATTGATGCAAAAGCAAATATCAGAGTGCACCAATTCAATCAACAATTTCAAGCATTGCTTTTGACCGTTGGCTCTGTCGTAAGACTAAATTACACTAGTATTAAGAGGACAAAGAGCATTGCACTGTGAAGACACAGACGATTGTATTAACTCCTCTCATAGTTTCGAAATTTCCTGGAAAGATTATCGTCATTCCATACTTGGAAGGGTCAGTACAGCATCCTATGCTTAAAGGATCATCAGTATTTCTTAAATAATTTCAGACCAAGACCCATCAGTCAGTGTTTATCTAACGTTTGGTGTCAACTGGCATATAAAACTGGTACTTTTTGTGTACTTGTCATGTATATAAAAAAATATATTCGTACATAATAGCAGAAAAAGCAGTACGTAGTACCTTATTAGTCCGTATTATTGTATTTGTTGTGCGTTGTGTTGTGTCTTGTTTAATAACTATGCGTATATTTTTAAACAAGTAACATCAGCATTTGAATTGAATGTTTATTTCTTTTCGTTTATTGCAAATATGTGATTGTAAACTCATAGAAGATTAAAGCAAACGGAAAAGCGTCCACTTAAAAATATGTGGCGAATACTTTGATCTCATTTTAAATTTAAATACAAACAGTCATGACTCATGACAGTTTTAGGCACTATTGTGCTAAGTATACACTGCAAGTTTGAATCCAAGAAGAAGAAAAGAGTGCAAATATTTTAAAGGTAGAATAGAATATTTTTTATTATACACCAAATAGAATAACAAAGATCTTAAATTTAATATTACCAAGTTATAAAGCTTTGCAGGACGTAGTAATTTATTACAAATTACTCCATCTATTTAAATTATCTTAGAACACGTGCGACGAATTCATAAAAGTTAATTAGAGGACTTAAACATAGGCAAGATCAATTCATTTTCCTTCTTGACACAACTGGAGCTAAAAGAAAAACCACAGAACAGACTCAAACACCGTGGGTCCCATCTGAGTTATATTTGATTCCACAATATTATATGTTTTGTTTTTCTACAAGGCCCGCATAGATTAAAAAAAAAAAACTTAAAATTTCCTCTGCAAATTATTTTAAATGGAACTTATATTCATATTATTAAATCAAATCGATTTGCCGTAGGTACTATCATGCCGTATCATCGTATATTGTATATTTTTATTCAGAGGAGTATCTATTTCGTTACTAACGTTAATGCGAACAAACTTGAGATGCGGATGATTTGAGCGTTAAACAACCAATTACGTTATTTTATTCAACGTTTGTTCCTTTTTACATTACTTCAGTTTCAATCTTACCGATAACTCGATTTAGAGAATGAAGAACTGAAAATTTACTTATTATTATATATATTTTCATGTAGTATTATTTGAGTGCAGGAACGTAATGTTACAGATGGTGTAGCTCACCTGTCGTTATTGAAGTTAACATTGGGAATATGTTTTAGCATTGGGAATGCATTTCTTGACGGAAAATAATACTGTTCCAATTTCAATTTTTATTGTAAAATCATTGAACGTGATGGCAGTCCTTTTTTAATAACGTAAATACCTTTCTTTGTACCTCTTTTTAAGCATATGTCGCGCACGAATGTCATATTTGGAATACTTAAAGTTTAAACGTAGAAGATGGTGCATATTGTTACAATTTTAATCTGTATGTGTTATAAATTCAAAGAATATATGACAACGACTACAAAAAGGTGCAGGGGCCCAGTATAAGTGCTGACCTGTTATGGTACGAAATGTATATATGATGAAAACTCAAGTTTTACTGATCTTTGATGTAAATAAAATATTCAAAACTTAATGATTTAAGGTCGAAATTCGACCACCAGGCGATCTCTAGTATTTATTAATTCACTAATATCGTTATAATCAATAATTCTAGCACTAGTTTTACCCTTCAGTAAAATCATCAATGGTCCGATGCTGTTTTTAAAGAAACTTATTAAATGTAAATAATATTCCTTTATAAATGTATAATCGGATCACAGCTAGAATATGCAGTACCGGTTTAGAATGCTTCTATAAGACATATATAGCAAATATTTAAAAGCCAGGTATTACCGTTGTTTTGGCAAGTTTACAGCTCCTGATACTTTATTGAAAAGTAGACGTATTTTATTAGAGCCCATGTTTCTATTCGATTTATGTAACAATGTACATAATTATATGACTGTACTGGTATTCGGAATAAATTATGTTATACATTACCGAGAACATCAACACGATGTCAGGCGCGCACGCAACTTACATTTTGCTCTTTTCACTTCTCGGACTAACGCAAGTGACGCAGGTATGCGAGTGCGTCTACGTCGGCTTACTATATATATAATATAATTATAACCAGTACTTTCAATACCTTCAAGCAAATTTTAAAAGCTTGTGACGCAAAGATTGAATAGTTTGAACATTCAGATTTTTAAGTTAGTAAGTTCGTTTCAGTTGACTTAAGTTCGTCTGAGTAAGAACAATGCATGACAGTTAAAAATGTTATAATTTCCTATTAGGTATTACTCCATTTTAATGTTATAATGTTACTGTTTATTATTCCAAATAAATAAATAAATAAAGTACTCGAAATACTACTGGATTAATATCTTTCACTTGGTTCATCCACTTGCGGCCGCATGGGTGAGACGAGGCTTCTTAGCGCCCGATGCACCGGTTAATCGGATTTGTGTTGTTTATTTATACCTAAAAGAGCGTCACTACGAAAAACTATGGTAATGTAGTTAAGGTCGCCGTTGGCTCAGAGTCATAGCTTTTGCTACCCGCCTGAAAGATCATGACGATGATCACTCTTACTGGTATTGTATCTGAACCCATGAGCATAGCATTCACATATTTTAATCAATCTGAGGGTACTGGTCAATGGGTTCAGCAGAAGAAGTAGCGCATGTTATTTCATTAAGTTATCTATTGAATAGCTTACTCCGGTTCTGCTTAGCTCGTAAATCAGATTGTCCATAGATAGGTTAAAAAGTTTTGGTGACGTCATACCCGCCTGCCTCACCCTTCATTTCAGCTAGTATCTACTCGTCAGATAGCTCTCCCGTATTTTTTTACATGATTGGTTTAATAACCGTAACAATAATTAAAAAGCCATATAAAATCGCTAGAAAGGTCGGTGTCCTTTGATAATTTCTGAAAAAACTATTCATTTCTCAAATCAAAAGCCCAAAAGGTCTAAGAAACACGCATCTAAGAGTGTTTTAATTTTAGCCTGTCCAATACCTTAGCTGTATATACCCAAACGTGACGCATAACATGTCTTACTTTTAATTATGGGGATAACTCTCGTTCTCATTAATCCTTCTGCACAACACCTTCCACCAGTGATCCACACAAAAAGCGAACAACATAGCAAGGATCTGTGACATCTGAGCGCCGGCATACTGTAACTTTTTCTATGCTAAGAGAGTCATGCCCAGGAGCATACCACGTCACCTACTACGCTTCATGTCACTCATCACCTGCTCGACATCCTCAGTTAAAATTAGCATTATAACATCCATCTCTTTCCTATTACGTATTTTCTCCGCGTTAGCATGCACTGATGAAACTTCTACTTGAAAGTGAAACCAACCAACTTTGTTCTGCACCAAAAGAGTTTTCTTACCAATTGATGCAGTTGGGTCGGCGTTATAGTCACTCAGCATAAATACCGACATACTATTTTCACTGATGGCACTTATTTCACTCAAACTGTACGCTAAACTAAAAACTTCGCGCAATTCTCAGTAACCTCCGTCGGCATTCATGTACAGAGAAAACTAATTACTTCCAATCTTGTTTGTAACAGTATTTTAATGGCCTCATACTTTTGCACTCGACAACCGATAGGTGCTCACCTAATAACATTTTTACACCACAATAAAGCGACACCACCGTATATCCGCCCTCGCAATATGCACGTCGACATATCAACCGCTGATTCTCCTGGGTACGTAAAGTCCTCTAAGATACGATGTGTCGCCGTAAGCCGAGTTTCCTATAAGGCCAGAATGTCATCTGTTCTACAAAACGGTTTTCCGCAATCAATGGATCTAGTTAATGATTTGCAACAAAATTGTAAGTTCTGAAAGTTGTATTACTGCTTTTTTTTTTGTGCATTGAATGTAATTATTAGAATGTTTATTTCTATATTCTACAAATCTTCTGATCGATACTCCTTCTGGCCATAGCTATCTTGCAGAATGCAGAAACAGCTATAACTTACTTTTTGGTATACTGATTTTGTGTGCATTATATTTTCTCGGAAATTTTGTGTTTATTTTACGTAAATTAAACATTGACGTTTTGCACAGTAAATATTCTGCTGTGTTTTTTACTGAAGTATTTTTATTCACATTGTTTAAAAAAATGGTATCCTACTATCAACTGCTTTAAATTTTTTAAATGCATTACTAGGCGCCAACCTATGCATACTTAACATTAATAATATTATTTTTGTAATAAAAAACGATGGCACATAAAAAGAGCGTAACATTTTCAGGGTTCATGTATGCATGTGAGGTTCTTTATTCCACAACTTCTAATTCCGTGAACAAATTTAGACGTATGGGGAACGTACATTATCCCGAGGGACGCTATAAATTAAAAAAAAAGGAGGAGGCGGTTGTTTGGCGCGTAATTCTTTTGTTTGCAGGATATTTTTTGTATTTATTTTTTTAATCGGTAAATAAGTTTTAATATACCTTTGACTATCTACTCTTAGGGCCAAAGCGATTATGGGCAATGGTCCTTCTCCTTTGGGTATACTGCGTCTGAGAACAGGAAATGTGTCAATACACCTTATAACATAACACATTTAGGTAACAAATGAATACACAAATCAACGCTTTTTAAACGTAACTAACATAATCCGTGGATGTGGTTTAAGAGTGTAAGATCGTTAAACATTGGTTTTGGCTTTAAATTTGATTATATGATTTTAAATATTATTGAAGTGATTTATGAATTACCTACTAAGTTTATAATTGTTATTTTTAACAGACGGAAAAAGGAAGGAGGTTCTCAAGTCAATCTGTATACTTCTTTTTTATATTTTTTATGTACCAAGCATAACTTTAACAGGGTACTCCGATTTCGATAATTCTTTCTAAATTCGAAGTTGATCCCATTTAAATTTCAAAACAAAATTTCGAGCCTAAGGGTAGCAAAATAGAGGACGAATAATTGTTCACCCATTGACTTCTCACCTGTGAACCTATTTTGTTGAAACTTAGCACACATATATTATTCAGTTCTAATGACAATATATGATGATGATGAGGGATGCGGAAGCCAGTCGAGGGAACTCCTCAACCCTCATTTGTCCTCCTCCCCGTGTTTCTTGTTATTAATTAATTTTAACGAGTACTTGAAACCTAATAAAATATTGTTGAAGATGGGTTGTTTAAATATTTAAATTGAAATTTAAAGTAGGTAATTATATTATATATACAAGTTAATTAAGTAAGATAGGTACGTAAGAGTTTCAAATAAGCAATTATTGATTATAATTATATTCACACACACATGTCACAAAAAAAAGTTAAAAAAAATTAATGAAAAATTAAACCAAAGAAAGAAAATTTAGCCTTCAAACTAAGATTTAATTAGAATAGAACAAAAAAACCTTAGATGTGAACGGTATGAACATAATTGCACTCACTATGTAGTAAAAGTTAATATCAAAACGTCAAAATTTTACGTTTAGATTTTTCCTTATAATATCATCAAAATGTCCTACTTTGCCCGTTGATTTTCCACAAATCTTCTTTCATACAAACCTTGTCCAATACACGTTGTACAACGAAATCGGTCGAGCCGTTTTCAAGTGATGCTCCCACATACATGTGGCTATTGATTTTTATATCCATACTAATATTATAATGCGAAAGTAACTCTGTTTCTTTGATTGTTTGTTTGTTACCTTTTCACGACTACACGGCTGAACGGATCGTAATGAAATTTGCCAAGGAAATAAATTATATCCTGGCGAACAACGTAGCCAATAATATAAGATTAGCACGAATTTACACACGGTTTGTGCGTTCTAAAGAACATCTCCAGCTAGAGACACTATCAATTTATTTTGATATCTGTGTGTAAGTGTGACATCAATAGAAGACTCACCCATTGGGATCAATACGTCGATGGTGCATTGGGGCTACACAATGGAAAAAAAACAAAGTAGAAACGGACATATACATTTTTAGTGTATTGTTTTTTTTTTAACCAAGTACTTTAAATGTATTCATTGCCAGCTAGAATAAATACACTTTGGAATACAATAAATCTTGGAAAAAACTTTTGGGATCATTTGATTGAATTTCGCACCATCTGTACAGCACACCCGGGCGCCAAATGGCGATTGATTAGATTTTATTTCAGTAAAAATAGTAACTATTAAGGCTAAAATCTACTTTTGTCTCGTTTTTAACCGACTACTTAAAAACGAGGTTATCAATTCGAGACCTATGTATGTAATATTATTGGAACTGCAAAATATTTATCTAAATCTATTAGGGCTTCCAAACAAATATACAATATTAATATATGTAGAATGTATGTATGTTTGTCAACGTGTTTTTCTAAAACTAGTAATCGGATTGTTATCATTCTATTTTTATTTGCTTAAATTTAGACATAGGGAACAGTAAAGGTTTCACCAAAAAGGGTTGAGTAGTTTTTGTGATATGGACGAATACGCGTAAGTGTGAATGGAAAACATCTTAAAACCTTCAGCGTTAGTCAGTCATACTCAACGCTGACTAACACTGATCAATACAATTTGACGAACAATATCTGTTGTTCATATAGCAGGAAATCTTCATTCTTATTGTTTGAGAACTAGGCGTTATAACTATGTTGTAGTTCTGTTACATGTTATGACGTACGACGTCTAAATGACGCAAAAAGCCAAGGTTTATATGATGATAATACCTAAAGTCTGTTTCTGTCTTCGGTTATAAACATAATCAAAATCTGATAAACAACAGAAACACATTTTTTGAAGTGAAACTTCTTTAGAATTGTTGTGATTTGAAATTCGATAAAACGAAAAAGCGTCACGATAAAGTTCCTATAATCTTATCGTACTACCAGGCCTTCAGACAATATGTCAATGTCAACGTGGTGTAATTTTTGTACATTTGCGTTTTAAATTTATTTTAGTTAGCTAGCACACACACTTTTTTATTTTTTCTACCTAGTCAGTTCAACTTACATTATTTTCACAGCACTATAAATTTGAAGTAGACAACAATGTGTAGTGAATTATGGTTGAAATTTGACCACCATTTAATTCTTCTTCCTAAATTCTGATTCCAAAAAATATAATATATATATATATATATTATATTTTTCTCTTCTTCCTCTTCTGATTCTTAAAAATATAATATATATATATATATATTGAAATATTGAAAAAAGTGAGATAACTTAAAATAATAAACAATAGTTTATGCCTCTAAAATAATTTGTAATAATTTAAAAAACAGCAAAGAAAACAATTTTTCTCAGTAGAAATTACTAAACCCAAAAGAAAATGAATAATTACCACATAATTCTTTAAAAAAAAAACGACGTAACAAAAAATCCATAAAAGACTTATATGGTTTTCTCATAGATGCCATTGTTAGAACTGGACCAAATTGAAATGGGACCACACGGGAAGCACCAGCTTTCAAATAAAAAAAAAGAATCATCAAAATCGGTTCACCCAGTCGAATGTTCTGAGGTAACAAACATAAAAAAAAATCGGGTAATATGTCGTTCTGCGCACTGTCCAAGCAAAAAGAGCTAGCTGCACCTCAGTACGACTCGATATCGGATGACGTGCGACATCACTCGTTTTTTTGGTTTTTTTCGACTACCGTCACCTAACAATATAATACGCGAATTTTTGATTGGAATAGTCAAGAATCATTCGTGAAAATTTATGTGCTAGTATTGTATACTAAGTATGTATACCTACAAAGTGCCATAACTTTAGTACTCTCTCGATAAGTGACAGGGTACGCATTCTCAAGTCTATTCAAGATCAAGTTTTTTTTTTTGATATAGGGGGCAAACGAGCAGACGGTTTACCTGCTGGTAAGTGACTACCGCCGCATGGGCATGGGCACCTGCAACTCAAGAGTCACAAGTGCGTTGCCGGCCTTTAAGGTGGGAGTAGGAGAAACGGGGAAGAGGCAAAGAGGGGTTCCAGAGGGAGTGAGGGAGGGAGAGGGAGAAGAGGGAAGGGTTAGGGCTTCCGATAACCTCACTCACTCGGAGAAAAGATGTGCATTGCTTCACTACCGGTTTTCTGTGAGGCCATGGTATCACTCCGGTCGAACCGGCCCATACGTGCCGATAATGGTTGGCCGTGCATGGCTCTCCCATGATAAGTAGAAGAGTAGTGGAATAATCTATTTTAAACTGAAAAAAAAAACAATATTGTGATGTGTGCAGTTTTTGGCCGAATGGGGTATTTACTGATTTTTTTGGGTGAACGAATGAAATGTTCTGTTTACTTATTCTGATATCACTTTTAAGCAAAAAAAAAAAGAATTTTCTTAAGCAAAAAAGAAAAAATTCCGGCAGAAATTTCCAATGATTTTACACTGAGAATGATGGTCTGAATACACTATGTCAGGAATCCATGTGGTGTCACTTACATCCTGTATAAGTATATATGTAAATTATATTTTCACTTTTGACGTGCAGTCCTACGACTGACAGTTTTTTTCGATGGCTTGCGCCCAAATAAATATGTTGAATATCCTCACATTACTAAGTAAACTACTCCAGTAAACTTCTTATAAATAAATTTATATACAGTTATTCGTAAATATTTCAGTCATGAAATAACATTATTCCTGCATTCTTATTTCTACTATTCATTCTTGCTCTACCCGCCTGATGTACTTGAACATCAAACCCGGATTGTTTTTACTCACTGCATCCGCGTGTGTTATCGGACAAACAACCTGCCTAACATAAAAGCCGAAAGCCGCTTTAATAGCTGACATAGCATATGAGGCGTATTTACAGGGTCAATAGCACGAACTAACAGTGGTTTATGTTCAATCCAATAAAGTGTTCGAAATTACGACCAGTTTAACTATGTTTACCTGATAGCAATATGTGCCGCGGAGTAAAAAAATATTTCTAGAAATTATTTTAAACTTTATAAGATCTTTTGGAATAAGTATATTTTCATAGCTAGCTACTAGCTGTCAAGTTTTTACTAGACGTGATCTACAAAAAACATATTATAATTGTTATGAGTTCGAAAATAACAAAGTGTATTAATCATTAAACATACATTGAATTAAATTTCTATTATCTCATCCCCTTCGTAATCAAACTCGTGTTATTACATTCAACTTGTGACTAGTTTATTTTAAGAGATCATTAACATTACTTAAGGTTGTTGAGTTGTTATTAATGACCCGGAAGGAAAAATAATGGAGAAACACCCACAACCCAATTTAGATTAACGTATAGAGAAATAAGAATTGTATTTATTTCTTTCCAGATCAATTCGGAGGCAAATATAAGGAGGCATTTAAAAAGATGTGGAAGTAAAAACCAAGCGCATGATGTTAGACACCAATGACTTGGAATATGAATCAAGTACCCTATATAATGCCCTTGAAAGCTATACAAATAGACTAGAAGAACAAAATATAAACACATCATCGACAAATACATCATGGGTAGATTACGATGTTTGCAATCCAAATGCTTCTTCAGAAGACTTTCTAACCTCCACAATTTTTCAAACTTGTGTTTATATAATGTACTCAACCGTCTTCATAATAGCACTTGTTGGAAACGGACTAGTGTGCTTTGTGGTGAAAACTTCTCCTCGTATGAAGACAGTGACGAACTACTTCATTGTGAACTTAGCTGTAGGTGATATTCTAATGACATTGTTTTGTGTGCCGTTTTCATTTGTGTCGCAACTCGTGCTGAGGTACTGGCCTTTTGGGTTAATAATGTGTAAAGTGGTAAACTATTCACAAGCTGTGTCGGTACTTGTCAGTGCGTATACGTTATTAGCTATATCAATAGATAGGTATATGGCTATAATGCGGCCGCTGAAGCCCCGTCTGAGTAAAACAGCTGCTAAGACGGTGGTAGCTGCCGTATGGGGTGGAGCGCTAGCAACAGCAACACCGATCTCTGTAGTTTCACAACTGCAAAGACCTACCAAGTGGCACCAATACTGTCAAGCGTAAGTAATTTCTTAATTTTTAACTTTATACTTTAAAAAAATAAACTTAAAAAATCATACCATTCCTTTTTGGAGTTAGCAATAAATTTATTAAGAATTAATTTTAAGTGCAACACCAAAAGAGAGTTAGTACTTTATACGTGTTTGTCAAAGAGACTTGAAGATACGTAAGTGGAAACAAAGTTATTGATGCAGTCGTTAAACTAATTGGTATTGTATCAAAAAGTATTTGATTAAAAACAGGGCTTAAAAAAAAATAAAGCTTAGACAAACTAAAAAAAAAACACACTTTAATAGCTAACCGAATTACAAAATTGAAAAGGAATCCACCTCCTGCCTCCATTATCAGACAACCGTTGCCAAGCCCTACCAGTTGGAATCGTCAGAACGAATCATAAGAGCCAAACTCAAGAGTTTTACTAGTAGCCACTGAAGAGTTGTACTATCCAACTCCTGGCTTCATCATCAGATTAGCTCCAAAATGCAAAAGTATAGTATTGTCATCCGAACTACATTTACAAACACATTTTATTTTCGATACAACAATTACAAGTAGGTTAAAATTTACAGTGTTAGTTAGGTTACAAGTGAAGCTAATAAAACCGTGTGAAAAAGAACTTGACATATTCAAACAAATTTTCATTACAAGCGTTTTGTAAATGTCAACCTTATTTTCTTTGTGAATTTTCTGTCCCTTAGTTGAACAACATGGGGATGGAGAGGATCAAATTTGCTTTGCTTTTAGAAAAAAGTTTTTAAAGAGCCATTCCACTTTATTCAACGCTTTTATTTATCAAAAACAAAGTACTTAAAAAATAACGAAAACAAAAATATAGTCTGATATTATTTTCAAACTAATATAATATATATTAATATCATTATTTTGTGCAGTGATAATGATCATACTAGTTAAATTCAGCATTGCCCGTGAAACAAAAATGTATAAATGTTATCTGTATCACTTCTTGCGACGCACGGGAAATGCAACTCAGTAATGGTCATCCCCTGGCCTTCAGGGACGTCTGTGTGACATTCAGAAGTTCCGCTGGTCAAACGGCGAATGCTCATCAATTCCATCTCAGGCTACTTAGTTCGAAAGAGCACATAATTTTGGTAAAAAGACAATTGTTGCTTTATTAAACTACATAACAGTTTCTTTACTAAAACATATAACAAAGTCCTACCCTCCGTATTTTAAAGTTTACAAATATGCCAATATAATGTATATCTTGACAACTATTTTTACTGTAACTTCGTTGAGTGATCTCGTGAGATCTCACTGTGCTGTAACGATGGTTATGCAATCCTTTTACAAACGTTGTGAGATATTTGTTATATTCTAATCTTACCACCTCCTTTTACCACGTTTGTTACGGTTTCTTGTGTACTATAGGGTTATTTGTAGACGTTCTCATCTTCTCTCTCTTCTGGCGTTCATTTTTATTAATGTAGACGTTACTACTTATTAACCAAAAGTTTATGACAAGTATTGTACTTTCAAAGATTTCATTACATTTCATTCTGCTCGGTGAAGTTATATTTAATGAAGTGAAGGTAAATTTACCATCGAGCCATATATCTGTTAGAAAACTGTAAGTCCTGCTACAATTGAACATATTATATCATATATCTCTGGTTTCTTATCACCACACAGAGCTTGGTGGCCAAGCGCGTTACTTAAATTAAAATCCCGTAGATGTTCTAAGCAGGTTTGATTATATTTTTAGTTATAAATATTCAGATATATACTTCATTATGATTCATATTACCAAAAAGTTATTGCTCCTAATCGAGCATGTAGACTATGAGCGACTGTAACACGACTACAGTGTATTACAAATTTTGATACTTAAATTAAAACTATGTTTAATGTTCACAGAGATATGTGCCTGGAACAATGGGAAAATTCGTGGCAGAGTACACAATACACTGGCGCGTTATTGGTGTTGCAATTTGCATTACCATTGACCGCACTCATCGCAACATACGCACGAATAGCTTGCGCGGTGTGGGGCGGCCGACCACCTGGAGAAGCGCAAGGCGACCGAGATACGCGGTTACAGCATTCTAAGAGAAAGGTTTGTGTAACTATTGTACTTTAATACGAACGCGCTTTAAGAGTATGATATTATAATACAGTACTGATTATAGCGCCAAATGAAGAATGTGAGAAGATTTTGGTGTTGAATAAAGCGTTTTATTTTAATTTTTCCCCGCTCGGAAGTAAAGTATTACAAAAATATAGCAACAAAAAGTGGCGTAGGTATTTGTATACAATTGTATTTTATAATTTGGTCCGCTTACGAAAAGCTGTACTTCTGTAAAGGCATATCGAATATTTGGATTCCCTATACGTATACTTGCAAATAAAAGGAAAAAATAATTGATAAAATTTATCTAGATATTGATTACGATAAATTTTTAAAGAGATATTAATGATCTTCGTATTCATCATCACTTTCCTTTAGGTGAGTTGAAAAACAAACGCCTATATTGACTGGAAAAATAGACGCAGGCAGCTCATTCCACAACTTGGCGACTTGAACTAAAAAGGAGCTGTCAAAGTGTACAGTTCGACTTTTGGATGGAAGCTCTGTCTGCGCCTAGTAGTCCGATGAAGGAATGGTGAGGGTTCAATTAATTCACACTCACCAAAGTTAATCCTATAAAAAGCCAATAAGCAGGCGACTTTACGACGATGCTCAAAACTGTGTAGTTCCCTATTCATGAGCACTTCGTCATTTATGAGCTACGGGCTCTTCGGTCAACAGAGTCCAGAGTTTCTAAGTGGTACTTAGATGAGCTATCTCAAAGGTAACTACAGCACTGCATGCAAGATCGAACTTGGGAGTAATAGCCCTTCAGGCATAGGTTCTGTTTTGTTGTGTACTTAAATTTGTTTAGGCATAAAATTTGTATATTTTTACATACCTCTGGATTGCCCGATATCTGGTCGAAATGTCAGGAAATTCAGAGGTATGTAATACCTATGTCGTACTTAATACCAATTTCTTGGGGCTAAGAGCCAGGTACAACAAATTTATTCTTATGACGTGAGTTAAAAGAGTATATATCACATATCTTTAAAAACTAAAGATCTTTATTTTTATGAACATAATTCAAGTTTTCATAAATATACTGATATGCAATCGTCATTATGTTAAATTTTACATTGTTCGTTTAGTCTTCTTCTGCAGCATGAAGATTGGTTCAATATCGGTTGCATTCCCCACAGTATAATACCATATGACATTATACTATGAAAATAACTAAAATAAACGAAACCAGCTGCCTCAATATCAGACAGTTCGCGAAGCAAAGCGAAGCGAAGTTCTGCAAAGCTAAGTATATTCGAAAATTTATCAATATGTGGTTTCCCCATTGAAGCCCCATTGAAGAGAATAGCTCCTAAAATGAAGAGTAATTGCTAAAAAATTTCGTAATATCTGATATTATTAACTCATCTTCTTCAACCGTTATAATGTTTTTCACCTGTTTCATATTTGGAGTTGATTATCAACCCTGTGAAATCTAAAATGATAATGTTAAAATTAAATAAACAGTTTTGCAGTTGATTATTTAGTCAAAGTGTATTTTTGTTAATATACTTAATCTCAAAGAATCTTAAACATATGTTTGCATGTTGTTCTAATTTCTTGTTACGTTAATTTGTTTATAGTTTAGATGAAAAAGCTGCTGCAAAAATAAAAAACCTTTGTACCTTTGTTTCTTTTAAAGTCAGTGGTACCCTGAACTCGGTGGTTAAAAACATTGGTTTGCATATTGACACATGTAAGCCAGAAAGTGACTAAAACTCTATATAAGTTAAAGAACTTCCTTCCCACTAAAATCAAAACTATCCTAATGTAGTCCCTAATTATCGCTATAATCGACTATGGTGGTGTGTATTATTTCGACTGAATGCAGACCTTCTCAACCAACAAGACCGTTCTCTTAATTCGAATTATTTTCAATATTCGCAAGTGCGATCATATAACTGCTTACACTCCTAATTAAAACGGCTCCCTGATCGCCAGCGCTGTAATATGCGAGCACTAACTTCTTTTTTCTCAACTTTCTATCTCCACTTAAGATCGAGATCGGAGAGGCCACGTAAAGCAGTAGACTGCAATTGGCTAATTAATTGATTAAACCAGTACACAACTCTGTATTTTGATATTACTAGTGTATGTATATAAAAGTAAACTATGTATGTAATAGTGTATTCCATGTAATGTGTATATTTAGCTTATGATTTGATTAACCAAATTATTATAAAAACTTTTCAATTTGTGCCTTTGACATTTGATCAAACCTCTCTGTCTCTTCAATTCTGTCTCTGTTCTCTTTTTACCATAACTTCGCATCTGCCACATTTTGTTCCTCCAGCACCATAAGGTTGACTGGCAGATAATGCCTAATATGTACATGAAGTTTTAATTTATAAATAAATAAACTTACTTAAAAGGGTTATGCGCGTTAGATTCTGTGTAGCCCTAATTTATAACTTTAAAAATACTTACTGAACAAATTTAATTGGTTTTGCTAACGTTGATACTCTTTGCAACGGTTGTATTCTATTGCAACGTCATCCATCTATTACCCGGTAAGGCATAAATGGTACATTAATCAATGTCAGGTTTAAGATTTGGTTGAATCATCTCTCAACATTATAAATATATTTATACATTGAACCTTGAGCCCTGACGTACATATAGGTATTGCATAAGATCATAACTACAAGATTTTATTAATAGGATCTATATTTTTATCAAATTGTGCGGTATCTCCTCGTAGGTCTTCGTATGTATTTCCTAATTTTGAAAAAGTCTATTTTCAGAATTAGGATAAAGCACAATCATTTCTTTCAGATGACCGTTAGATGGCACTACTAATAGAGGACTGTTTTTTTAGCGTATATGTGATGATGCGTATAGTCATCTAATACGAGGGGGAATAGAATTAGCAACGCTTGAGACAGTACAGGTGTACTGGTTCGGTTACCTGTGCATATGAACCGGTAACTGCTTCCAGTTAGACGGCCCCTGTGCTTGTTCCACGGTTTAATTGTACGAAAGAAGTTATATTGATACCTTATAGTATAGGCACTACAAAAGGCGAAAGCTAGTAGTACCATTTCAACCGAAATGTTTGGCAAAAAATACGTCCTTACCCAAAAGATCTTTGTAGAATCCTCCTCTGCTCAGTCTGCTGCTATACATGGGCGTAACCAGAAACCTCGCGCTAAGATCGGGGCAAAATTTTATTTTATCAGGCCGGGGGGAGCCGGATGACTAGGAGAACTACGAGACGGCTGTACACGGGGGTTGTACGGTCGATGGCACTGTACGGTGCACCGGTGTGGGCGGAGGCTCTGACCGCCCAAAATAGGGCGCACCTCTGGCGCCCTCAGAACCCCATCATCTTATATCGGTTAGAGCCATACGCGGATACCGCACTGTGATAATAGAGGCGGCTTGCGCGTTGGCTGGAACCTCCCCCCCCCCCCCTGAGATTTGGAGGCGGAAGTGTTCGCCAATATATATCGGCGGGCGGCTGAGTTCCGGGTGGGAAGTGGCAGTCGGCCCCCGCCCGAAGAGGACCGCGAGTGGCGAGAGGCCGTTCGCCAAGCCACGATGGCTCGTTTTGCGATATCTTTACCCGAAGATGGTGCCTGCGCTTTTGGTGGCTGCCCGAGGCAATGTTTTTCGTTGGTCCAGGGCGGGGACAAAGCAAACATTTGACTCTTAATTACTAAAATCAATTTAATACATATTACATAAACATACAAAAGTCAGGGGGGACGCTGCCCTACCCTGTCCCTCCCTCGGTACATCTATTCCGCTGTACATCTCCATATAGCATACACATATATCGGTCACAGATCGCGACTTGAAACACAGATTTTTTATATCTACGATCGTGTGACAAATTTCATTCATAACCTAACTACGTTATTCTTGTTCTTGGAGATGTTAATATTGCTTACGTCGATTGGAGTTTTGAAAGCGAGACGAATCATACTTATACAAACTAGTAACATTTTGTTGCCTACACTTACCTCTGTTTTTATTTATATTTTTTTTATAATATCAATATAATAGTGAATATAACTTAAATAAAAGACTTTTGTATTTTGTATTTCGTAACGAATTTTATAACACACTCCCCCCACAAGATCGAGATCGAGATCTACATCACGAAGGTCTAAATATTGTTTATTACGTCATGCCATGCCATACCTTTCGTCCTTGACAATAAATTCTCACCAAGGATAATGTTTTATGAATCTGACTTTGATGCCATTAATCACGATCTTCACTCAATTAACCGGGACAAATCTTTTCCATCGTTAAAAACTGTCGACGCCATTGCGACATATTTCTATAACATTCTTTTTAATTTAATTGATACGTATGTCCTCACTACAATGTCTAACATAGTTAATGATAATTATCCTTCTTGGTATACGAAAGCATTAATTAAACTGAGTAATGAGAAAATAAATCTTCATAAAGGTGGAAAACTGAGGACGTAGACGTGACGTGAACATGGACGTGGATTATGGTACGTTTCCTTTATTATGAAAAAGGTTACGCAAATTGGAATGCGCACAGTACCTACCGCAAATATTTATCATTATCGGAGGATCGCATTCACAAATAACCGAATAACTTGGTCCTACCTAAAATCTAAAAAACATTCCCTATATGATTTATTATAATTGTTGCACCTTCAAAATCAGAGTTGATAATATATTTGTAATGCTTTTAATGAGTATTTTCAGTCTATCTTCGTTTTAACTAGGAAAACTTTAAAATTAAGTGATTCGAATTCGATATATCGATATCGATAATAAATTTTGATGAACATATTTCACTTAAAGTACTTAATAATGTCAATCTGCAAACTGCAAAATGCAGAGTTCTAGGGTTGATTTTATACAAATTTTAATTCAGTTATAATAATAATAATAAAAATTATTATCAGATCATAGTCCATACACAATATAATACATTGTTGTTATATATATAAATTTATTTAATATATTTAAAGGACGCTCTATGTGTCGTCATCCAATGCCACATAATAGGACTATCCGTCCTGTCCGCAACAGTAGCTACCAGGGTGTTGGAGCCATCGCGCACACGCCGCATCAGGGATGCTATTCGAGATCGAATTATTGCATGAAAGTCAGGCACAGCTCTCGCCGCGAACATCCCCAACGCGCTGCAAAAGCGCGGTAGCCCCAACATTACCCGGAAGGCGTTATTGTATTGGATACGCAGAGCATTGTACGAGCGTTGAGTGTAAGTGACCCATAGGGCGCACGTGTCCAGTGACTGGCAGTACGCTCTAAACAGCGTTACTTTTACGTCTTCTGTACATCGCGCGAACCTACGAGCCAACATGTTACACCTCACTGACAACGCCCTGCATTCTCTTTCTAAGTCCATGTCGTCGGACAGATCATTGGTGACCTAGTGTCCCAGGTACTTGAAACGCGTAACTCTAGTAAGCGGAGCGCCCTCTAAGGTGACTGTTGGGACTGTATCATAACATTTGTTACCGGCCTTAAATACCAATACCTCACTCTTAGTCACGTTGTACCTGAGACCATGAGCCACTGCATAATCCTCACATATACACAGGAGCTTCCTAAGAGCACTGATAGATGGGCTCAGCAAAACCATGTCGTCCGCGTAACTGATGTTATTAACGCATTGCCCATCAATGGAACATCCGACATTGGCTTTACTGAGCTCACATATCAGCTGGTTTACGTACAGGTTAAAAAGCTTGGGTGAAGTAAGTCGACCTTGCCTCACCCCACATTCCAACCTGTAAGCATTCGAGAGGACTCCAGACCATTTTACATAGTTGTACTGCTTGTTATACCAGTATCTCAACAACTGGATCAGGTCTCTAGGCAAATTGGTGTACTGTAATAGTTTCCTCCACAGGCAGTCGTATGATACCAGGTCGAAAGCCTTGGAGAGATCCAGGAAGCAAGCATACAAAGGTGTTTTCCTAGTTGTGTAGTACTGAACCGTGTGCTTGAGATAGAGGATAGCTGTTTCCGTCCACAAATGTGGTTTAAACCCAAATTGGGCGTCGTGTATAGTTACATGAGTATCCAGCTGCTGATCAATCAGACCGTCCAGTATCTTTGCAATTATGGTGGCCAAGGAAATAGGTCTGTAGTTACTCTTGTCACTCGAATCTCCAGTCTTATTCTTTACTATAGGTACAACTATAGTCTTTACTAAATCAGCTGGAACATACGAGTGACAAGTACAAAAATTAAATAACATTGTTATGACTCCCGGTAAGTGCTTCCCTGCATACTTTATATGTTATAATAGAGATAATGATAATTAAGATTCTAAACTTTTAGAATCATACACGTAACATATTTAAGACAAGACAAGCCAAGACTTTGGACTCAGGTGGCCGTAGTTGTCGTAGTCAATTACTTATATTAGGACCAAGATCAAGTAAGAAACTTTTTGTTGACCTAAAAGTTATGTGGTATCAATGGGACTTATTGCTGTACATTACGATGATTTCGATGAATTGGATTGGTAACAGTCAGGGATTGCTTAGGTATCTTGATCAAAATTACACTCTCGTAAATATAATTTTACAACTTTTTGTATTGCCATTACATAAATGTAGAAAAATGTTATCAAAATTTACTTGACTAATTGCAAATATTTTTGATGTATCTTGCAAAAAAGTTATTAAAATCAAGTTTATTAGAATATAATGGCAGCCTTTTTTCATTAGTTTGAATTAGCTTCATAAAACGCTTTATGTTTCAAAATTCGCAAGTGATATCTATCCTGATATCATGGACTCATTAAGCTTAATAACCTTACCGACATTTACCTGCTGCTTCGCTCACGATCTTGAAATTTTACTTTTCACCCCAAATAATTTTGATAGGGTTTAATAAACAATGATATTGAGGCGAATAGCCAATTTTCTTAGTGCATATTATATGATGTTACAAGTCATGTTCATGACTTAATCTGTAATGTTAAGTGTCTGTAAAGTGATGAAATGTTAATGACGTTTTAAAGTTACTCTTGCTAATGAAAGAAATTAGTTCAATTGGTTTTCCGCAATATGACGAGGTTTTTTATTTTCCTGATCAGGCTATATATAATTTTTTAATACCTCAATTGTTAAAATTAAAATCAACTTCAAAAAACGAGGAACTTCTCAATTCAACTGTTTTTTCGTTACGCAATATCTTCGTCAATTGTAAACCGGTTTCAATTATTATTTTTTAATTGAATTGGTTATACTCAAGGTTGGTCCCATTTAAATTTGAAAGAAATATTTTACTTTTTAGGGTGTAGAATTAAAGGATGAAGAATACAGCTTATTAAAATGTAAATTTAAAAAAAAAAAATAATAAGATGAAATACAGACAGTAAAACTTTTTGCCCTTTTCTTTTTTTTTAATCTTAATTGCTTTTTGAACTTGTCGAAGGTATTTGATATGGTAAATTATTCAGTTTTATGGCAAAAACTACAACAAAATACTACCTTGCCACAAAAAGTTGTAATATTATATAAATATTGGTAAAATAACCAACGGAATAGTGTGAACTAAGCGGGTTAATCACAGATGTGTATCGATTGGAGTGTGGGGTGAGGCAGGGTGGATTGATATCACCACGGCATTTTAAATCTGTACATGAGCCAGCTGATGGTTGAGTTTAGTAACACTAATGTCGGCTGTCATATTGATGGATCAATACCATTAGTTATGCTGACGACATGGTGTTGCCGAGCCCATCAATCCGTGCTATAAGACGGCTACTATGGAGAGTGTAAAGCCTTTACGGTAACCACAAGGGCTCAGGTACAATGTTAAGAAGAGCCAGCTTATGATTTGTAAGGCAGTGGGCATAGGTGCGACGTGTTCCACGCGCGTCTCCATGACTCCTCTGACTCTGACCCTCTGAGGCCCCCCGTACTCCACGGTGTGGCCAACTGCTGTCCGGTGGCCAAAGCCTGCAGAGGTTCGCACATTATTCGACGATTTTGAAGACTGCAAAGAGTTTTGACGTCTAGATTTTTTGCCCCATAAGTTTGGTCCTATTAATTTTATTGTCATGAAAATTTATTTTAAAACTGTGACGAGACGACCTAGTAATATCATCCGGTCTATACGCTTCTACAAAGTACAGTTTTCGAGAATTGAGTTTAATTTATTGTCATTTAAAAATGCATTGTAAAGAACATTGACCACAAATACATCACACTTTTTCATTCAGATGCCAGAATTTTTTCCGGATTAGTGTCATTACTCCCACTCCTAATTATTATACTGTCTATATCAGTAAGCCCGCTCGATAGAGTGCTGCAACTGAATAACTCATACTCGGTAGTGGCAGAAGATTTTATTATAGAAGATACTTTGTATTTTTGTAAAATAAGCATATTTTTGTAAAGTATAATCCTTTTCCTTAGATTGTATTGGATCCTGTCTCGAGGGTAATTAATATTGTAGGCGTTTTGCTTGAGTAGTGACTACTATCACAGTTACTGGTTGGACATTTTGACAATTCGAAATCAATGTTTAAATCCAACTTTTTCAACGATATACTAATTCTATTTTATCATTCAGATCTACTCATCCAGTTTTTCCCTGCCGTTTTGCGCAGATCGTCACTCCACTTAGCCGGTGTTTTACGTTTACCTTGACGCGGTCTCCACTCCAGAACTCGTCTACCCCAGTGGTTATAGGTTCTGCGGGCAATGTGGCCAGAGTTATATCGGCAGAGACACACCAAGCAAAGCTTTCTCTATAGCTCGCTGAGTGACCTTGAGTGTTTGTAGCCAACTTCACTGTGAGTGTCCACGTCGCGGCATCCTAAGTAATTACTGAACACACTGATTAAAGACAAAAATGCTGCCCTTCCCAGATGAATACTCCTATTGACTTTCCTCTCGAAGTTGTTCTTCCTCAGTTGCAAGGTCTGCTCAAGGTATAAGTACTCTTGAACAACTTTGAGATGGACGCCATTAACTACTATCGGCTCCGGGTTAATATGACCATTGAGTTTGCTCAAATTTTCGTCTTCGCTATGTTCATTAAGAAGCCTATAATTTAAACATTTAAAATGATGTTTTTGTTTCAGATGATCAAGATGATGGTTATTGTAGTAACAGTATTCACGATAAGCTGGCTGCCACTCAACATGTTTATTGCAAGTACTCTTTCTTATACATATTATAGTTTAAAATGTAAGGCCATACGTAATATAAACCTTATAGGTTTTTGTCGAATTTAAAAGCTTTTTTTTTTGCTATTAGCCATGTATTTGTATGTAGCAACCGTATTATATATAGTTATTGACTCTAAAATAGTAAATGATATGGGTTGTCATTCCGCTGAATAACAGTGTTCAATAAAGAACCTCACATAACTCACATAACTCTTATTCAACGAGTCTAGGTCCATTTCTGAACGTATTTGCCTGTTGAATATTTTCTATTTGCGGGAATTGGTATCGTAGTGAGAATCACTACGATATATCGTTTCGCTGTAAGAATTGCTGAGCAGACAACATTTTATCTTAACCTATAAATTATAAGTTCAATTGCTAAATAAAATGTTATACCAGGAATTAAACACATCATTACCTTCTCATTATTAACCTCCTACCATTCCCTATCACATTACCGATGAGGACACAATGCCCTTTGATCCTAAGTAATTTTTCACAGCCTTTTGCCATTCCCTTCTTAAGCCTTTTTGCGTTTTATTGCCTAATATTTGTCTAAAATACTCACGTGTTAAATTCTCCAATCAAAAAAATTCCAAGGAGCTCTGACGTCTCTATCTACTCACCAGCTTGAAGCTATATATAATAATATGTTAGAGGTATTGCGAGCAGCTACAAAGGACCGTTATTACTCTTAATCTTATATGACCACATAACCATATATATGTGCACCTGTTAACTGCCTTCCCTATACAGAAGTCTATTGCATCTGTCCATCTAAAGGTTGTCTGTAAGAAATCGCAACTAGCGATAAGACCGCCGTTTGTCCCAATATTTGTTTTATTTTTAATATTGTTAATTGTTTTATGGTGTACAATAAAGAATATTGTATTGTATATATACATCGTTCTGATTCTCTTCTGTTCATCTGATCGTTTGCCCTGTACACCATAAAAAAATCGTAGACAAATTCATTCTCCATTCTGTCTAGTTCGTTTTGTCACAAATTTATGTAAACATTTCATAACTGCCGATCAATCTCGTCTTTCTTGTATCTGATATTTATTGTTGTATTGAAGTATGTACTACATACTTCAATACAACAATAAACTACTATGTTACAATAAACATCATACAAAAGAAGCTTAACGTAACGAATGAAGTTGTATTATTTGAAACAACGGCCGATACCCAATTAACGGCATTATCTATCAATAATTCCAAAATTAAGTTGTATTTTTAACCGACTTCAAAAAAGGAGGAGGTTCTTAATTCGACTGTACGATTTTTTTTTATGTTTGTTACCTCAGAACTTTCGACTGGGTGAACCGATTTTGATGATTCTTGTTTTATTTGAAAGCTGGTACTTTCCGTGTGGTCCCATTCTCCATTCTCATGGATGCCATGGTCCAGTTCTGACAATGGCATCCATGAGAAAACCATATATAAGCCTTTTATGGAATAGTTTTTTTTGTTGAAGTCGGTTTTTTTATGGAAGAATTATTATCATGACAAATAATCTTAACTGCAAATCCGTTTTCGATGTTCAGTCTTACAATGATACGAAATGGACGTATTATTGTAAAGGCTCAATCCTAACGTTATAATTGTTTTTAGAAATCATTTCTTACGTGGATAACATTTGTTTTTGTGATGAATGCCTGCTGGCCGCAGATGGCCTCAACAACCTTACACGGAGCTGAGGGCTCTCCATCAGTCTTAATTAAGCTCTCAGAATACTCATTATATAGATATATTTTCTGAAATAAATTCATTATTATTATTATTATATATACATTCACGCCTGTATCCCTGAAGGGGTTAAGCAGAGGCGTATTAAACACCCACATTTTTCATACTATAATTTGGTCCTACGCACGTAGCAGGGGCAGTAAAACTATTGCCACCAATCGGGCACTTTGAGAATTAAAGATGTGAAAATTGGGAGGAATTATTTATTAGATAAACGTAGATACTTTTAACCTTTTAAATATTAATAGTTTAAGTTATTGAATTTTTGTTGTTTATTATTATTATAAAGTATGTTTTCAGTTGTTTAAACTAAACTCAATTTTTATATTTTAATGGCCCTGTCAAGCAAAAAAAAAAAATCATATTATTTATTTACTTTCGAATGATAATGATTATCACTTTGACAGTAATTTAAAGACATCAACCCGAGCGAAGCCGCAGGTAAAACCTAGTAATAATATATAAACGCAAATGAGAGTTTGCTTGTAACGCTTTCACGCCTTAACTACTCAATCGATCATCATGAAATCTTGCATACACGTTGTCAGGGGTACAAAAAAGGACATTGGTTACATTTCATTCAGAAAAATGTACTGTTCTCGAGTTCAGTGCAGAATAGAATATAATACAATAGAAATAAGCATTTTTGTACACTTGTGTTTTTTTATGGTATAGGGGGCAAACGAGCAGACGGGTCAACTGATGGTAAATAACCACCACCGCCCATGGGCACCCACAACTCAAGTCATAAGTGTGTTGCCGCCCTTTAAGGTAGGAGTAGGGGAGGGGTTGAAGAGGGGGGGGGAAGGGTTAGGTCCGGTAACCTCACTCACACGGTGAAAATCAATGCAAGCATTGCTTCACTGCCGGTCTTCTGTGAGGCCCATACGTGCCGAAGCATTGCTCTTCCACGGTAAAAATATACACAATTAAAATACAAAAATTCATCAATTAAAATATTGCTAATGTGAAATACACAAATTCGATATGTACAAATATCTTCAGGCAGGGCAGGACAATATTAGAAAACTTCCGAAATGTACTTTTTTGTTATTTTAAATACTCACGTATTTGAAATAACAAAGAAGTATTAATTATGTATTTTACGCCATTACACATACATTTTGTGATCTTAGTAAGTAATTAATATTAAAGATATGCCGACTGAAATATAAACTAAAAACACAAAAATCTAGAGATATCCATTTTTGAAGTTGACTGCACGTGAGTTCTTACTGTTATGAATTCGCGGCAATTAAACATTTTAATTGGCTAGAAAAAGTTTTTAATTTTGTCTAATTATTCTCTTAAAAAGTTTTCAGACATTGGATTTGAAACTAAGTACTTGTACAATATTCCATTACATAAGTAATATTAACTTTCAAGCGTGAAAGTTCAAATGGTCCTACTTACAACAATCTGTTGCATTGCGATCGATGGTTTTCAATATAATTTATATTTCAAGTTCAAATACACGACTTGAAATTATTTCTTATTTTCTTTGTATTTTAATTAAAGAAAAACATGTTTATTGCCCAGCTCTACCTACGGGCATCTTTTGCATGTCCAAAAACGACAATAAATAAAAGACTACTTTTGGTGAAAAAAATAGAAGGCAGAAATCGCATTCCTGACAGCCTGTGCAATAAAGGATTTGTCATAACATAACTAAGTATATAGTTCAATTCAATTCAATGTCTTTATTTCATAAAATTGATCATCAATTATTCGAAATCGTCGATTTAACAAATAATTATTATAACTAGAGATCGCGTGGTGGTCGAATTTTGACCATGGTTTATTTCATTGGCCAATGTTACTTGACCTGTCATTATATAGACTTTTGTACCATGACAGGTCAAAATATATACTGGACACTCATAGCTGTATGTACCCGTTTTTGCATTTTTTTTAACTTTGTAGCAAATATTGTTCAAAAATTTTAGCATTCGTCTTTTCTGTATAAACTATAACCGTCCGCCCAATTTTCGTAAAAAGGGATCCAAAGTTTTCGGTTCACGTATTAATATATAGATTAAAAATTATAGATCAACTCACACACAGTCACCGCAACAATAGTTTGCTTCGTCAAATGTAAAATTATTAAAGAAAAAAAAATGGATAACATCTGCCTGTTTTGATGTATAACCGCCCTTTTCCAAAAGGTTGAGCCTTGTTTAAGTAAGTATATACTTGTGTCGGTACAACGAGTTGCACTGATTCCAAAGATCTCTTGGATCTTGAATAGAGGATTATTTAGAGTTTTTTATGAGATTAACATGTTTATGATCGGATCGGAGCTAATTTACTGAGGTTATTTAACCCTATATAATACTAGTATAGATTTCTCGTGAGTAGGTTTATTATAGCTAGAACTAGCAACCCGCACTTTGCACGGGTACAAATTATATACCGAAACCTTCCTCATGAATCACTCTTTCTATTAGTGAAAACCGCATGAAAATCCGTTTAGTAGTTTTTCAGTTTATCGCGAATAGACAGACAGACGCAGTGGGGGACTTTGTTTTATAATATGTAGTGAAGAAGAGATGGTTGCTGATGTAAATGTTTATATGTACCGATAATCACAATTCATCACTTCTTTTGCTTGCTATCTTTTTAAGTATAAAGAAAATATTATTATTAAATACTGTAAATTAATCAAGGTTTTATTATTTAAAATAGAATAACATGTATTAACACGTCGAACAATGACATCACGGGCTAAGTGACTCTTAGTAGTATGGTAACTGACCATATAATTTGTAATGGGCCATCGTATTGACCAATGTATGATGGCCCATTACACTCATTATGTTTCGTTTGAATAAAGCTATTTATCCACTGTCGTTTCAAAACTGTCGCCGCTACAGTTGAGTACGGGGCAAAACGCTAAAGCTAAATAAGACATAGAATAGGTACAGATTAAACCTATAATACACTATTAAAAATTACAGAAACGTCGCACATATTTTAAGTAGCTTATATGAAAGAAAAATGCTTTTCCTATTGGACATTTCTTAGCAACATACATGTTATGAATTTTCATGTCAATTTCAATTTCTTTTTTTTATTTGTTACGTAGATTTTCACAAAAATCTGGCCATTCCATCAGCATCCTTGGTATTAAATACCCATAGTTTCATTCATGTTAGTCCTCTCGCATACGAAATAGCTTCATCCGTTAATTTTCAAGTACAATTTGTCAGTTGCAAAATAAGATTTATTTATTAAAAATTTCGAATTTTAGTAAACTTGTTAGCGCTTTACGTTATTCTTCTCTACACACACTTTTCTGTGACACCGTTGTATATGTATTTATTCGGCCAATTAACTTTGACCTAACTTCAGTATGGTTTTGTCACACAGGTGTTGTGGACGATACATGAACACGACGAGAGCTGGGGCATGTGGCCGGGGATGCCGTACGTTTGGTTCGCGAGCCACTGGCTGGCCATGTCACACTCTTGTTACAACCCCATTATATACTGCTACATGAATGCAAGATACAGGCGCGGATTCAAACAGGTATTATTGAGAAACTTTTTAATTGTACCTTAACGTTGCATCATGATTCCCTCAGAAGGAATAAAGGTGCAAAGTTTTGGAGATTAGTGCAATGCATGATTAGGATTAGTTACGTAATCTTCTTAGAATCAAAAATAATTATTGTTCTTTTTGTATAAAGGAAACTTTTATAACGTAACATCATCAAGCAGCCAAATCTCCTACATATATCTGCCATATCTTAGCTTTAGGAGGAAATAATAAAGGCTGGATAGTAGAAATTTTCTTTCTTACCGGTCAAAAATCGGCTGGTTGGTGGTCTGGGGTGGACCGAATCCATATTTTATTAAGTACATGAGCCATGCATTCTTAATCTAAATAAAAAAAAATGCCTAGGTGACTAGAATAATTTTTAAAGATGTTCTTTAGAGGATGGTGGGTCACATATTCCCAGTATTCTTGTTAGCCCGCCCAACTAAGCTAAATGCTTGTGTTAGAGTTCACATCAGTAGTATACTAAGTGGAGTTCAAACCCTTAGCCACTCGATTGCATCTCCGAACGGAATACCCATTCCTGTTAGCCATTGGGCAGGACAGAAGACAGTTCTAAACTACGGGTTATCGAGCAAAATAAGAAAAGCAAAAAATCAGCAAGTATAGTCCGCCGCCCTGGCTGTTTCTTTATTTATCCTATATATTATATTATCTCTATTTGACACTTTTCCCCGGAAAAAAGTATTAAACTATATTCCGTTACTTATAACCCCTATCCAAATAAACAAATTTCTTATAACAATTATTTCAAAGACATGTATACTTCAAGGTAATAAGATTTTGATAAGATGCGATCTACAGTACGCAAGCAAGGCCGCCCGCATGACTTAGCACAGAAATCCATTTTGATTATGTGGCCGGCCGTCCTAGTAAAACGAGGATGAGGTTTGTATCTACAGTTTTTTTTTACTGATCGGTCCCGAAGCCGACGACGTACAAGTACTTTATATCTTCCTGGGCTTTTCCTCTTCTTTTTGTATTGTACGACATTGTATGAGATGAAATGAATGAATTATATATATTTATATTATTATACCGTAGTTTTATCTATAATGTGTCAATTTATAACTATAAAAGTGTAGATGTCCAAGCTGATTTGAACGTTACACTCACTACACTAATTATATTTTATCGATTATTGATATGTTTGTCTATTAAAATTATTACCAATCTTACGTTACATAAAACATAGGTACATAAACATCTAAAAATAAACTAAATTATTTACAAAAATAAATATTGCTTCTGTGGTCTATGGTGAAGTTCACCGGATCAATTGCACGAACGTTAGCCAAATATATTTCTTGGCACAATGCCAATGGTGTAAGGTCGTAGTGAACATAACTTCTAAGTTATTGCACACTTGTAATCATTTCATCTTCTGCTTGTTTTAATGTGAATCATTCACCAAAACGTGAACAAGTAATAGTTAGATGGGTAGTATACAGAGAAAGGTTTAGAAGATATTGCTAATTGCGTCAGAGTCAAAAATTAAGAGAAATTCAATCAAGACGATTGTTTTATAGGTACAGAAACATGGCGATATTTAATTAATATATATAATAGACAGAATATAGACTCAGAGATAAAGTGAATCAAAATATATAATTTTTTTTTAACAAACACTTAAACTAAGAACTTGTAATGAAATGCCCACAAATACGGACTTGTGTGCTTTTGCGTGTGCAAGAGCATGACAGTAGCGTGGGTGCGTGCGTACGTGGGTGCGTGGGTGCGTGGTTGCGTGGGTGCGTGGGTGCGTGGGTGCGTAGGTGTGGGTGTACGTGTGTGCGAGTGTGCGTGTGTGTGTGTGTGTGTGTGTGTGTGTGTACGTGTGTGTGTGTGTGTGTGTGTGTGTGTGTGTGTGTGTGTGTGTGTGTGTGTGTGTGTGTGTGTGTGTGTGTGTGTGTGTGCATAACTTTTATTACACTCCTCTGTCCTCGTTCCACTTCCAAAAATTCAGATTTAGTCGCACCGCCCCATACGGGAATACAGTATACTAGCACTGATTGCGAAAGGGCAATGTAAATTTTACTTAAAATGTTTAGTGTTTTTTGAAGCAACATTTCTTAGCGTTTTAAATATCCATCCCAATTTCCTTATTCTTCCAGCAGTATCATGGGCATAAGAAATTATTTTTGCATTTGTAACTTTGAGGTTACAAACGTTATTGATGTATACCAAAAACAATGTTGTGCCTAACACGCTTCCCTGCTGTATACGAAACACCAGTATACTATGGCTATGCTGTGCTATCTTAACCCTCTGCTTTCTATTTGATAGGTAATCCTTAAATAATTTAAGAGGGGTTCCTCGAACGGCAATTTTTTCCAACTTGGGCACAAGTGTTCGAACAGAGACGGTATAAAAACCTTTTTTTAGATCTATAAATACAGTCAGACAGTTGCTACCATTATCAAGATGCTCAGTTATAGTGAGGTAAGAGACATAACTGCATTCTCGGTGGATAATCCTTGCCTAAACCCAAATTGTGTATTAGATAGAATTTTAAATTTATAGAGGTAATTCATAAGTTGTTTATTAATTATTTTTTCTAAAATTTTAGATATGGCTGGTAACACCGAGATAGGTCTATAATTATTGACATCGTCTCTATTCGTAGTATACGTACTGTTTTATTTTTACCGTCACTAGATTTTCTAAAAGTATTATACTTAGCTAATTATAAGTGGCTAAAAGTATTGACGGGCTATTAACGGGATAGTTAGTTAGAATTAAATATATATTATGAAAAATTTAAAAAGTTATACTATAGTTATTTTTATTACAAGTAATTTTTAAATTTATTACATGCTCCCACAAAACCGCAACAGGGTTTGACTGTGGGTGGGTATGTGTATAACATACAAATTCATTAGGGGGTCAAAATATAATACTGGCCATTCCGAATTTCGAGGTCTCAACTGGTCATTACTCAGTATGTCTTTTCCGTTTAAATTAGTTTGGCCTAGGTAGGTATTTAAAAAGAAAGTTATGCACTATCTTTTTCTTAATCTAAATAAAATTTTCCTTAAATCCAACACATGGAATTGTTTAAATTATATTTTATGCTAGTTCCCACTGTTGACTATTACTTTTGTCTACTGTAGAACATACTGTTTTAAGGCAATCAAACAGTAAGATGAGTTTATTTCGATATTTATGACAATCAGTCTTTTATCATTTATTTATTCTAGCTGAGGCGAAACTTTAATTTAAAACTTGAACAATAATGCCACTAGAAACTACAAACTAAGTAGACAATAAATATTTTTGATACACAAGTCTAATGCGGGTATTTTGCCATGGCTTATTACTTTATGAATAAGCATTATTTATTTATTATTTGCTTTTGTAATGGGTCATTTATTTAGATTTGCTAAAGTGAAATTATTTTTCTAAGCATTTCTTTTACATTTTAACAAACGAAACCAGTTTAGTTTCTGACAAACTTTAAGTGCCTATACACAACAAATAATTGCATTTTTTTTTAAATAGACTTTCAAAACGGTTCAATACTATATGGATACGCGGTGTGATAGATCTTAAGGCATAGGTCTAAGGTATATAGGCAGAACTATGTCACTCATTCAAGGTCGTGTTTTATATACCTACCGGTTAGCGTTCCGCTGGATTCACAAGTGACCACTAGGGGCGTCACACGCTTATCTAAGCACTCGCACGAAAGGTAGGTATTTATATTAAAAACAAAATGCCGAAATAACGTAATCATTGTGCAGTAGACGGGTGTAAATAAATAAATATACCATACCAACCATAAAAATATAAATTTCAGAGAGGGAAATAAAAGTATTAATCATTTTATAAAACTTGAAACTCGTATATTTGATTATCAAATAAATAAATTATTTAATTACTTCAAGTTTTTCCTTTATAATCGTCGTCTTTGTACAACCCTAGAGCGCCGGCTGCTGCGTAATACGCACATACACGACCATCGCGTGGTGGGCAAAGCGTTCTCAAGTTTCTATAAGTGTTCATATGATATATTTTTGGTTGGAGCTAACGCCAAGTATTATTATTAAATTTTTATAAGCTATACGTAGTATTAGTAGGTATTTCCGCTTTTGTATGGGAATGATATATCTGTTACGAAGTAACTATTATCTTATCGGTAACATAGGTCTTCATGCCGCGATAGATATTTACGAAAAGAGCGTGACAAAACTGACGAATAAAACTTGTGATTTTTTATATACTTCTTATATACGTATACGTTACGTAGATCGTAATGTCTCTTTACTACTTACATTACTAGTTGTTTCTCGCAGGGTTATTTGCGGTCTTTGTAGCGTATTATTATATAGTTCTCTATATTTCTACAAATAATTATATTTACCTAGCGAATAGTACGGCATGGGTACGAGATTGAAAGGAAACGACTGTATTTCTGTTACGACGCTTTATTTCCTATTCTTTACGCACAGACACTCGGACGTGTGCTCGTCCCTCTTAATGGGGCGTAGCACCGACGTGATCCTCTGTGACGTAGCTTCGCTCTTTTTCTTTCCTCTTCCCTTTTCGTCTTGTTTTGTCCTTAGACTTTTTAAGGCTTCCTTGGGCTTGTGGCCCTTTATTATCCCTAACAAACCGTCTTTTCGATTCAAAAACTACTACAAATATTTAAATATTTGAAGTCATTTTAAAACATTACTTCAAATATTAAATACAAGTTCGTAAAAAAGAACATTCCCAAAATCGAAATTCGACGAGATACGAAAACATAATTCTCAACGTAATCGCGGCATGTGTCAACATTGCCGCGTGCTAACGATGACGTTTCCGGCGTCACAATGGTATAGTAATAGAAATGCTCTTACGAAATAAATATTCTTAACACTCAGATTTCATTAATTTTCTACCTCATAGTAAACCATATTTAGTATTGTTGTATTGTGTTGTATATTATTATTCATTCATTCATTGAAAATATATTTCATTTTGTTTATTTTTAGGCCTTTGGGTGTTTATTTCGCATGCGGTTGGATACTTCGTCTCGTCACCGATCTAGTGCTTGTGAGGGGGTTCAAATGTCTGGTAAGTTATTGAAATAATTTGTTAATAGTGCCTATTCCATCAATACAAACAAAAAGAAAAGCAAAAGAAATAGAGATTTATAAACACGTTATATCCTAAATAATAAAAAAGTTAGGTAATTAGGCAGAAGGAAAAAAACTAAATATATACGTTAATCAGACAATAGACAGTCGCTATTGATTACAACAGCCATTAGGCTAAGGCGTCAGCGATCAAGGAATTGCGTAATCCAAGTCCACCTACAGACATTGGCGTGTGCCCACTTCTGGCACAAGCTTTCACATTAGTTGAAATAGTTGGAATTTATTAAAACTTATGACAGTAATTTGAAACTTCCTTTACAAGTAAGTCTTTGTAAAATAGTGTTGAATAAAACTAGTAATTCACTGTGAAAGCACAAAATAACTTTATTAGTTGAGTTTACGTGTGACATGCATAGCAAAAGCAATCGTTAGGAACAAAAGTAAAGAAAATGGCCGCGCCCTTGTAGGAGTGAATGTCGTACAGATAAAGGCACCAAATTTGAAATTATACACTAACAAATAGAATACTTTCTGTAGATGTACCAAACATAATACGTGTTTATAAGGAAAGATAATGCAAAATATGAAAGAGAACGCAAACTCGAAAGTAAATAAAAAAACTAGTTTTTATTTTGACACAGCACAACTGTGGAGGAGTTTCCGTAGTGACGTAATGTATTTGAAGTATCCTTACCTCAGGTCGCGTTGTTGATCAAAAGTTATTTGTCAACCCTCGGTCACACAGTCTTTTGACCACCTTAATCCGTCTCTGTGAAGAAAAATCTTACTACCCTGTATATTTATTTTACGTTCTGCACCAGAATCCTTCAACCTGGTCCATGGTCTACCATGTCTCTGGTAGCAAAAACCAAGAACCTTTGCACAAAGTTGCGAAAGCTCTTAGACTCCGTTAATCCGGCCCTGTCATAAAATCTGTTCTTAGATGACGTATCTTACCTATTAAACTATCTCTCTGCCAAATTTAATCTTCATAGGTCAAATAGTTTTTCAGATGTCGTGATTAGTCAGTAGATATGCGAGTGAGTGAGTAAGTATCCTTTCGCTTTAATATATATTATGCTAGCTAGCCGCATATATGCAATAAAAAAAAACTCTATTTTATCTCTCAAGTTGGACCAAACTGCACACATTTTACAAAATTTCGTTAAAATCGGTTCATTAGTTTAGGAGTTTACGCGAACAAACAACGTGACACGAAGTTTATGTATATACTAGAAACCCGCACCGGCTTTGCACGGGTAGCAGAGACATCTTCAACAATCATCAACATATTTCAGTCAATTCAATTAAAATCTTAAAAAATTGTACACCTAACCCTTCCTCATGAATCACTCTGTCTATTAGTGAAAACCGCATGAAAATCCGTAGAGTAGTTTTTCAGTTTATCGCGAACAGACAGACAGACAAACGCAGCGGGGGACTTTGTTTTATAATATGTAGTGATATATACTTATTTGTATAACTGTATATATATATATATAGATGGCTCTCCATTCCTAAACCGGAAACTAGCGCATTATGAAAAATGTTTAATGTTAAAATGAAAATATAAAAAATTACAATAGGAACATAAAACCATATAATAGATATATTTAAAGATATTTGACTCGGCCAATCAGGAGAGTGAAAAAGCTGCTTGTCCTTCCAACAAGAGAGTGGCCGAGGAGACAGGTGCTTATACCTTACATATAAATACTGTATGAGGTGGTTAGAAGCGTATTCTTAAGTTATATAACTACATCGCTGTATCAGATTTGGAAATAAGGGCTATGAAAAAGACTTCTTCGGTTTTCATATTAAGTAGGTATGTCATGTTTGTTAGCTCAACTTGACTGAAATGACAGTATCACAACATTATAGACCAGGCTGAAGCAATATCCGCACTCGCTTTGATAGATTGTAACCTTGAACGCTCCCCGTCGCCTAAGTGAAGACCTAACTGCTATGGACGTCAATCATCAACAAACGACCTGAAACTATTAATTGGTCGAAGTTCCAAGAACCGACAGACCTATGAGTACGTCATTTTATTAAAGCTACCGTTTTGAGATCAACTAGATTGATACGTATACCTACGAACTTAGTAGTTTGAAAATACATGTAGATCTTAAACGGGAAAAAATGGTTTAAGATATGTTTTTAAAAGTATTAATATGTAATTAAGTTTTTTTTATGGTACAGGGGGCAAACGAGCAGAGGGATTACCTGATGGTAAATGACTACCGCCGCCCATGGGCACCTGCAACTCAAGAGTCACAAGTGCGTTGCCAGCCTTTGAGGAACGGGGAGTGGAGGAGAGGGGGGAGGGTTAAGGCCTCCGGTAACCTCACTTACTGCGCGTAAAGCAATGAAAACATTGCTTCACTGCCGGTTTTCATAAAATTTAAGTGTATGTTTGTATTGTCAGAATAATAGTTTTTTTTTAAGCTCATTCAGTTATTTGCACGATACCTATGCCTAAAAATCAGTTTTTATTTTTTTTGTCTGTTTGTGTCGGTTTGTTTGTTCCGGCTAATCTCCGGAAAGGGTGGACCGATTTCAACGGGCCTTTCACTGGCATAAAGCTGGTGTTATAAGGAGTAACTTAGGCTGATTTTATTTAAAAGAATTAGGGTTCCGCGCAAAATTTAGATTCATGTACACGCGAGCAAAACCGCGCGGGAATTGCTAGTATAATAATAATCGTATACTGAATACCAGTAACACGAAATCATTCGACTTATATCTCATTACTTATTATAGATGTGATATATATTAGATTATTAATAATTTAATACAACTAGAGATCGCGTGGTGGTCGAATTTCGATCATGGTTTACTTCATTGGCCAATATTACTTGACCTGTCATTGTATAGACTTTTGTACCATGACAAGTCAAAATATATACTGGCACTACCACTAATTGCTGTATGTACCCATTTTTGCATTTTTTTTTAACTTTGTAGCAAATATTGTTCAAAAATTTTAGCATTCGTCACTTCTTCTCTGTATAAACTATAACCGTCCGCCCAATTTTCGTAAAAAAGGATCCAAAGTTTTCACTTCACGTATTAATATATAGATAATTTGAGACGGGAGGAGTAACTATGTTATGATGTGAGTTATGGGGCTGTCTTATTTTCACTTACCAAGAGGACCTCCTCCTCCTACTCCTTCACCTTCCAATATGGACTGGTTAACGTAAAAAAAATATGTAATATGTCTTTTCTGTGTAACTTTATTATGTCTACCTTGCATCTCGTGAAGATGTCTCAATATTTCTCAATCCTACACGCCCTTAAATTTGAGCATACTTAAAAGCGTGTAGGATTGAAATATCTTGAGACAGGTAAAGGGACTTTGTAACGTGTATACTACGATAAAATCGTATTACACGTATAAATACGCCTTTATTGGATAAAATCTTTCATGTATAAAAACGACTTTATCGAATAAAATCAAAGCAATATATCTTCTGAAAACCAGGTAGCGATAATATAAATAGTAATAAAAATGCAGGAGTGATGTCTGTTTGTGTTTTGGTAAATACATTTCTACATTATTGCGGTTATAATGACGATAGACTGATTTATTATCATCTAGTTGTTGCCCGCGACTTCGTTCGTGTGTAAATGTTGGTAAAATCTATCCTACGAAAACAGTACATTTTGTCAGGACAAGCCTATGTGCTATTCCAGACTATAATCTATCTCTGTGCCAAATTTCATCCAGATCCGTTAAGCCGTTTTTGTGTGAAAGAGTAACAAACATCCATACATCCTCACAAACTTTCGCCTTTATAATATTAGTAAGATTTAAAAATAAGTTTTATTTTCTTTTAGTTTAATTAGAACCGCGAAATGGGTTCTTTGCAGATATAGTAGGTACATAAATTAAAAAAATAAATAATGACAGACGCATACGTATTTTGCAAAAAAAACTAATTTTGACCTTTTTTTGCGAGCCTTTAAAACTAGCTTGTGGACTTTTAGATTACAGTACGATGCTCATCACTCTTTACTGTGTTATATCACTACGATATTCAACCGGCCTATTCCTGGAATAAACGTCATTCATTTCGTCTTCACAGCTTTGTTAAGACGGTTTCAACATATCAGCTTCAGTCGATGTGAAAGAAAACGTCTGTGGATTTCACACCATAAGAATAAATAATCTGTTTTGTAATACATCTTAAATTTATTTTGGATACTACGTACTTTATTCGACGTGAAAGACTGTTGATTATACGCAACCAAAGTAACGCTCAAGAGGTTTTAGATAGCTTTCTTAAAGCGAACGTAGAGTGCCGATAACAAAGCGCTTGTAAAGTTTCTTATTACAAAAAATCTTCGAGTCTAGAAATTACAGGCACGATATATTTAATAAGAACAAACGAACGAACTAATTATATCGATAAAACATTATTACATTCAGCAAATTCAAAACTTTTATGTAAAATTCTGCTTACATATGCACTCTTCTTAAGATCACATAATTACAACTCGTCACTCACCAGCTATAGCGACTTCGTCATTGTCTTCGTATTGTCAGCCCTCTCTTTGAACTGGTGATCTAAAACCAAGACTTGTCGTTGACCAAAATACAAGCCTGTCTGTTACGTTGAGCTGTGAAATTTTTAAGTTGATAGGGCAGTTTTGATACGATTTATGTAAAGACCGCCGATGATGTTATGCGACCTTCCGAATAACCGGTAAAATCAACTGGCATAAATATGAAGGAATGGAAATTCTTCAAGATCAAAAAAAAGACAGGACGAAGAAAAAACAATTTGTCAAAACATCTGACAAATATTTACAGTACAAAATTTTGTATGCAGGAATATATTATATCTCTTTAACATTTTTCTGGATGTATTCTGTTTCATATTTTTATAATAAAAATCTTTTTAACAAAAAATTAAACCGACGAAAAGAACTAAACTTGTACTAGACTAAACTAGACTTTGTTAAAAAGATTTTTATTTTGTGATTTTATTTCATCATCAGCTCAGCTACATGAGGTGATGATTTCTGAACGCAAATACCTGATAAAGTAATGAAAAGTAAACAGAAACACTATTCGTTCCTACAATTTTTCGAAGGTTTCTCTCAATTTTACCAGGATCCCATCATCAGATCCTGACTTCCTTGATATGGGACCACCCTTGAGGTATACCCTATCTAACAAAAAAAAAAAAAAAAATCGGTTCATAAATAACGGAGAGAGGGCTGAACAAACCTAAAAAAATATATATATATATATATACGGTCGAATTGAGAACCTCCTTTTTTTTCGTCGGTTAAAAAAGTATTATTATGTATTTACAAAAAAAAAAAAACAGTCAGTCGTAGGACTGCACGCTAGAAGTGAAAACAAAACTTCACAATGTATTTGCATGTACATACATACACATATCTGTATATATATAATTAGGTTAAAAATAAAAAGTAGGTAATAACATATCTAAATGTATACATATTAGTATGTATACTAATATGTATACATGCGCAAACACTGGAAGTTTTGCGCTCCTGGGCGCTCAGAAATGTTTGAATTTCGAATTTTATTTTTTTTTAAATATAAGAAACTCGGCTCCGTCTTACGAATTTTCGATCAGGTCACGTGTCCTGACGCGAGTTATCCTGACGCACGTTTAACATTTTTTACCCATCCCAAAAAGTGCACAACGCCGCTAAAGAAGTTTTCACTTCAAAAATCGATGTATGTTTATCTTTTTTCACGAACCCATGATACAAATTCTGCCTGGTTTTGGTCTAATTCATCGAGTTCCGAGTTCCCGAGCTCTCTAAAATTAATATATTTCTACAAATAGTCGTGACCACGATCTGTGCAATTCGATCGAAACGTCGGTTAACCAAAAAGGTATTGTACCTTATAAATATTATCGCGATTAAGTCCCGAGTTATACAACTAATATGTATCTCTACAAAGATCAGAAATGGTTGAAGTAGCATAAGGCACTCAATACAATAATAAAAGATTAAATAAGTAGAAAGCAGGGCAGGGCGGTGAAGTCAGTCTGTATCTACGATATGTATATCCTACTAATATTATAAACGTGAAAGTTTGTGAGAATGTATGGATGTATGGATGTTTGTTACTCTTTCACGCTAAAACTACTGAACAGATTGAGATGAAACTTGGTATGTAGATAGCTGGAGATCTAGATTAACATATAGGCTACTTTTTATCCCGATATTCCCAAGGAATCGGGACTTACGCGGGTGAAACCGCGGGGCGCTGCTAGTTATGTATAAACCCGTATCGGTGCACCAGATCCTATTCAGCTATATCGTTATCATTATAATTGAGTACCTGAACATGAAAGTACGTATGTACCTATTTACTGTTGTATCTTGCGGCGTGGGAAGCTCCCTTCACCCACCATAGCCTTCCGTACAACTTAGAATACAACATTACAATCTTTTAAATTTTTTTTGTATTTCAACTCGACTTGCAGTAGACGGTTATTATGTTGGTACTAACTTGACTATGGCGATAATATTTTATATCTTGCCTTATAATAGAAAAAAATATCTAGTCATTACGAACAGATTGCTTCTGGTCAAGGTTAGGAGAAATATCCTTAATAGTCTCTGTAATAAAGTATAATCTACTGGGTACTTCTTATCTAATGAGACCGTAATATTACGTATTTCAACTACTACTTACATTACTCAAAGAAATGTCAGAGAGCCAAAGGAATGCCAAGTGACTATTATTTCAATTCTAGTTAATTTTTGCATGGGGCACCTTTAATTATTACTTCAGTGAAGAAGGAAGACAGTAGAAGGAAGTTCGGTGGGCGGCAGGGTTGCCAACCGTACGAGGTTCCTCGTACAAACACGAGATTTGTGGTCTGCTGTACGAGGTACGAGGACACGATCAGGCTCGTACAATTATGTACGAGATTTTGATATAGGAAATTTTAAAGCATTATTTTTTATTGTTTGACAACATTTTATAGTTTAAATGAAAAGTAGAAATATTGGGTATGTTCGTAGATGTTTTTCATTTTAATATTAGCGCAGGCATATAATATACTTCTAATTTGTGTGGAAATGATACAAACACGACAGATTGTTACTCAGCAATTCAAAACCTGTTAAACGTAATGAGGAAATTTGACAGATTGTAGTAGTCTGATGTGCCGACCACCGTAGGTACATTCTCGTTAAACCTCAATCAATAGTCTCAATGATGAGTGTGAATTCAGCAGACATTTAAAATTAAAAAATTAAGAACTCATTAAAAAAAAAAAAAAAAATTACAAAATGCACTTACAATTTTTTATTTATTTATGAAATCGACATTTTTTGTTTTAAAAATATCAACATTTCAATTGTTTAATTCAAAAATATTTAAATTAACAAATGTCTACTAAATTTAGACTCATTTAATATGTCTTATTAATGGTTTTAAAACATTTTAAATGCTTGTTGTATGTACGAGGTTTTAAAGCCAAAGCTCACTGTATTCCATGTGATTGTAAGTTTAATTTTTAAACCTAAATTGTTACGAGTATCATCCGTGATTCTGTAAAGATTATTTAGTGTAGTAGTAAAGATTATTGTACTGGACATAAGCATGTCGTGATTTCAGAAATACCCTTATGTCAGACTAACATTCTGATGAACGCGGGAATAAAGACTCCGAGCAGCCGCCGATATTAGGTCTGGTTGCCGAGACTAAAATACAAGCCACATTTTGTAGCCAGAGACAACAGCTCTTTATTAGCTTTCATCCTTATACACAATATATATATATACATAGGTACAGGAAAGGAATATAAAGTTATATTCAAGAGACGCAATGTGTATGAGAGTGTTCTTTTTTCGATTGAGTGAGATATCGATATTTGACTTGTATTACTTTGCTGATAAGTAAACAAAACTAAAACAATAAACAGCTTGATCCCGGATAAGTTAACAAAACAATTAAATTGAAATGGTCTTGACTTATTTTTCTTACTAACCTGAATATTTTACAAATTAACAATATTACGGAGAAATAAATATTAATTTTCTACGTAAACGGCCTGGTTTGTCCTGAAACTGTACCCTGTACCTAAAGATCACAGAACTGAGAAAATATTCTCAGTATTTAAATATTTATGTGGCAAGTTACAACTATTAGTTATTTTGGATGGTTCTATTCTATGGTTGTTGATTAACGTATGAGTAAAAACAATGTGGGCGGTGTTCAGATATTTGACTTAATCCGGTTTAAAACATTTAATTTTAGAAACATTTTTTTAATCATTACCTGTTTTTTTTCATCATCATCATCTCAATTACTTAATAATTTAAAATCGTATCGTAACGAAATAGTATCGTAAATAAAACTGTAAGAAATCAACACTTTTTCATACGTCCAGCTTAGTGCAGAGTCAGTTAGTCCTGACAAAGTACAGATAAAGGCAACTGTATACCTGCATACCTACTTGCACCTATATGCAAAAAATAAAAGGCTTTACGTGTCAGGAGAGCCCAACGTGTGCCTAGGTCTTCCGTCACATAAATTCATGGGTAAAATTAAACCCATCTGTAATTTAAAAACGTTATTCTAAATCGCCTAAACTGTGCAGTTAAACTAAAGTTAAAAACAAGTACTAGAGAATATTTCTATTCGAAGATTATAATTATTATTAATAGCATTCGAATTTAAGCAAACACATCAAAGATGTGTTTTTTTGCCTTTGCCTTTTATATATTTTTATATATAGATTTTGTGGGCCAGGAAACCTCGCGGGCGTCCCCAGAACACCCTACCAAAGTTTCATCACAATCTGATCAATGGTCTCGAAACGCAAAGAGGACAAACAAACATACATTGATTTTTATATATGTATATAGACAGATATAGATAACAGCTGTTGATGATTAGTATGCTGTATAAATTGTATTTTGTCTATTTTATCCTAAAGAAGTGATTAACCTCATTTCCACCATGATTTACAACGATTTTGTCACTCAACACAATGAAAAGTCGAGCTAATACTGCAAAAGGAAAAAAAAAACTGATCATTCTTTATTTTCGGGGAGAAATTATTTGTTAACACGGGCCTGTTGGTCTGGTGGTTAGTGATTTAGTGATCCTGACTGCTGAGCCAGACGTCGTGGGCTTAATTGTGGGAATAATTGTGTGTGTGTGTTCTGTGTCTAGGTGTATTTTATCTATAATATGTATGTATTTAGTAATATATTAGTATGTTTATAAGTTGTCTGATTACCATAGTACAGGCTCTAAGGCCTGATCAAACGGCCGTGTGTAAGGTGTCTTAAGTTATTATTATTATTATTACCCTTTTTATTTGTGCCTTGCGCTTATCTACGAATCCTAATGAAAAACGAACCTTATAGAATTACTCGTGCGTCTATTTGTCCATCTTTTACAACCAATTGAATACGAATCTACTGGACCGATTAACTTATAAGGAGTTGTCCAAAAATGTTTTTTTATTCCTGAAAAATTCAAACAGTGATGAATTAAATATTTATGGATAGATTTCGTAAGAACTTATTATACAGGTGTATTTCAAAATAGAACACTTACTTAAATTTCTGAAATTAATTAAATTTTAGAAAAAAAACCGTATGTCCGACCGACCGTATTACAAGTATGACCGTTTGAATTTAAAGGTATTTGCCTCTATTTTTCATAAAAGTAAGTGGAATGTGTAAAGTTAAAGATTTTAAATTGTGAATATTTTTTTATTTTGAAATTTTTCTTTCCATAAAAACTGATTTCGAAATTTTTTAAGTCAGTTTTTATGGACTTTCTCAGTAACTGTATGAATTGTTCCAAAATAAAAAATATGAACGATTTAAAATCTTTAATTTTACATATTCCACTTGCTTTTATGAGAAACGGGGGTAAAAATACCTTGAAATTCAAACGGTCATAACTTGTAAACGGATAGATTTTTATCAAAAATTTTTTTTGTAACTACATGCTAGAGTAATGCCCTTTCAGAGATCTAGGTGAGTGTTCCTTTTTCAAATACACCCTGTATAATATAAAAACAGAATTTTTAAACATCTGAAATTTTGAAAAAAAAACGTTTTATTTTTTGTATGTAGATAACTGGAGACCTGGATTAACACATAGGCTACTTTTAATCCCGATATTCCCACGGCAACCCGACTTACGCCTGTAAAACCGCGGGGCGCAGCTAGTCATTAATGAAAAGGCTTGTTATGACGGTCTCAAATTTTTTTTTTTTTTTTAATTTAAGATCAACAGTTTCAAAGTTATTTAAGAAAATTCATCATTCTCCCCCTTATTCTCAAAGCTACTGAGCCAAAAATATAAAAAAAACAGAAGGTAGTTTATTACTAATAGATTATAGGAAAACCTACAACACGTTTGTTTTAAAGTAACATGGTAAATTTATCAATATTGTGCGTACAGACATTTGCAAACTTACAAAATCTTCATATTACTTAATAAAAGATGATAACCTATAAACGACTACTTTTAAAATTGTGCTTTAAATGTCTATAAAAAGGTGCTTAATAAATTTAAATTATAAACAAAGCTTGGAAGTTATTTTCAGTGGATATAATGAAAGTATATAAAACAATATCGAAATTAAAAAATGTTAGAGCAAAGATAATAAATTATTGAAAAGATAAAAATAAAATTAACTAAGTTTTTTTTGTATTCTATACAGGGCGCTTACACCCTGTACGGAATCCTGAAATGTATTCAGACCATCATTTTGAGTCGAAAATCATTGGAATTTTCTGCCGGAAAATTAATAAAAAGAAAATATTTTACAATTTTTACTTAAAAGTGATATCACAATGAGTAAACAGAAGATTTTACCGATAAAAATGTAATAAATACCGCATACGGCCAAAAACTGCAATGTAATCAATCAAACAACATTTTATGCAGTTAGCTGGTTTTGACGGTGCCGAACGTTTAAAGCCATTCACCGTACTGCATAAAAAGAATACCTATGCATGTTGCATGTACATTGCGTAGCGCCAAATGAAACTAATGCCTACAAATGCTTAATCTCGCATTTTTATGATGAACTGACTTTTGTATTGTGTTAAGTATAAACAGAAATAGGTTATTATTTTTCGAGTAGCTCAAACTTACATGCTTATATTATATACATATACATATATATAATACAGAGTATATCGAAAAATCATATTGGATTTCTTTATTAAGGTTTCAGGTATAAGATCCAAATATCATTACGTGAAGGGAATTCTTTGCTCTCTTTTTAAAGCAAATATCGCACACAAAGGAATAAAATTTGCAACACTAAAAGTTTATACACGTATGTAGAACAAGAAGTGTTAACATTTTTAAGCAATATCTATACTTATATAATAAAGCCGAATTTTTTGTTTGTTTGTTTTATTTAAACGGAACTCTGGAACTACCAGTCGGAATTGAAATCTTTTTTTTGTATATAGTAGCCAGATTCATGAGGAATAGTATAGACATTAAGTTACTTCTCTCAGTAAGCCTTAAATATTGATTTTTCTTAAGTAAGTCGAAAGAAAAAGTGCTCCCGAACTGCTTTATCCGCGTGCGCTGGCGTAATGGCTAGTGATATCATGTAAATGAAATGTTCTACAAAAATATTGGTCCCAAGTATAATTCTTAAAAACTCCGCAATACCATGTACTTATCTCTTATACATAAGCCACAATAAGGTATTGTGTGGCGAAAATTTCTTAAGAATTCATAAATGATTACGAGTATAAGTATTATTATTAGGCATGGCTTATTTACTCTTACGAGGAAAAGGTACTTTATCATTAAGACAATTTTATGAAGATAAACTTTGCCCTTAATAGCATGTTATTTGGACGAGTAGCTTAGGAGATAATGGGAAATTAAAATAATTTAACAATCGGTTCGGTTCTTGGTAGTGGCGCAAACGAGCCGTGTGACACATAACCCTTTTATTATCGTGTGGGAATCCCCATGGAAGATCAGAATCGAATCGAATATTAAAGGTTGGTATTCAATTAATCAACCAAATTGGTCTTTCCTTTAATTTTCCAGATCTTTAGAAGCTGAAAATTCAGGATGGTTATTAGTATTTTTAGGCCAAAGGTACATACAATTTTAGACCTCTAAAATTTGGATTTTTCTTGATAGGTACACTTTAATTAGTTCGCACAAGTATAGTAGTCATCAGTAAGCAAATTAGACTAATAATAGTTTTCCAGTGTCGAATGAGATCCAATGAGCGCGCGCGGGCGGCCAGCAGAACAGGTTTCGATATAAGATTTGCGAAATAGATCGTGAGCCCTGGCTTTGCTTCCGAATGAATTGCATATTTAACTTTTTTAATTATTGTAATTGCAAATAAAATTGTAAATGGTTAGTTATAAGTTATTTATAAGAAATAATACATTACAAATTAAATAAGTAGTAATTAAGTATTTAAGACGTAACGAAATCACTATTTACCAACAAAGTATACTATTCGCAGTTATGTCTCATTTCTATTTCGTAGTCACAGCCAATAGCAATCTTGAGTGTTCGTCTCATTTTCTATATATAGGTTTAGTGTAGAAAATGTATATCAGAATGTTGTGTTACTTTGACTTGTTAATTTCTTCTCTCGATCAGATCAGATAGACTTGAATCTACCTGATCTGATCGAGAGAAGAAATTAACGCAATAGTATATTATGTTTATCTTGTTCTGAACACCGTCATGTTATTATTCAGATATACTAAACACTTTAGTTCCATACCAATGCCACAACAAAATTGTAGTACACAAAATTATAGTAAAGGTCGTCTTAAAGGTGTTCCCTCACCGGGAGTATTCGCCTGTATTGTAACATTTATGAATAGAGTTGATTAGGTGATTCCACAATGTCAGACGAAGCGGTCGTTGTGCTAGGCGCGGAAATATTAATTCGAAATTGTTATTTACGTTAAAAAATAAACAGAAGAAACGATATTGGTGTCAGGTTTTACAAGTTGTATTACAATATTACAAATTGTATTATTACAGGTTGCGCACTGTATTGCTTGGTTCTCCTCCTTCACTGATGTAATGCTCGGATCTGTAACGTTATATTACAGGCGAATGCTCCCGGTGAGGGAGCACCTTAAAGCAACTGAATAAATATATCTCAGGCGAACATAAATTTTGAATTGTATGATCTGTTTGATTGGTGTACGATAAGATTAGTTTTGTGATGCGGATACGTTATCTATTAGTAGGTATCACTTAGAGAAATATTATATGTGCAAGATGTGTGCAAACCTAAATATTTATAGGATTATTTTTGGGGTTCTTTAGCGACCGTTACAGTTAATTTTACTTGACGATCAAACAGACATTGGGCACACGTTAGAAGACTCCGCATCACGAAAATCTTGAATAAGCATATTCTCGCCTTGGGGCATTTATTTTTGCAATTTGAGTTTAGTTACTGTTTTACTTTAATATAAATATAATTATAAAATGCATATGCAAAATCTTTTAAGGCTAAAAACTGTTCCTGCCCGGCTTCGCTCGCGTGTTTATATTTATATATTTTGCGCGAAAGCCTAATTCTTTTTCCAAAATAAAAGTAACCAAAGTTACTCTTTATGGTACCAGCTATCTGCCAGTGAAAATCCCGTGGAAATAAGTCCACCCGTACCGGAGATTTGTCGGAACAAACTGACAGACAGATAGACAAAAAAATGTAAAAACTGATACTTCAATTTTATTTATTTGTATTGATACAAATAAATTAGGAATTGCACAAAAAAATATTTTATTATTAGCACATAGTGCCAGTTCAAAAATAAAAATAATATATTAAAATGTATTATAAACCTAAGCAACAATCAGATCATAAACGCTTCTCAATTGGTCTTGCCCTTGACCGTTTTTATTTCGTTACAGAAATGGTTGGTGTAAATGGCATCACTCGTCGCGGCACAACTACTAGCTGCCTCAGTCGGCTGCATCGTGCCCCCACGTGTTCATCTTGCACCTCTGTAAGGAGAGGCGCCCTCACCACGCGGACTTGCGCGCCTGTTGCACCTGTGCAAGCGCTTTCTGTGCGAACACACTTTAACTAACGAACTATTAATCCCCCATCAAGAAAATTTGTGTTTTTCATTGTGGAGATATTATTGAGGGTTTTTGAAACCCCTAAAGCAGTCGGGTGCTATGATACCCTATTACGACTGCAACCTAGTCAGTAAAGCTAGTCAACGGATATGGTATTCGTCAATTTCTTCACGTTTTTTAAATAAATAAATAATTTTTTAACACTGATCTTTGATTTGTTAAGTAACTAAGAAATAAACGCTTTTTAATAATAAATTGTGGAGTAATGAGTATTAACAAAAAGGTCTCGGATTATTCTCCATTAATAACCCTTCAACTACACAACTTCTACTTCAACTCGATTGCAAAAGTAATCAATTGTGACATGGTAACCTCTCCTGCCGGATGACGCAGTACTTACCAGATACGGCTGCTTTGGGAAGTATCTGTGTCGGATAGGCCGGGGCCAACGTCTTTGTGCCACCACTGGGGGGTCTGCGGTAAGGATACCGCACTCCACACTCTGGTGGAGTGCCCTGCGTAGGCGCATCAGCGTGCCAACCTCACGACGTTCATGGGTGTGGATGGCCTATAGTTGGAGATCATCATTATTTCCATGATCCAGAAGGAGAGCGCAAGGGTTTCCGCCACCTAACAAAATAGGCGGTTGAATCACTTGTTTATGTCAGGAGGGTTACGAAAATGGGAGAGAACTCCCGTCCTGCAGAAGACATAACAGGCGCCGGAGAGAGCTAGGTGATCTCCGGCCTCCATAAGAACCTTAGGGCGACGGACAAACCTGTCGTCCGTCTAGCAGAAGAAAGCTTGTTGACTTGTAGGTACGTACGAGTATATCTCATATATGCATCTCAGTTAAGGTCTAAAAAAAATGTTCGTACTTTAACTGGACGGGTCTAAGTAGTAGGTAGTAAAATATTTGGGTCACGAAAAAACTAATTGTAATAGAAAGGATACAGATAAATCTAATTCATGCAACCTTTTTGCCATTTAAAATTTGGAATTTTGGCAGTAAGTCTGACTAAATCGAAAACGAAGCACGATTAAAAGAATATTCAAATTCAAATTATTTATTAGCTTGCTTTAAATGGGGTAGTACATAATGCTTGATATAAATCGATTAAGATAGATCCTAGATTAAATGGATGCACATAACTGTTGATACAGGACTGTCTGTTGACATCTTTTAAAATAGATACATACTCTCAAATTACACAAAAGCAGTATGTTTACGTATTAAGCAGAAATACTATTAGCGAATGTTTTCCACTCATACCAAGCAAAAGGGTAGTTGGTTTATTATCAGTTCAATTGCAAGGTGCTAATGTTTTAGATTAGATAATTATTACAGTCAGGGCAGGCCGAGCTTCATGGGGAAATGAAAGGGAAAATCCGTTCTAAGTTAACGAAGTACTAAGTCATATCGGATGCTTGGTCAGGCAGGAAACGAACAGATGACTACCAAACATTAATAAGTTATGGACAACTTATGCTGAAAATATAAACACCTTGGAATAAATTCGCAGAACTGGATGAAGACTACCTTAAAATGGATGGACTAGGATATTGTCCAGTATTTGTAAAATCTGGCTAGTTCCTACAACTATTCTATAATTTCTTAACTGATATTTGAAAGAAGCATGTGAAGCATATATTTATAGTCAGGAAGGATGAGATAAGAAAATGGTCTGGGTTGAAAGTTGCAGTGGCAAGAATTGAGAAAAGATTGCTTCAACATGCACGTTGAAACGGATTCGTGCATGTTGAAACGGAACTAAAGAGTAAATGCAAATGTCTAATGCTCCTGTGAGTGAGCGAGTCGGTGCGGGTAGACTCCAAACGATGTAAACTGTCCAGATGGGCAATATATTGAAGAAGGGTTACGTTTAAAACATTTGTATCTGGCAAGCGTGTATGAAAGATCTGATGAATAATAACTTGACACATCTCACACACGGCCGTCTAATACCAAACTAGGCAGAGCCTGTATTATGGTAATCAGACTGCTGAGAAACTGTAACTCACAGGAGCCTTAGACATTCGCACTTCACTCATTATTTCAATATGCACGAATGGTTCGTGCATGTTGTAGCATTCTTTTCTCAATTCTTGCTACTGCATCTTTCAACCCAGCCCATTTTCTTAAAATGAATGTGGAAAAGATGCAGGAAAATGGCGCCCTATTGTCTCTGCCTACCTCAGGTGTGAGATATGTACTTTATATAACAATACTGGGTAACTAATGTACTTAGCCACGGAATTTACTCTTGTAGAGGTTAGATTGTAAGGATAGCCAAAGGCATCGCCTAGGGAAAACATCTAATCTAAACGATACCTGTATAACTGGCCGCCGATAGAACTATATACGCATTAACGTTCCGGTCATCTTGATGAGGCGAGGAGCTCTTTATCTACTGGCCGTCGTCCTCGTATTACAACAGCTGTATAGTGCCCCATTACAATAATACAAACGCCAATAAAATTATTTATTTATGTTCCAAAGAGTCAAGAAATACGAAAAAAGTGGTAATAACTCAAGAATGTATTTCTGTGAAAATCCTATAGTGATATAACTTATCGAAAATTGATAATTATGGAAATAAATATCAAGTAACTGCGCTATTGTATGAAAATGTCTATAATGACAATAGTGCATTCTTTCTGATTAGTGTTCACTGTCACGTGACTGAAGACAGAATTTATTTTCTGAAAAGATTAATCAATCTTTAGTTTTTGAATGGTTTAATGCAGTATATTGTTTTCTGTTATCTTCAGCTTCGTAACTATCATGATACCTCATTAGAAAGTACACTCGACCTGGTTTATTTGTAGTGGACAAAGGCTATTATTTTGTTTAAAATTAACATTCACTGCCTATTTAATAATAAAATATGAAACAATAACTTTGTGAATCTTACTGCCGCATTCAGAGGCGTTTAATGGACGTAACCATTAATATAGATATTCTATAGAAAATCTATCTTAATTAACCATGAAATAAGAGAAAGTGTCTTATTAAATTGGTTTAATTTTAACTGAATACAGAAGGAACAAACACTACTGTAAACTAAATAATATATAACCTAAAAATACTTCAAAAAAATTTAACCTAGCATTTCATTGACAGATGGAATCAAACAGTAAATTTGTTGATTCAAATACTTGCAAGGTGATGGATGTTTGCCAGATATTTTTAAACATACTACTTTAGTAATAAGTACCCCGGGAACGTCATATTGTATATTTAGATTTAAGAAAAACACATTTGTTTACGATTTATTCTACAAAATCACATTATGATTTAATATTTAAAATGTAACATTAAATTTTTCCAATACCCTTGTCTGCTCGAATTATTTGATCTAATTTGAATAAATATAATTTAAAACAGATTGAAACACGGTCTAAATCAGACTTATTCTATATCTTTTCTTTTCTAAATTTATGATATTACGCACATAAATATTGTTATAGTGGTTATGAATGCCCGAAAAATTTCTATAAATTGTCTTAAACCGTTAAACTCATTGTTTAAGACAGTAAGTACTCGTTCTACACTACTTTACAGTTATAATAATAATTCTTTATTACCACAAAATGGAACATATTATCGAAGTAAAACATTACAAAATATACAAATTCAGACAAAGATATAAGTTTAATGTTCTGCTGGTACTTAAAATAGGATAAGAGAAACTGTGCGGTAAGTAACAGCGACCTCTGCAGTGTCATAGATATTCCGATCTTAAACAGGTGATAATACAACTTGAAACAAAATAAGAGCTTAATACATTAGTGATGACAATTAGATACTGATAAGAAAAGCATGCAATTAAGTTTAGAAATAATTAATATTAGCACACCTTGAGTATGTTTGTGTAAGTTACTACTCTGTCAAGAAAGTACCGGGAAAAGGTCAATAAAATACAAAATGTTAACTATTCTTCCAAATTTATTGTATCGCCTTCAAAGTAGGCCCCTTCAGAAATAATATACTTACGCCAACGAATAATCCAGTTATCAAAATATTTTTTAAAAGCATTTTCCGGAATCGACTTCAGTTCTCGCCGCAAATTCTCTTTGATATCTTCTATCGACTGAAAACGGGTACCTCGAAGTGGTGATTTGAGTTTTGGAAGAAGAAAAAAGTCGGCCGGAGAAATATCCGGTGAATACGGTGGTTGTTCGATGGTATTTGTTAGATTTTTGGTCAAAAATTCGTTCACAATGATAGCCTTGTGCGATGGCGCGTTGTCCTGGTGTAATATCCAAGAATTTTCTTTCCACAAATTTGGCCTTTTTCGAAAAATTTGCTCTTGCAAACGCCGCATACGGCTTAAGTAATATTCTTTATTTACAGTCTGACCTGCTGTCCAGAATTCCGAATGCACATGACCTTGACTTTTGATCGACTTTGTCGTGATTTTTTCGGTTTTAGTTCAGTTGGAAGTCACCATTACGAAGCTTGTTGACTGGTTTGAATGTCAAATTTGTAAACCCATATCTCATCACCACGCCCAAGCGATCGTTTAAAATGGTACAAATCGATTCGTGAGACACAGAAAGTTCAGCGACTATCACTCTGAAACTTGAACGACAATTTTCAGTCACAATTTCCTACACTTTAGCGCTGTTAACTTCAGTTGAAGACGTTGTTGGCCGACCAGAGCTAGGCAAATCTTCCTTCAAATCTCAACCGCTTTTGAATGCACTATACCACTCATATGCACGAGTTTTGGATAAAGTCGATTCACCGTATGCTTTCTGTAACATTTTCAGCGACTCTGAACATGAAATGAAAATGAAAAAATTAGAGACAAACTCTCTGTTCGATGTTTTTATCCATTATAAAAATCACAAAACACTCTTGAGAGGCGCTTACAAAATCGAGTACTGAAAACAAACTAGTTAGCACATATTGCTCAAACTTCGTGCCAATATAGAAAACTGTTGTGCCAACTTAACCACAAAAAAGAATTATTTGAATTGAATTTGGAATTAGAATTAAATTACCAATTCCCGATACTTTTTTGACAGAATGTAATTCAATTTTTTTTTTTTCTCTCATGGCTCACGATTCGTATCGCCACTAACATAATTCAATATTAGTCTTTCCCATAATAGTATGAGAAATCAGCAACAATTATGCTAAATTAGATACATTTTTTTCAATATTTATTAAATATGAACCATTAAAACATTTGACATGGATTTCACTATTGATCTTTACCATAAAGATACGAACCAAATAAAACAAAAACAAATTAACAAACTATCTTTCTTGCTAACCCTGTTAAAGTACAAGTAAAAAGTTCCTAATTCGTAACTAGTCATCAAACTTGGTTAGTTTTGTGGGCCAAGGGTTGATTATGTGCATTTAGAGTAGTTAAGGTGTGTTATATACCATATACAGACAAAAAATTAACTACATTTAAGTGAGTTTCAATAACTTTACGCGATCTTTTATTCTATGGCTATCAGAGGCTACCGAAGTATGAAAGTAAAGAGGATTAGCAAGTCATGTATAAATCTTTACAGTTTTCGCCCACGAGGCCCTTTGATAGCAGCTCACGTTTTGTACGCACATCCCATTAGTCACTGGTTTCATGTCCTGTCTCTATCTTATCATGTTTTACACACACATCAGTTACACTAGAGTTGCATAGTGTACACGCTTCGCGAATAGCATACTGGTCGTATGTAGTATTAAAACCTATTTATTTATAGATGATAATCTAATCCTCTTTTAATCTAATTGGTTATAATTTGTTGCGACATGACGGAAATAGCAATGAGAGGCGGAGAATAATTAGTTTCTGAAATCGGCACCAAACAAGCAAATGAATACGATTTAATTTATGTTAATGGGTTTTTCGTTTAGCTTGGCGCCATCTAAAAAATAATTATATTAGTTATATATTTCTAATCTACATTTGGAGTTGAGAACATAATTCTTTTTGTGTCCATCGATTAAAAAGGAAGGAATACTTCAATATCCTTAAATTATTCTTGAATCTTTTGTCAACCATTTTTATAAAAGTTAATTTCGTTCACAAAGCAGGTTTCGCGTAACATACACATAAGGAATGTGTTAAATTGAGAATTTCCTCCCCTTGAGGGCAGTTAATAAATAAAAACCTCTCGACTCTCGAGAACGACTCTCAATAGCTGAAATGAAATACTGATTTATTTGATAGCGCCATGTGCGGAAACCAACATAATAGAGTAGCATGTCAATAAGCTCTTAGGTAGCATTTCAATTGTCTACTCTAATTGTAAAGTCTAACTCGTAAATTTTTCGATAAGTTAAAACAAAAAATGTACAATGTACGCTGAAAGGGTTTTAATTCAGCACAAAATGTAACGTGAAGGGCGTGAGTACCTCCGTCGCTTGCAAACATCGCCTCGCAAACCCACAGTGTAATACTGTCCTTATCTCATAGATGACAACCAAGCATATACGGCCCGCCTAATCCTCTGGGAAAGAAATTCCTCTGGAACCGTATTAGCTTGCTTTTAAGGTGTGAGAATGAACGGCCTGCCGTTGGCAAGCAGTGCGGTGTTAGAATCTAGCCATTCATGTCAAACGGTTCCTCCGAGAAGAACCCATTATACAGGCGGTAGAACATGCACCAAAAGGCAAAGTCTCTTCTTAGGATTAAGGGTTCAATATCGCTTGTAAGTTTGGGATCGTTGACGTCGTCGAGTCAAAAGGCCCGAGCTGGTATTCAGGCATTCCTGCCCAGAGATGAGTGTAACTTGTATAATAAAAGTCTTTGTCCCGGGGTGAAGTATTAAGCACACATGCTTCTTGGGTGCCAGCTTGGCTTTGCCTTCTAAGTGATTTCGAAACTGGACGTCACCGGTGAGATCAACACTAAGAAGGTTGAAAGTTTAACTTTAACTGACGTAGAAATTTAAAAACGCTAACGGGTGATTCTTTGGAACACAATTTAAGCGTGTTTTTCACTGAAAAACATATCAAAATCCCACTAATATTATAAATGTGAAAGTTTGGATGGATGGATGGATTTTTGTTACTCTTTCACGGAAAAAACCACTGAACCGATTGCGATGAAACTTGGTATGTCGATAACTGGAGACGTGGATTAACGCATAGGCTACTTTTTATCCCGACATTCCCACGGGATCGGGACATACGCGGGTCAAACTGCAGGGCCCTGGTAGTATCCTATAACTTAAAAATGGATTTCAGGTTGTATAGTAAATTTTAATGTCTATCAAGGCCTTGGTAGCTAATTGTCATTAATAAAAACGATTAATAAATAAGTTTACAGATAACAGTCAATACTGATTAGTCTGGTATGTCCCCAACCCACACCGCTGGCAGAAACAGAACGACTACTGAGGAAAATCGGTGAATCATTTTGGACAACAAATGAAGAACAAGACAACTTAAAGACAATACAACAAAGGAAAGGGAAAAGTATATGTGAAATAAAAATAATTCACAGGAAACTGAAAACGACTAACTTGTATTACATTTTTCCAAAAATAAACAAAAGGAAGAGAGATGCGACCTCGATAACATGTCAAAAAAAACTTTTTTAAGAGATGGCAATGTTAAATTTAGTATCAATTTGGAAAATGTTGTTAAACATCTTTTAATATACCAATCAATCCAAAAAAAAATGTTATTTCAATTATTAATCACGAACGTGTACCAACGTTTTAAGTCATTAATCAATTTAATATAAGACTACCTTATTTGAACATAAAAGTACGGTTGAAAGTCATTATTTCCATTATTGTTGGTTATTTCTCAGTAAAGTTGATTGAACATATTACTGTTTTCTTATTTATCTGTAAAGCGACTGCTTGGGGGTGGTATTAGCACCGCCTGCCAAGTCTGGGATCTTCTCCCACTTGATTAATGTGCGCTTCTCTTTACTTTAAATCTATGCAATTTAGGTTTAATCGACAACTAATAACTAAAGAAATTGCTTAATACTTATAAGAAAAAGACTAATTCTTATTTGTATCTTATCCGTACCTTAAGTAAGAAACCACAAGAAAGATAACTAAAAACTGTAAAAATTTAAACATTACTTAAATTAATCAGTCATTTTATATTCAAGACATGTTTAGTGAAAAATAGTTCAAGTTTAAAACATAAATTTTTAAATATAAACTATGTAAAATCAACTTAAAATTCTACCTTGCGTTATTGCTAAAGTGAGTGCGCGTTAGAACCGCCACTACTTGCGCTACGTTGTGTGAGTGGGATCTCCGTCGCCGACAATCTGCCTGATTCTAATTAATATGGTGCAAAATCTAATTCTGCCTTGACCATCATTAATATGGTTAACCAATTAATTAGTTCCGTTTAAACCCTTTACTACCGGATGCAAATTAGTGCCTTTGACATATGTTGTAACCTATATTGACCCGAACGACCTAATATTGAAATTTAGGTCCAAATGTAAAAATAAAAATGAGCCATATGAATTCGCCAAATTCCCTCGGTTCCAAAGAATCACCAACAGCACAACCTTTTTTTAGTTTTTTTTATCGTTTCAAAACTCAATTAGACTGGCATGTAGGATAGTAAATAGTTTACGAGTAACGTTCGGGTAAAATATTTTTAGCCTTAATAAATTCATGTTTTTGTAGCAGTTTGCTGATGGTATAAAAAAAAACAGATTAATATATCGAGCTGATAACATGGTATGCCACACAGTGTAAATAACTTTCGGATTGTGTCAAGTACTCTTGTGACTTTTTGCATGTTTTGCACACATGCAAAAAGTCACAAGAGTAAACACAAAAGGAAAGGTAAAATATGAAAAAAATATCACGAAGACTCTGAAACAAACTCTATATATATACACGTCACACGACTTACTGAGCGACTGGCAATACGGTTTCCGAAATAGTCTATTAACTGGTAACCATACACACTAGAGTCCTTTAATGCTTCGTGTTGTAATCTATATTGTTCGCATGCTGGTAGCGTGATGTCATTTATTGCTAGGCAGCTGACATTATCGAGGACTACGGGTACTGCCAGTATTTACAGTTTCACAGTAGTAAAAAGTCGCAAACAGCTTGTGTCCAAAATCAAGTATTCGCCTAGTAAAACTAAACGTACTCCTATTAAATCATTCGTATTTATCGTCAAAGAAAACCTATTAGCTGATCAGTGTAACCTTTGGGTAACTGCCCAAAGGCTATACCGTTCGCCTAATATTAGACAAAATTGTGACGTAAAAGGACTTCGATTAAATAAATATGTTTTATAAAAGGTGACTGATTTTTCAAACTTAAATTTTATATTCAATTTTGTTTCTCTCATCAAGTCGAGCTGAAAAGTATTAAAACAAATCAAGACTTGAATTATTCAATTAAAACAATCAATGTCAAATGTCCTCAACTATTATTAAGTAATTAGTACCGTAGTAGTTAACGTGGGAGAGCCATACTTCGGCACGTATGGACCGGTTCGACTTCGCTCGATACCACGGCCTCACAGAAAACCGGCAGTGAAGCAATGCTATTTCACCGCGTGAGTGAGGTTACTGGAGGCCCTAACCCTTCCCTCTTCCTTATTTCCGTCCTTCCCCCCCTCCCCCTCTTCTCCTACTCCCACCTTAAAGGGCACTTGTGACTCTCGAGTTACAGGTGCCCATGGGCGGTGGTAGTCATTTACCATCAGGTGACCCGTCTGCTCATTTGCACCCTATACCATACAAAAAAAATGTGTACCTACATTAAGGTTCGGGGTAGAATGTCCTACAAAAGTTCATCAGTATAATATCTCAGCTGATATAGAACATGTAAGATATTAGGCTGTGTTTTAACAAATCGCATTTCAGCGCCATCTCAACGCCACACAGGACAGATTTATGAAATAAGACGCACTACTATTGTTTCCTTTGTTGTTACTCTTCCTCGTTACGCGCATAGATGGCAACATCCTCTCCTGAAAATAACACGATTTCTCCTTTTGTTCGTTAAATTTCGTTAAATACTTTTGTAACGTCCTTACATGATGGTAAAATAAATAAATTATAATCTGGCAAATTCTTAAGTATGGTATGAGCCAGTTATAAGAAAATAATAAATTGAAAAAAATAAAAACGGAAATAAAGGTCCAGGACAGAAAAAAAAAAATTAATATTTTTTTTAATAAACTTTAAGCATTTCTATTAAATAAAAGTAATTATAGCATAGATAGGTACTTAAAAGACAAGTTTTAATTGAAATATAAACAAATTTAAATACTTGTACAAAATATATTAATACATATAATAATTAAAATATATATTTTTGAAGTGAAAACTTCTTTAGGCACGTTTGCACACTTTTGCTATGGTGAAAATGACTGAACTCGTCACCGTCACGCTAATAATACATATATAGATCCACTAGTGGGTGCTAATCTAAACATTGAGTTCTGTCAGCTCCTTATTAATTAATGTCACCAACCTGCTAATGTGACATTTTAAGTTCGTCGTTTCGTTTAAGTTTTCACTTATGTCGGCAGTCCCATGACTGCCTATTTTTTTTTTTTCAATTATATTGTTATTTATAATAGTAAAAAATAACATATTATACTACTAAATTATAATTTTCTATTTTTATGTTTATAACACCTTTGTAAACATTTTGGAATGCATAATAAAGAATTGAATTGTATTCTACGTACTTCTTCTTCCTATCTACGTAATTATTCTAAAACTTTTATGACTACATGACATTAATTTTTGTTTTACTTTTGGTAACATCCAGTTCAATTTCTATCCAACGAGGCCAGACTATAGATTACAGCGTAACGGTGCGTGTGAAACCGTGTTCTGTGTCCCCATACTAGATTATTAAGACCTCAAGTTTATCTAAATAGTAAAAGACCTGAGTTTCCGACAGATATCGCTTGATCAAGCACATATATTATATTGCCCACTGGTCAATTAGTAGGCAGCTTCGCATTGATATATTTTAGTCCGGTTGCAGAAGTCAAAACAAATACGAACAGTTACACATAAAATATTAGATTTATCTGAAATTTGTACAAACATTCATTATACAAATAAACTTGAAGGTATGTTTAACTGGAATGTTGTAAAATACAAAATTAACCAATCAAGCCCATATGTAAATTGTGTACTCATTAGTAGCAAAGGCGATGATAAGCTTCAACAAACACATGTGATAATTGGACTAAGTTTACGGAGTAATAAATTATTAACAAACAATACTAAAAATTATTTTTATCGGAAACGATAAAAACATTTTTTAGGTAAGTATAAAAAGATTTTTGGTTTAAAAAATATTTTTAATAATTCAAAAATTCCAAGCATTGATTTTGCAAGTGGATTTAAATGAAATTTTTTTGCACATCAAAATCTTTTTCCTACCAACACTTTGACGTAAAAAGCTTGCTGAGAAGAAGTGCTGTGAGAAATTCAACAGATAAGCCTCTTTTACAAAAACAGAGTAACTTAAGCACAAATTACAATAACAGTAAGCAAATGTGCAGGCAAGCGAGCTTATACATCTACAAATCTTATCATTTAGATAATCTTTGTAGTAACCTTTTTTCATCAGACAGGATTTAATGTGCATTTTAAATTTTGAATTCACATAAAGGCAAGTCAACAACAAGATTTTGTGGCAACATGTTATATATTTTTATGCTTAATGCTATAATAGAATTACTAGTCTTATGAACCCTAAGATTAGGAACGGCATGTTTATGGTTACTGCTAGTGTTAAAGCCATGAGAGTTTTTTTAAGAAACATATGATGGCTTTTGCGAACATATAAAATGTACTGAGACTGACCTACTGTGAGAATATTAATTTATTTCAATGATTCTTTTAGTGAATCACGTGTTTATATTTTGATGTAATAGTTGTTTCCTGAAGGAAAAAGATAGTTTTGAATATCGGCTGCTGAATCCCACAACAGTTGACCATATGGCATATGACATATGTAATGCTATGAAAATAGCTGAAATAAACTAATCTTGTCGTTTTAAACAGCTGGCTATATTTGAATAATAAGTAACTTCGAATTCAGCATTTTTTTTTATTAATCTATCTCTTTACAGAATATATATAACGTGGGAGAGCCATGCTTCGGCACGTATGGGCCGGCTCGACTCCGCTCGATACCACCGCCTCACAGAAAACCGGCCGTGAAGCAATGATTGCATTGCTTTTCGCCACGTGAGCACGTCACGTCCACGTCGCTACAGGTGCCCATGGGCGGCGGTAGTCATTTACCCATTTACATTTCAGGTGACCCGTCTGCTCGTTTGCCACCTATACCATAAAAAAAAAATCTTGTCTAAACGGCACAAGTAAATGCCCACCTCAATGGAATGAAAGTACCGTTCGGCCTCAAAATAAGAGGTGTTCAAATCTACCAAAAAGAGGTACTCAAATGTTTACTGCAGCTAGAAGTCAATAAGGCCTGCGGCCCAGATGACATTCCTGCCGTGGTTCTAAAGCACTGTGCAGCCTAGTGCTACAAACTTCAAGAACATTAAAAAAAAGTCCTAAATCACTGACCTTTATTCAGTTCTTATATTAATAGATTAGGTTTATGACATCATTTGTAATGGATCGGGCCATTTTATGGGACTATAAAGACGATAGTATCCTGGCGTATATAATTGATATTTACGACAGTCACGACAAGCTTTTGACCTAGAACGTATAAAAGTAAGATGTTTACGAATTCAATTAACAGGTTTCTGTTGTTTTCCTTAAATGTTTCTACATTGGAAAATCCACGACTACATACATAAGGAAATAATTTACTTATATATGCATAGGTGTGTAAGTAGATTATTTCCTTCACATGCATTTTTATTGGAATTCTTTTAAAATCTGCTTGATGACCCTTGAACGAAAGACTTTTACGCAAAAATACTCTTGCGAGAAAGAACATTTTGCCCCAAAAACACAAAGACAGTGCGTGGAATAATTATCAAGACAACAATATTATACAATAAAATTATAAATATTTTATTTTCATTTTAACCCTATATTGTGTTCATATGATGGAATGAGAGATGTTAATGGAACGGTATCATTCCTATTAAATAAAAAATATTCAACATTATAAATCAGCACACATTTAAAAAATACTGGGTATCTCTCAAAATGTATCCGACTTTCGTCCTAGTTTCCGTTTGAGGTCAGAGGTGACATTATTTCATAATATAGACGTCATTTTATAGATGAAAGCGCATCGAAGTCTTCAATTAGCGACCCTGATGTTTGGCGTAATAAGGTGTCGTTCAACCTCGTATGTGTACATTTGTACAACAAGCTGAAGTTGACACATACGTACAAGTTACTCATTTGTATGTAAAAATAGGTATTTAAACTGAACCACATGACAAACATTGAGAGAAGCAGTTTTATTGACTCATTTAAACAGCAACCTTGGACCAAACGACTATTATTATGGTCCACAACAAAAAATACATAATATTAAATCTACTTATTTCGCACCCTGGTATAGTAGTAAGTACTTACTACTATTACTACTATGTACTATTAATGATTCATTTCTTTTGAAAATCTATATTTGAAAGATATATGAAATAAAAATCAAAACCTGTGTATAATACTTTTGCAAATAAATTCATATTATATTTATTTATAGTTATTTTGCAAACGAATAAATAATATTTACAAGTGATAAACTAAATCTTTTAAAGTTAATATTAATACTTAAAAGAGCAAGAACACACAGATGTAGCAACATGAACACTATGGACAATCCAGTGTTTTCAAGAAAACGAACATATGTTATTTATTATTGAAAATTCTTATAGGGTAAACAACATCTGTAGGCGTAACACAAAGGAGAATATCAAACCCTTTAAGCAAATACCTAAGCTAAAGTCATGAAAAATTCATAGAATACGAAGTTGGGAAACGCTACAAATAGAAAAATTATACATTATTTAGATTAGGTAGCTATTAGTAATCATTGCAATTTAGAAAAGAATGTGTAATAACACATCCCTTTCAGATCAGTAGATCTTAAAAATATTAAATAATAATTACATTCCTTATAATTACGGTAATATATATTTTTTAAAGTGCGTAAGGCGCTACATAAGTTTTGTCGTATGCAAATTAGATATCATAATATTGTGATTTGAAATCAAACCTATCCATAAACTCTGAGTCAATAATCGTTTGTTCGATTTTTAAATTAATTAATTATAGACAAAAATGTTTCGAGAAAATGAACGAGTGAAACTTGTCCATCCATAAGGACCATATAACAAAAATTGCTGCAATTGAATTAAATATACGATTTCAATTCAATCGTGGCAATTTTAACTTGGAGGATGATGCAAGGTCCGGCAGGCCGATAGAAGTTACTACCGGTAAGAACATTCAGACTGTACGAAAATTATTGGAGGAAGACCGACGTGACATATCGAGAGATCGAGAAAACCCTCAAGTTAAGTGCACTAACTGTTTTTCGGATTCTTTACGACCATTTGAAAGTACGGAAACTTTGTTCGCTCTGGGTACCGCAACTGATGAGTGGTGCGCTGAGGGAGCAGTGTGTGACTTGGTTATAAAAAATTAATCTAATCGATAGAATAGATAGAATCGATCTAACTAAGTGAACTTGATGGTTACATGTGATGGAACCTGGCTGTATAATTTCGACGTTCCTACTAAATCCCAGAGTAAAGTGTGGGTATTAGAATAAGAACCATCATGATCTCTGTGAAAATGTCCCGATCTGTAAAAAAATATAATTATAAAAAACAAGTTCGTTTTCCTGAAGATATTAAAGTATTTTAAGTAAAACTCGATCTCGTCCATAATGTTCGTGTTATCACATCTGGTGTTACAGCTTCTTACTAAATTTTTAACTTTAAAATATTTAGTTTATCACTTGTAAATATTTTATTTAAGTTTTTTTATTTATTTATATCTCTTTATTCTACACCATTCAAGAAAAATGTAATACAGACAAGTTATATTTATTTACCTGACCTGGTTTCCTACGATGTGCTATGGAAAAAGCTAGAAGAAATTAGTTTACCTCTTGAGCTCATAAATATTTTCAGGCACTGGTATGGAAATCAGGTCAATAATGTCCGATGGGCGGGGAAACTGTCCGAATCATATAGGCTGGAGTGTGGCGTGAGACAGGCGGAATTGACTTCTCCTGCCCTCTTCAATCTATATATGAACACCCTCATTGAGGAGCTCAGCAGTCGATATGTTGGTTGTCATATAGACGATGTGTGCGTCAATAATTTATCATATGCTGACGACATGGTGCTGCTGAGCGGCTCAGTCAGTGGTTTAAGGTCTTTATTGGCAACTTGTGAACAGTATGCTAGAGATCACGGACTTGTTTACAATGTAAGTAAAAGTCAATTCATGGTATTTAGGGCGGGGATTAAAGGTTGTCCTGATGTTCCCCCTATACAACTTAACGGAGTATCCTTAGAGCGAGTGGAACAGTTTAAATATCTGGGTCATGTAGTTACCTCCGATCTTAAAGACAATACCGATATTGAGAAAGAACCGAGGGCTCTATCAGTGGGAGCGAATATGATAGCCCGCAGGTTTGTACACTGTACCACAGAGGTAAATGTTACCCTGTTTAAAGCTTTTTGTACAACATTTTACACGTGCAGCTTGTGGGAGAATTATTCGTTGGCATCATATGGGGCCCTCCGGGTCCAATACAATAATGCCTTTAGGAGACTGATGGGGCTGCCCTGGCGATGCAGTGCTTCGGGAATGTTTGCAGAGGCAGGAGTTGACTGCTTTTACTCTACTATACGCAAACGCGCAGCATCGTTCGTGTCGCGGGTAAGGAGCAGCTCCAACAGGGTCCTAGCCATGATAGCCGACAGAATGGACTGTCCATATATGACTCGATGCTGTCGGCTACATGCATCTTATTGTAATGATGTACCTTAATACTAACATAGGCTAAGTTTTTATGTATTACTAACAATTACTATGAGTCCACAGTAACTCGAAATAAATGAATTGAATTGAATTTAGGCAGGTCAATATGTGGTCTTATAACTCACGGTGATTTCTTTCAGACAACCTATGTACGGATATTTACAAAATTAGTTCATATTATTCATTCGCTTACAAAATGCTATATGTATTTGCAAAAGTATTAATCACAGTTTGGGATTCTTTTAATATATCTTTCACGTGGATGAATCATTTATGCCAGGAGTACTTTACCAAATTGCAAAAAAAAAAGTTAATAATAAGTAGGTACAAAACTTTTTCACTAGACATTATTTTTTTTTAATTTACCTAGTCTTAGTGTTTGATTTTTGTATTGGTATAGGAATGCTGTTCCAATAGTTGGTGGTGTAGCTCGGTGTAGATAGTTCTGGTGCAAATAGCTTTCTATTGTGACTAATTGTACCTATGTAGCTAAACTCCAGCTTGTTGTATAAATACGAGGGTGAACGACACTTTATTACACCAAACATCAGGGTCGCTAACTGAAGACTTTGTTGCGCTTTAATCTCTAAAATGTTGTGCACCTTAGAAAATAATGTCACCTATGAGGTCTAACGTCGTTAAAAGTCGGATACATTTTGAAAGATACCCAATCGTTTTGATATGTGTACTGATTATTAATGTTTAATGTTTTATTTAATAGGAATAATCCCATTTCATTGTTGTTATATTTAAAAAGAATTTGCGTTTTCCTTGCGTATTCTCTTTCCCCCAAACTGTCACTCCAACCCTTTGCGACAAACTAATCAGATAAGGGACGTTTGTAATAAATCAACATTATTTACCACTTACACATTCTGGAGTGTTCCTTTTAGTTGTTGAAAAATAAACAGTTCCAGAGATACTATACTATACTATAATACTAATATATAATAAGAAGAGTTTTTTGTTTGATTGTTTGTTTAAACATGCTAATCTCTAGAACTATTAGTCGGATTTGAATAATTATTTTTGTATTGGATAGAGTATTTATTGAAGAATATTAAAGGTTATGTAACATCACCCTACGGCCCTTAGGAGCAGTGCAGTGACCATAAATGTATGTGTAGTGCTTAAATATGTATAGAAATATATTTTTTAAGGTTTATATTAGGTTGAAATTCATTAATGAATTATTCATTAAAATAGAAATTTATATCTTCTTAGGTACGGCTACAATAACAGTCTTGACGTCCATATATTCATCGACACATTCCATGCCACTGTAACAATAAGGTATGATAAGATTAACTAAAAACAAGATTTAAATTCTGCCGTCCTTTAACTAGAAAGCCGTTAAGCCCAACAAGTTGTACTAAAATGAACGGCTTTATAGGTAAAGGACGGCAGAATTGTCAACCATTGTTGTAGTGACGTTTGACCGCGGCACGTGGCATGACGCTTATGTTGACGAAGTCATTTATGACAGATACGAACCTTTTGCACAGAATTCGAAAAGCAGATTATGAAAACTTTGGATTCCTTATATTAAGAATGAAACAGGTAAATTGGTCATCGTCTTACGTACGTAATCATTTCTAAAGTCAATAGTTTTGTAAAAGAAATTTCACATAGTTCGACAAATCAATCCATGCATCGATCAAGAGGGATAAACTTGGGATATGTCAGCGATCAATAAAGCATCTTTGGCATCTAATTAATCAAAAGGCAAAATCCAAGAATAGATAGCAAAGCTATCTTGACCAAAGTTTTAGAGACTATCTCATATTCGCACAAGATCGGAGGAGCGTAAGATTAAGACAGAATTGAATAAAATAAAATAAATATATGAAAATAGACAAGAATATACTTTATAGGAAAGTTAGAATGACATAATTTTATCTTAAAAAATGATAACCTACTTCAGTACGCCTAAATTATTGTAAATTCATTTCTTAATACCTTAATTATTCACCCTTATAAGTGGAATATTTTCTTTAAATTTACATAAAACCAATCTTAAGTATAACCGATACATTTAAAGAAACACATACACACAAAAAAATCACTTCAATTAAGAACCTCCTCCTTTTTGGTTAGTTAAAATACTTTCAATGTAACGTATTAATAAATTCCATAAATACTAACCCTTCACGACCTTTGCCAGAATCCTTAACTCCTCCAAACGGTGTCTGTGGAAGTATCTTGTAGTACGTGTTTACCCTGAAAATTTTAAATCATCATCATGGCTTTTAACGACAATAGAGCGAATAGTTCCCTTAAAGTACTCCCTGACATTGAAAATAAAGTATTACCCTTGTAAAATACAAAGCAAGTAAACAGTATACTTATGTTATTAATAATTTAAAAAATTGTGAATGTCCTAACCATGTGATGCCCGCCTGGACATGTTGTGTAAATTGTAAGGTAGTGGTAAGGTCAGATGTGAATATTCCAGCTGCTAAACCATAACTTGTGTTATTAGCACGGTCAATAACTTCCTCTAACGTTTCAAATTTCAAAATACTCTGCACTGGACCGAAGATCTGTTAGAAAGCAAAATAATTATCCAGTTTTACTAAAATGTGTAATATTTATACTAATTGACACAGTCGATAGTTCTGTTTTAATACGTCTACCAGTAGTCCTACTGGGAATTCCTTAACCTTAAAAGCTCTGTCAATTACTAGACCAGCTTAACCACTAAATATGAAAACCAACTTCCTTTTTAGCATTTCGTTAGCTTTTACAATTTCTTTCTCAATTCATAAAGCAATGTGCTTTGTGAATTTCGAAACAAAATTGCAATGTCATTGCCATTTGGTTTAAAAACTATAATCACACACCTTCTTGTAAATTATCTTGTTAGAAATGATGTTTATTCGAAAATTATTTATTGTCATTTTGAACTACTACGGGTACAAGGAATTCAGCTCTGCGGTTTAATTAGAAAAGGAAACAAAAAAGAATGTGTGGTTAATAAATAACTCCACTAGCACTTGAATATACGAAGGAGGTAAGGGTTAAATTGGAGAACCCGACTGCGGCAGTACCTACCTTCAGCTTCACAGAACACTGTAGATGGCACTACACCTACCTTTTTCTACTGTTGGGAATGATCGACAAAAAAAGGAAGTTGGCGACGCACAAATGATCGAAAGTTATGTTCAACTATTAAAGTTTAAGATCTACGACCCGTCACCACAGGGGATGCTTAAAGAGTTAAAAATGAAAACAATACATTTACAACTTTTACACAACTTTCATTTACCTCGTCTCTTGCAATGGTCATGTGATCCTTGACATCAATGAACACCGTCGGTTCTATGTAGTAACCCTTGGTACCAAAACGTTTTCCACCTGTCACACACTTTGCGCCTTCTTGCTTGCCTTTTTCGATGTAGCTTAACACTTTTCTGAACATCCTTTCATCTATCTTAAAGAATAATTTGAATTATTTTGCTTACAAATGATCTGAAAGTAATATCGGTTACCTACTTATTTTTTCGCCCATCTCACACTCGAGTAAAGTTCCAGTTTGCATTTGTGAGTGTTTCGTCATTTTTGTACATTTTTATTTAAATTATTATTTCCTAATGAACGCTTTATGAACCATGTTCATTTTGACTCACAGTTATACTATACTTTATAAGCGTGTAGTGAGTACTAATTTATTTAATGTCACTGTGCATTTTTTTATGGTATAGGCGGCAAACGAGCAGTCGGGTCACCTGATGGTAAATGACTACCGCCGCCCATGGGCACCTGTAAATCGAGAGTCACAAGTGCGTTACCGCCCTTTGAGGTGGGAGTAGGAGAAGAGGGGGAGGGGGGAAGAGTGGGGAGAGGGGGAAGAGGGGAAGAACGGGAATAAGGGAGAGGGAAGGGTTAGGGCCTCCGATAACCTCACTCACGTGGCGAAATGCAATGCAAGTTGCTTCACGGCCGGTTTTCTGTGAGGCCGTGGTATCGAGCGAAATCGAGCCGGCCCATACGTGCCGAAGCATGGCTCTCCCACGTTAAGCCCTTCTAGCAATCTAGCCTATGCTAAATAAAATATATCCCAATAAAAGCATAACATATGAAAATTCAAGTCTCGCAAGTTGCAAGGGATTTCTACAACATTCTATAGTGACGGTGTTAATATTCGATATCTTTAGTTATTTTATAAGTAGAATAACTTTGCCATTACACAGCAACATAATCACATAAAATAATCGACTATTTCCAAGTGTTAATTGAAGATAGCGCTAGAGAGCTTTTATACGTATACAAACATTGCCGTGTGTGATTGCCAAGTCATTCTATTTATTAAACATCGTCGAATCTTGCAAAGAAGCCTTGCAAGAGAAATATCTAAAACAGTACAACAATTTTTATTGAAATACCATATATTTTATTACTTTTTACGATGTACGTCACGTACTTACGTCGAAATGATTCCGATAAAAATATATTGGATAAACTGAAGATACATTCACGTCCCGTCTTGCAAGTTGTAGCTTTGTAGGTATTTGTTTCTTTTTAGACACATGAATGAACTACTTTTTTGTTGCTTTAAATGTCACGCTAGCACACTGTGGTACGTACAACACAGTATCAGTATTAAGAATTCATTTTACTAGATAATTTCCAAAACACTTACTAGCTCATTCAACCCAGTGCCGGATCTAGGGGGGGGGGCAAGCCGGGGCCCGTACCTCGGGCGGCAGACTCAGAGGGCGGGAAATACAAGTTTGGCAGATGAATATACTACTCAGCATTATCGCAACTTTACGATGCCTGAAAGCGCAGTATAGTAAAATAATAAATAAATCAAAATTGTTCATTTCAAACAGAGAAAGAAAAATGTACACAGATCTTGCGTATTGTTATGGATGCTGTACTGTATCTATCGACAAACTGTCGTTCTTTTCATGGGGGCCACGAAGCCCCTAGCGAGCTCACCACACAATGTCCTCAGCCTGGTCAAGGAAACTTCTGGAATTAAATTTACCTGCTCTCCAAACATAATTCAACTCTTAAGTTTCAATTAGAAAACTTAAAAAGGGACAAGTTTCATATTTACCAAAGACAATACAGACTTAAATTATTGATATAATGGCAAAAACAGTTAAAAATAGCATTCTAAACATAAACTTAGTAGTGATATTAAGTTTATGATTCTAAACGACATCAAAGAAGCTAAGCACTACACAATATTGTTCAACTGCACTCCAAATGTGTCGCATACAGAACAAATGAGCCAGGTCATTCACTATGTAAAAGAAAGTTTCATTGATTTCATAGAAGTTGCTGGTAAGACAGGAAAGTACATTTGTCAAAAGATTGTGGAAAAATTTATATTTGCTGATTTAGATATTAGACAATGCAGTGACCAATCTTATGATAATGGGTCCAATATGGCTGGCACCTATAACGGAGTGCAAGCCAGGATTGCAGAAAGAATTTTAAATTCATTCTTAACTTAACGATTTAGGAAAATATTCTCCATGAAATCAACCGAGTTAATATTGAAATTCAAAAGGAAGATATAATCCTTGCGCGTTCCGTCTCTTTAATGGATGGCTTGACGAAAACATTGCAAAAAAATTAGATAAAAATTCAATTGAGTATGGGATAAAAGAGGTTAAAGAAGTTGCAGGAAAAATTGGCGTTGAGCCTATTCTACCAAATAGTTAAACGAATTTCAAGGTACAAAAAACAATTTGATGAGATGTGTGATAGCGAACTACCAAAACTTCAACCTGTTCAACTCTTTTCTAAGGCAACAACGATGGTATTTGATAGAATCTTTTCAGAAATTAAAAAGAGACTTGATAGTGCTACCACATTGAATTAGAATTTTGTGTTTTTCAATGGTACTGAAATCTTAAATATGTCAACTGAAGAACTGCAGAAGCATGGAGGAGATCTGGGACGAAAGTACGAGCGAGATTTAAGCACAGTTGAATTCTGCAGATAACTATATGTTTTTAAAAAGCAAGCTCCACTTTTATTTGGAGATATACAAAATTTGCGCTAGCGCTTTCAATCTCTTGCAATAAATCTATAAGCATGATTTGCAGGATGCTTTTCCTAATATTTGTATTGCGAGCGAAGTTTTAGAAACTAAAACTTATTAAAAAATTATCTACGATCGTCGATGAGCGAGGAACGTTTATAGGGTCTCGCAATATTGGCAGTAGAAAATCAAACTGTTTATTATTATAGAGATCAATTATGCCAAAGTGATAGATTTGTTTGCAGAACAAAAGGCCCGAAAAGTAAAATTGTGATTTTAATGTACCATACAATAATTATTTTTAATGTAACATTTTATTTCAGACCCAATCCCGCCCTATCTTTTTTTTAAATATTAGAAAAAATACGTATGCATGTATTTTTAGAAAAAATGTAGGCGGGTAAGGGCGTTGGGGTGGGTAGCCTCTCGCTAGAGACCATGGTTCTGTCCATAGTCCAAAGTGAGAGTGCGTGGGATTCCGCCACCTTGTTTTGCGAGGAGGTGATGTTGGCTAAAGAGGCGGCGGAACGGCAACGGGAGAGGACAAGTACTCTCCCATCCCGCAGAAGACGCACCAGGCGCCGGAGAGCGCAAAATGATCTCCGGCCTCCATTAGCGCTGGCCTGGGGGTAACGGGTCGGGCTGACCGTTACCCTTGCAGAAGCAGGCCCGAGACCGTGGCGCGACGTGTTCCACGCGCACCTCTTTGATCTGGAGGGGGGTAAGGTCCCCCGTACTCCATGATGTAGTCGCCTGCTGAAGGCGGCCAAGGTCTGCAGGGGTTCCCGGAGGACTCCTTCCCCTAGGAAGGGGACTCCGGGTATACCCTAGTATACCCGGGTTCCCCTGCAATAGACCCACTTGTGACGGAACACTGTGTGGTTTTAGTCGGTTCGATTCCGACATACCACTTTACCGTTAGCTCCGGTGAGGTGATGACCCGTGGGGGTTTCGACGATAAAAAAAAAAAGGTGGGTATGGGCGGCATTTTTCAGTTGTTGTGCAAACTGTGATGTCATTTAGTCATTACTGCCATTATAGTTTGACGTGTTTTATTAGGGAAATGTCAGAAAGTCATACAATTGTAAAATAAATTATAATACTGTTTGATTTTCACTCTATTATATATAACGCTGTTTCACCCACGTAAATCCCGGTGCCAGGGGAATATCGGAATAAAAAGTAGTCTATGTGTTAATCCACATCTCCAGCTACATACTTTTGCGACATATGGCAACATAAGATTAATAATTATAACACTAATAATTAAGTTAAGAGTATGGCAACATTGTAACTCTCTCTTGCAACGAAGCTCTCGCCCAATACAGTGCATTGTAACCCGACTCCAGTGTTTTTATTTTAAAAACACCAAAATTACGACACCAGCAACCTACAATACACACAGTCGCTCTCACACATACCAAGTTTAATCGCAATCGGTAGTTTTTGTATAAAAGAGTATCTAACATCCATACATCCTCAAAAACTTTCACGTTTATAATATTAGTAGGATATTCATATTACAGTTAAATTTTCCGTGATCAAATCAATCAAAACAAATGAAATCTTTTACCTATTCTAATTAAAGCAATTATGGGTTTTAATTGTCATGAGTACGAGTCAGTCAGAATAGGTCAGTCTTAAAGCTAATAGTCTAGTAGATCATGGGTGCGCCCTAATTAAGTGGCGATGAAGTTTAAAAACAATTGATTTGCTGACAGTTTTTACTTCTATTCAATGATAACTACTCCCAGTAAAAGGTAAAGGGACAACTAGTCAATATTTACCTGTGGTCCATGTTGCGTATCAGATTCATTCGGGTTACCAATTTTGATGGTCTGAGCAAATTTCACCGCTGCCTCTACAAATTTTTCGTAAATACCAGATTGGACAAACAGTCGTGAAGCTGCTATACAAAGTTGTCCTTGGTGGCCGAACACTGCATTAGCTGCAGCCGGGACTGCAATGCTCACTAGAATATGATGTGTAAATATATTTTGTATAAGCCTTTAATTTCAGAAGAGAAAAATGCAAGACCTCGCGTCGGTACTGGCGTCAGAATAACACCTAAAGTCTTTCAACCGCCAAAAAAAACACCGTTTTTTAATTCATTAAATTCCCCTTTTTTGGCAATGTGGAGAATATACACAAAAAAGTAGAGTTAACTTACAATCTGCATCATTCATAATAACAAGAGGATTCTTGCCACCGAGCTCCAAGCAAACTTTTTTCAAATTGTTTGCTCCGGCTGCTTGTTGAATTAATTTGCCAACCTGCAAAAAATGTAGTACATAATTATTTATTTATAGGATATTGACTGGCTTTTATAAAATATTTAACGTTAATAGATAATCAAATCAACTTACTTTAACAGACCCTGTAAAAGATATTATCGCTACATCTGGGTGGTGCGTGAGAGCCACACCGGCCATTTCTCCGTATCCATTGACAACATTGACAACACCTTTGGGAAAACCAGCCTCCGCAATTAAAGCTACTAAAGCTAAGGCTGTTAACGGAGTTTGTTCTGCCGGTTTCACTACCACAGTGCAACCTGAAACGATTCGATGAAGGTTTATAAAATTTGAATTGTAGGAAGGACGTTTTATACACGACGAGTTATATATATAACTTGACATAGTGGATTAGTTATTGAAGAAAAACACTTCGTTACTTAAAGTAATAGGGAAATTAATAGTTGTAGGCCAATATAAGTTAGTGAAAACAAATTATATACGACAAATATGTGTTTACGAACTTGTTAATTCATAAAACAGAACTTCGGTAATAGAATATACCAAGAAACCAGTTTTAAAAGTCAATTTCAACAAGATATTGATGGGAATTAACACAACAAATCCATGAGTTTTCATTAAAAAAATGTATTTTTGTTTGAGAACACAAAGTACATTATGTATAGTATTTACTACATGATTAAAACTTACCCGCTGCCAAAGCAGTACAGACTTTCTTAATGAAAATATATGTAGGAACATTCCATGGTAGAATCAATCCAGCTACACCAACCGGCTGCTTCAATGTATACGTAAATAGCTCACCGTCTATAAATAATTAGTATTAGTATATTAGTCTATTAGCATCTATCCATATAGACTGATACTGTACCTGCAGGAATCGTACAGCCCTGAATCTTGTCAGCTAAGCTGGCTAAATAACGCATATTTTTGTCCGCAGCAACCATAGATGCCTTCATATTATTAAGAACCATTCCATTATTATAACACTCCAGCTCCGCAATATATTGACTGTCTCTTTGCACCAGATCGGCAAACTTGTTTAGGTATACCGCTCGTTGAGAAGCATCTAACTGACGCCATTCCGAGTTGCGGTGGAAAGCGCGTTTCGCTGCGGCTACTGCCAGGTCTATATCAGCCTAAATTCAAAATCATTAATGAGCACAGAGTACTTTTTGCATATTATAGAAAAGAAAGAAGTTTTTTTTTCATCATATTATTATGTGATTAAAAGTTGTGGGAAAACAAGTTCAAATAAATTAAACAAAGGTTTAAGTTGCCTTGGCATTTCTAAAAAAAGTATGAGAAGGAATGTATATAGTTTTAGTTCGTCGAATGACTTATGTTTCACAGTATATCATACTATTTTTAAAAATGTTTTGATAAATATATATTCAATACTAATATTTAAAACATTTTTTAAGATCAACTCTAATTTTAGGTACAAATAAGGTTTTATAAAATTGACGTATTTCAGCGAAGTACAAACCGTATTTTATGCAACCCCGATGAGATTAAATGTTTAAAAATAAAAGTTTACAATATATTCACTACAAAGTAGGTACCTATTAAATTCAGGACGTTTGACTCCACATATCAATAAAAAAAATGTGAACTCCTCCCAACCGAAGGTAGGTTTATTCGTGGGAGAGCTATGCTTCGGCACGTATGGGCCGGCTCCACCGGGGTGATACCACGGCCTCAGAGAAAACGGCAGTGAAGCAATGTTTGTATTATTTTTCGCCGAGTGAGATATTACTGGAGGCCCTAACCCTTCCCTCTCCCTCCCTTCCCCTTCTCCCTTCGTCACTCCCTCTCCCCCTCTTCCCCATTCCCCTACCCCTACCTTAAAGGCTGGCAACGCACTTGTGACTCTTGAGTTGCAGGTGCCCATGGGCGGCGGTAGTCACTTACCATCCGGTGACCCGTCTGCTCGTTTGCCCCCACTAACATTAAAAAAGAAGGTAAAAACCCTGAATACCACAGTGGAGTATGAATATAGTTTTAATCAGTCAATTCTTTCAATTCTGTAATAACGGGCAGTGGTATAGTATCCGTGAGAGTTTCCACGCCAAAAAACCACTCTGTGCAAAATTTAAATGTTGTGTTTTTTTGTTTTTCTTTACCAATTTAATGTTCCAATTACAAGCAAAAATAAAAACTTTCACACTGTATCCTGTGCATATCTGTGTGTATAATCATATGAACAAAGACGCTAAGGATAGTAAGGATTAAAGAAATATCTGTTTATATTATTGTTATATCATATGGGCTACGTCATTTATTTAGTTTATTTCACTTTGTTATAATTAAAAGATAAACACTGTATATTACAGTTACTGGAAATCAAAACAATATTTTTAGCAATAAATTATTGCTGTAGTTTTGTTGACTCAATCTATTTGAATACTTTAGGATTTACACATGTTTAAAATACGGTTGGTAGCAACATATCACGAATCCAACAAATCCACAGCTCCGTATTATTAGAACTTATCAGTCACGGCACCGGGTTCGCACTTCTGTACAGAAAATTAAAGTGTAAAATTATAGTACCGTATGAACTGAAACTGACCTTATCTCCTTCGGATACGTGTGCGATAACAGATCCATCGTAAGGACAATAGGTAGGAAATGTTTTACCGCTCTTCGTGTCAACCCACTCGTTGTCAATGAACAACTGCAAAGAAAATAGTGCTGCCCGTCTTTAAAGAAAATAATAGCTTCTGTCATATTTATCATTTGCTATGCTATATATTATTATTATTTTTTTTTATAAAATAATAGCTATATTTTTAATGTGGTGAAAATCTTAAAATATGTATGTATTAAAATTTATTCAAATTAAAGTATGCAGCCTATAAAAATACAAAAGTGGAAGAAAGAGCAGAGCATTATTATCTTACAACCACAACTTATTGAGTAAGTATACAATTTTTTTTAGTATAAAGTTCATTTGTTAATTATTATGTTCAGTTGATGTAAAGAAACTTTTTCTGAAGATAAACACTTACTTTTATTCAAGCCAACTAGCCAAGGTCAAAAATATATGTAGGTATATATAATATGTGTAGGATATCTCTAATAAAGGTAAAAATGACAGTACAATAAAACTCACGTGAATACTGTAGGGTAGATATATATTCTTCCATTTCAATACACTTTTAAACACACGTCCGAACTCGACGCTGGCCACGAGCAAATAGGCCGCCTAAATTTACTGTTCTCCCGGGGTAAACATTCGGTGTTGCCCGTAACATTCGTTTCCACTCCCGAAACATGAACAAACGAATACAATATTTCCAATTTATATCAAATTAATATATCTATTTTTGTAAACCTAACACTCGACCATCCTGACGTCGTGCATGTCCTCATGCACGCACGCAAAACAGCCGTATTAACCTAACACTCGGCCAATAGTAATCTTCCATAGCATCGAGTTCAGACTTACAATTTTACGGACGTATGTGCCTTGCGTCAGAACCATGATTATGATACTTCCTTACATACAAGAGGACGTCACAAGTGGTACTTCCTTCCCACAAGCAACAGGTACATACATAAATATATAATAATTATAATCATAAAGGCTGTGAATTTTTTCTGACAAATCAGGGGACGTCACTTGCGGTATTTCCTTCCCACAAGTGACATATCTCATAACGGCTGTAAACCTTCCTTCTCACAAACCAGGGGACGTCACAAGTGGTACTTCCTTCCCACAAGCAACAGGTGCATACATAAATCTATAACAATTATAATCATAAAGGCTGTGATACTTCTTTCTCACAAACCAGAGGACGTCACAAGTGGTACTTCCTTCCCACAAGCAACAGGTACATACATAAATCTATAACAATTATAATCATAAAGGCTGTGATACTTCTTTCTCACAAACCAGGGGACGTCACAAGTAGTACTTCCTTCCCACAAGCAACAGGTACATACATAAATATATAACAATTATAATCATGAAGGCTGTGATACTTCCTTCTCACAACCCAGAGGGCGTCACTTGCGGTACTTCCTTCCCACAAGCGACATACATATATCTAATAATGGCTGTGAACCTTCCTTCTCACCAACCAGCGGACGTCACTAGTGGTACTTCCTTCCCACAAGCGGCATACATCTCATAATAGCTGTGAACCTTCCTTCTCAGAAACCAGCAGACGTCACTAATGGTACTTCTTTCCCACAAGCGACATACTGGCTGTGAACCTTCCTTCTTACACACCAGCGCGGCGGATGACAACAATTAGTAATCTTATTCATCACCTCGGCCTCGTACGGATAGCAGAGACATCTTCAACAAACATCAACATATTTCAATCAATTTACACAAAATCTTAACAAAATATACACCTAAACCTTCCTCCTGAATCACTCTGTCTATTAGTGAAAACCGCACGAAAATCCGCCCAGCAGTTCTTCAGTCTATCGCGAACATACAAACGCGGCGGGGGACCCTGCTCCATTATTATGTAGTGATATCTCATCATAAATCATTTCTTTTTGCTGTCTCGCCCTTTTTTTTGTTTATATTATATTATCCATGTAAGTGCATAGTTATGTCACATCTTATTAATTAATATATTACTAGCTTATTATGATAAATCATTTAATTTTATACTAATAGTCTATATTTTCTCATACAATTATTCCGTATCATATTTACAGTTTGTACCGATAGACAATAATTATTGCATTCAGCTGAATGTATAAGGCAGTCACAATAAGCATGCCAGGTTTACTTGGCAGTGTAGGTATAAAGCTACAATTACACTTCGGGTTCGACCAATCGTGCCAAAATTCAGTGGGATGCGGCGCGCCGTTTGTTTGATGCTGGAGCACACAATATGCGTCGCGTCATTTTTTCATATGTAGACTATCGAGTTATTGGTACCTGGTCTAGGTTTATTTGTTCACAAAAATAAGGCAGTAACTAAATATTCAGATAATTAATTTAAATAAAAAGAACCCTAATATCGGGGTGCCGTCGAAACAGATAAGAGTTACGCGATAGAAAGAGCCAACTGCTAGTTGAATATACCTGTAGATAATTAGCGCTATGTGACCCGAGTTGAGACTTTATTATGTCGGAACAGGAGTCGCTATTTAATTAAATTATTTGGCAAAGTGTGACTTCTGTACTTGAACTATTATGAATTCTGTGCAATAGGTAAATAATTATTTATTCGGTACCTTATGCCTATGCAAAATACACACACTACACACACATTTACTAATGTTAACGGAATATTTTAACTTTTCTGTTCTTTTACCTGTTCTGTATCATCATCATCATCGTCATCATCATCGTCTATGTTTATGGTAGCTACATGAAGGCATGGTAACATACGATCGGCTGCTGTCACATGCACGTTTTTATTTTCCTTGCTGTACATATATATTATGTTTTAGACGGATTTAAGCAATATTTCTAAATTCGTCTCTTTACTTTTACGTCTTACCTCATTCAACCGTGGGTCAATCTCCGCACTCATATTCAATCCAAACATAACTTCGGAAGGAGTCCCATCTTTTTGTGGTTAATATTATTTATGCCCCATTGGATTGGTATGGGATGACCCACTTTGTCATCCCAATCTTTTTATCAAAATTGAAATTTCGAGCTGTTAAAGAGCTAAGAGTGGTGCGGTTGCATCGCTAAACCTTATTTTGTAAATAGTATCTAACATTTGGATAAGGTAAGTTTCAGATACGCTCGATCGAATCTATCTAAACATTCAGGGATAGACTTTTCATAAACAAAGATGACATCAATATTGCCTTGGTAAATCTAACTGATCCCCAAGTGTATTTGCTAATCTGAACGGCATGCGATTAATTTCGTATCGACTTTCCGGTGTAACAAAACGATCTCAACGGTTGACTTCAGATCTAGGTACTTGATAGTGACCAGAAGACATGCAAGGTTATGGAAAAAATGAAATAATTGGATACCGCTGATCGTAATCGAATTTCGCAGTCTAAAATCGACACTTATTTAACATCCTTTTTGCAAACCAGAATTAGGACTAGAGTATTCTGAAACCGATTCGTAGATGATGCCAACTTCCATCATTTCTGCAACCATTTCCCGTTCTTGCTATTATATATTTTATATATTTACAAGCTAACCTGCAAGGTTTGTATATAACAGGGCATTTAGTATTTCATTCGATACTCATCTCAGTGAAGCCCGCACATCCTAGTTCCTTCAAGGAAGTTGCGAAGTGCTTGTGCATCTCTAACAAGATCATTGTTCTTGCTACGACTCGTTGATAGAATCACATTGGCTCATTTCAATACCTATCTACCTACGGAGCACTTCTGGAAATTACATGCCTAACGACTCGCACCTTCGTGCCTTTCGATAAAATTTCTCCCATTCGTAGTTTATAAAGTTTTGATGGAGGGTGCACGTAAACATAAACACGACTATTCCTGACACGGTACGTTCCCCCGCTAACGATGAAATTTGACTCCGGTTTACCAATAATTTTCCTACTCAAAACGTAAGGACTCCGTTCACTAGAGTCTCGACGGCTGGACCGTAAACGTCATTATCAGCGATAACTAATACGGTGACCGCCATAACCTCGTCCTCATTCAGTTGGGGCAGAGCTGATTCACAACATCAAAAGCATTAAAGTTCTTCTGCATTTTTGTATACCACGAAATGCAGTTGCTAGGTAAAAGAAGGACCTATCAGCATCTATCGAAACCTGTTCTCAATTACTTGTGACGTTACAGTAGTTTTACATTATAAATATTTAAGTCTTCAGAAATACTACCTTTCGAGAGTGAAACGCACTTCCCAAAACCCTTCATAGGTATAGAAGAGCTGTCGTGACTCGGTTCTAATAAACATACTGTAGACCCTTAACACTTCAGCAAGCCCAACAAGCAGATATGATGAACATATTGTCTAACTCTGTACTCATATTCATGCAAATGTAAGAGTATTATAACGTATTATTATTAGTCTCAATAATATGCATGTCACCTGAATAGCAGCGTATACTCGAATATAGTTTCCGTATACATTATTTACATGTTTACTTTATCATCGAAATGTCTGTTCGTTGTGTGTATCGATGTTAGCTCACACGTTTAATATTAAAGTATAAATACTTACACAATGTACTAACACAGAGTATTAAAAAGAGTATTAAAGAGATACTGAACACGCCATGATGATCCTTATTATTATTATTACCCGGCTACCTAAATCTATAAACCCTTTAGTGTTATACTATTAACGATACATTATTTATTAAATTTTGGAATTGGATGCCAACGTAGATATACGAGTTGTTCTTTGCACATCTTCAGGTTTATTAGTGTTTACATTATCACCGGCACAGTTTTCAGCTTTATGAAAAAAAACCTTTCGACACTTCCCATACAATCAACGGCATAGGAAATGTAAGGCAAAGGTAGTCCTTTACTTAACAATTAAAACAGGCGGTTAGATATGCCAATGCCTGTCGCATTATACCGGTACGAAGTTTTGTTTCTGAAATTTTACGGCGGTGGCTTGTAGGGTATCTTTGTAGTAATTAAAACTTTTAGTAGTTGTTCGCGATGAGCACAACACATTGCGTTAGCGTTAGACCTAAGGGTTTAATCCAGGGTTTATCACTCAACACCTGGATGAAACACTAAATTGTACGTTTACCATCAATATCACATCCGTTCAGTTGAGCAAGTATCTCTGTCAGAGGTTCACCAAACTAACTTTTCCGCTTAAGCATATCCTCCAAGGTTTATTCATAATTTTGCTCAAATGGAAACATTTAACAACATTTCATCAAATATATTCATCTCGACCGAATAGTATAGAGTTTAGACTCTCATGCCACATCCTAGCTAATCCTCATAGTTTCTGCATTACAAGAAGAATGATAGTTTTTTTTTTATCCCAACTGTATACAATGGCACATTGGTTAACTTTTTGATTGAAATATCTATGCGCTGGCTTTTAATCGAGGGGTCAAAGTCAGATCGAACGTTTGTGGTTCATCTTACCATTACTGTTAAATGTCATAATTTACATTGCGACTACTTAATGACTTTATTAGATTTAAAATATATTTCGAAGTAAAAATTGGACTGTCTGACCGTTTACTCACCTTTGAAGTCAATGCGCCGACTTCGACATCTGATGCTCCCCGGAGCCGCTGTACATCGACGTCGCAGCAGCCACGAGCAGCGACCTGGTGTATAAAGCGGCATTTGCTCGCGTTGCAGCAACGGGCTATGTGTACGTTGCAAGCTTCTGTCTCGAAAATCTTCATCTTGTTATCTTGAATGCAGAACCCGTGTTTGTCTGCGACTTTTTCTATTCGAACAGGAGCTCAATATTTCGATAGATGGCGGCGTGCTTAACCGCTTTTGAAGTAACTACTCTTCTTACAGCATCGTTACTCTGAAACTTATACATGGGAGCTGTGTACAAGGAGCTATGTAAAATAATTAAAAACTCCTTTTTTCAGACTAAAATTACTGCAAGGTACTTGAACATTATTCGTGATATTTCGGTAACGACCCTTTGAAAACCAATTTTGTTTGCAGTTGCATGGTTCATTGCTTACACTGAACTATTGAGATACCACGAAGAATATTGCAATATAATTTAACAAACAGATGATATACACCAACGGTTACATTTATAAAATTAAATAACGCTTTGTGATGTTATTTCAAAATTATAGGGTATCTCGGAAGCAACGCTTCCTAGCTCAAATTAACGTTTATTTTTATTTTTTCTTTGGACACCGAAATAAACACCGCTACGTTTAGCAACTAGATGTTGAGATGTGTAATGTAATATTTAAAAACTTATACCATTTCGTACAAAGGTATACCACTAACAAAAATGTTAAAGCGATGGACTTAATTCTCAAATCTCGCAAATCCAAAAATTTCGAAATTTTGATGTCATCTGTATATGATGCCGAAACAACCACCATGCAATCACTCGTATTTTCAAATTGTTTTTAGTTTTTTTTTTTTTTTTTTCCATTTGGAGATACGAAGTTCTTAAATGAAATCATCCGTATTTAAATCAATTAGCCACTATAATCAAAATAAAATGAGGAAAGTGGGCCTATTCCACTTCTGAAAATGTAGGATATCTCTAATAAAGGTAAAAATGATAGTACAATAAAACTCACGTGAATACTGTAGGGTAGATATATATTCTTCCATTTCAATACACTTTTAAACACACGTCCGAACTCGACGCTGGCCACGAGCAAATAGGCCGCCTAAATTTACTGTTCTCCCGGGGTAAACATTCGGTGTTGCCCGTAACATTCGTTTCCACTCCCCAAACATGAACAAACGAATACAATATTTCGAATTTATATCAAATTAATATATCTATTTTTGTAAACCTAACATATGTATATTTATAATCTCAATTCTCAAACGACGTTAACTATTCTAAAAAAGTCTCAAAATTATTAGGGTTTACATTAGTGTAGGAGTTTAGTTAGACTAACAAATTCCTTTCGTCTTTCGTCAGTTTAATTTTTTGTTAAAAAGTTTTTATTTTTTAGTTTTTTGTGGCTAAAATATAAATGTTATCAGATATTTAACATTATTTTATTAGGTTTAAAGTTCTCATTAAGATGAATTTATTAATCGACTGGTTTCCGCATCTATCATCAAATCAACTGTAGTTCTCCGTCATGTTATAGTGTCATTAATTTTTATTTAAAATTTAAATGGGACCAACTTCGAACTACACCCTATAGAGTGTCCTTAAAGTTCCTTGCCTGTTCTTCTCCACAGGATCTACGTATTGGAACAGGCATATAGCTTTACGACTGACTTAGTATGACTGACTACTACTCCTGACAATTCAAAAATACCTATAGTGGGTTTAATTGAAATAAATGATTTTGATTTTGAACCCTATCCAATAAAAAAATAGACTACCCTGTAAAAAGTTATGCGGTATCATACATAAAAACATAACATTCACACAAACATCATACCACTATGCACACACATATCACACAAAGCATTTACTTTTGACACTGTTTTAATCTGTTTTAGTTTTATGCCTAATTTTAGTTTACATTATTCTGTAAATCTGTACGTATAATGCATGCTGAGTTCACCTTTAAGTAGTCATACATAACTTGCACTGTATATTTTAATGTTTATTTTTAAGCACTTATGTAATGACTGTTGGTGACCCTAATAAAAAAAAAAAAAAAAAAAATACAACAAATACCCAAGTCGACTTTATTAATTTGCTAGGTCTTAACAGGTGTAAAACGTACCACGAGCTTAATACGTTTCATTGTGGTAAATAAGAAGCTACAGACGCTTTACATTACAGTTTGTGTGTTAAACTATTGCAATATATATTTACAGGGATATTCATTGTATGGTCTGGCTTATCATTAAGATGGTTTATTAAATGCATGCACGTAAACAATGCAGTACCATAATCTGGTGCTACCATTCGATAAGATTTTCGATAGGGAACGTGTATCTTTGGTATATTTGATCGAATACTAATAATCATAAACCACTTTATAGAAATCGATAGTGTAGTACTTGTCATAAAAAAATTCACTATTAAATACCTTAGTATATTTAATGTCAGGAACCATTTTCACACTTAGCTGCAAATGGATTAAACAATACACAAAATCCAGGATATAGGACAAGTACCTTTTATATACTAAGAGACATTATTATTTATTATAGTCACACACAAATACATCCATTAAAATTAATTCTGAATAAGATAACTTTAAGTATTCATATGTGACAGTCATATGTATAAAGGCCATGCTACACTGTGTTCGCCGATCAATGTAATTTGCTTAGTTACAATGGTGTCAATTCTGTTATATTACTCTCTTAACTATAATTGACTAAATTTTCTTCATACATGATGTAAACCTTGCACACTTTGAAACAAGGTCTTATTTCAAATTTAAACAAGTAGGTAACATATATCGCTATCAAAATAAGCAATTTATTTGTCGACTAAAGTCTGACACGCTTAAATAAACTTTAATACCACCTGGTATTAAAGTTTAGCGAGTTTAGTTTAGCGAGAGCCTCTATCCGTTGAATGCCATCTCTTTTGCTCTGTGTTTTTAGTATACGTCTTCGTAGGTGTCGGTTAAAATAACGTCATCTTAGTTCGTTTTGAACAAGTTTTTATGGCAATTATACGGCATTTGAATAAATGGGGACTCTCGCTGCGTGGAAATAAAGTTCAGTATACTTTGACAGATTTTGGTGAAATTTAGTGGCGCTGAGAAATAGATGCCAGTAACAAATAGACCTTGTTAGGTAGAAGATAAGGGTGATTTCATATGGAGAAATTAGGCCAGGTTTTAGTTTAGTGAGTGTTACAACAGAATCGGCACCAATATCTAAAACAAATCGTACAACGTTACGTATGCAATGGTTGTAGCAGAGCTTGTGCGCAACCACAGTGCACTACTGCCTTTAGTAATTAGATATCATATTATTATTACCAACCTATCGCATATAAACAATGAATAATGACACTTATCTGAAATATATAAATAAAAGAAGAAGAATGTTGTTTATCTTGTTTTGACATAAGCCGTTTCTTAGAGAAATAAACGAAAGGTTAATGTCGAACTATTCATTTCACTTAACCGTTCATTATGAAATTTTGCATACAGTTACTACTTAATCCAGACCAAAGAACTGTTTTACGGTATACCTAGGGCTGCCATCACTTAAATTGCCAACGCCGGAAAAAAACTTAAAAAAACCCGGACACATGCGTGAAATCGAGATTCTTTCCCGGACACCTTTAAAAAACGCCGATTCCATTTAAATTTTTAACTTGTTAACGATTCATCTAACAACTATAAGGGTCCCTTGGCACAGAGTGTCCGGGTTTTACCCGGAAATTTTTAAAACCCCGCCCGGACGCTCCCCGGACGCCCTCTAAACTAGGACAAATCCGGGGAAACCCGGACGGATGGCAGCCCTAGGTATACCTGAATTGATTAACAAATTCTACATTAAGGCCAGAGACACCGCGGGCAAAAACTGTCTCATATTGATACGGTCACTAGAAAATTTACCTAGCTAACTAATTAGGGAACAATTAGATGTCACAACTTTTTGCGGTAGAAGAACTGCATTGCGAGACTTGCATTTTTCAAATGTTATATATTTGATCGGATACATCATATTGGAACACCTACGCCATTGGTTGCGTCGGAAAAATGGTAAGTAATGGTGAAGTGACAAAGGGCTAGGCGTTTTTTATTCGTATTATAATAGCAGTTGGTCACTGGGATTCTGCGGACAACATCGTGTTCAAGGTAATAAACATATTACAAGCGCCGTGTGTTTTTTTGTTAATATAAAAAATCGTCAGTTTAGTGTTTTACACATCTGACATTTTTCTTGTAACTTATCTATGTATTTATCAAGTAAGTAAATATTAGCTTCGAATCAAGATCAAGATGATAGATAAAGAATCGGCGACCTTACAGAAATATATTTAATTATCTTGACTCTTGTGAGGACTTTGTCGCATAGTGCTTAACAGTTCAGTTTTTTTCGTATTAAAACCACTATGAAAAGTTGATCAAAACTTACACTTACTACACTTACACTACTTTATAGAATATTTTTTATTCTTTTGTATTCATAGTTAGTCCAGATTATGATATCGCTCATCGCTCATCTTCAAAATTCGTGTATGTACATTAAACAATTTTTTTGTAATTTTTTTTAGTTTTAATTAAAAGCTTCGCTTTAATTTCATATACTATATTAATTTATCTATACCAATCATTTGTGAAATACTGATTTCACAAACTTTACAAGCTTCAATAGAGGGCAGTCTTAAGGGGCAATGTAATAGAGTTCTTCTTTCAGATCACGCACGAGATGGCAACAGAAATTATTCTGCCGCCCAAAGTTACCCATCGCTCCTGCAAAAGGGCCCCGTGAACAAACACCATAAGGTTATAATCAGTTCATTTTCAATATTTTACTTCTACTTCATTGTAGGACATAATGGTATGATTGTTAAAATAAAACACGTTAAATTTGGTATCTATACCTAATAAAATTTCTTTCATCATTATAATTGTATATATCTAATTTATCAGTGTCGTAAATACAGGGTGTGTCTGACAATGAAACACTTACTTAAATCACTGAAGGAAGAAAAAAAAGAAACTTAAACTATATTTTAAGCTATTCATTTGCAAGTTATGAACGTTTAAATTTCCAGGTTTTATTGCCTCCGTTTCTCATAAAAGCAGGTAGAATGTGTAAAGTTAAAGATATTAAATAGTACTCACATACTTTTTTTTATTTTAAACCTATTTCCTCAGTTGTTGAGAAAATCCACAAAAACTAACTTTAAAAGTTTTCAAAGTTAGTTTTCAGTGATTTAAGTAAGTTTTTCATTGTCATAAACACTCTGAATAACATTTAAATTACAAACAAACCAGTAATAATTCGGCTGTGAAAAGCTAATTTGTGCTTTATCAGAAAATATTTTTTTTTAATCCTCATTCAACAAACATTTTTACAATTTTTTAGGTAAAGATATAGCTACAGTCTTCACTTCCAAATACTCCTTTAGGCAGTCCAAACCACTGAAACAAATAATTAAAAATTATTTAAATTAAGAAAATCTTTTTTTTTTCTAAATCAGCTTAAGACGAAGAATAGAAAGAATATGCGGAGTTAATTTATCCGCAACATTCAATTTTATAACAATAAATAATCTGAAAACGAAAGTTTAATATTTATTATAGGTACTGAGGTACTGCTTTATGGAGGTACTGTAATGCTTCATACAAAAATTCACAGAAACATAAGATCTTTTGGAACAATAAATATAAAAACAATGGAAAAAATAAAAAATAAAAACACAAAAAATAGGTTTAGTAAAAATACTTCGAATATAATAATACGCAAGGAAATCAGACGAAACATTATTGTCCTGAGATAAATATTATTAAATTACTTTGCACTGTGAATATGATCTGTTGTCTGTAACTGTACCTTTTAAGTAAAAATAAAATAAAATAAGATATATTTTTGATGAACGTAAGTATGTAAGATTTGATAAAAGAAAATGATAGGTAGGTAGAGGCAATAAAATAATACAATCGTATACTAACTTTTCACGACCAACACCCGAATCTTTGAATCCTCCGAACGGCATTTGAGGACCCATCGCGAAGTACGTGTTCACCCTGTGATTAAAAAATATTTTTTCACTGTAAATGAATGTTTAAGAAACGTTTGTTTAGTACCTAATGTTCTTTTGTGATTGTGAATACACATTTCTTTCTAAATTTTGTTAAGATAAAATATCTTTCTTATAAGACTGTTATGATTCTCACCAAACAGTGCCAGCCTCGACGTGTTTGGTAAACTGCAGGGCAGTGTTGATGTTAGTTGTCAAAATCCCAGCTGCCAAACCATAACTGGTATTATTAGCTCGCTCAATGACTTCTTCTAACGTTTCGAACTTTAAAATACTCTGTACGGGACCAAAAATCTGTAAGTAAAAGTCAAAGTAATATAAGACGTAGGTTATGCTGATGCGAATAGGCTGACAAAGGACCTCAAAAAACATGATTCGAAAATTTGTAATAATTCCCTTAAATATTCTGTGACTGGATTGATTAAAGTCAATTACAAAAGACTCCAAGACAGGTTTACAATATTATGTATAGCACATATATTTAGTAAATATGCATTAACAGTTAATCTTTTTATTTATTACATTATATACAAAACATATTACATTAAGAGAGCTTAAAGCTTTTTATTAATGTTTCAATAATACTCATATATTACTCATAATGAGAAATTTATCAAAGCTATCTCTTTTAGTAGTCTATTTGAACTAGGAATTACTATGAAATTGATTATTTCAAAGTAATTCTGGTGATGGTTTAAATTATTTCAAAATTTAAACTATCATCTTTCTCAACTACGCTACCCTACGTTTGTGCTAGGTATAAAAATGTGTGTCTTTATATGAAAATCAATAAAATATTATTGAAATCGTATTTTAAAAACAGTTATTGATTTTTAAGTTACCTCCTCCCTTGCGATCGTCATGTCGTCTTTGACATCGGCAAACACCGTAGGCTCTATATAGTATCCAGTAGTACCAACTCGCTTGCCACCCGCCAGACATTTGGCACCTTCTTTTTTTCCTATCTCGATGTAGCCCAACACCTTTTTGAACATTACTTCGTCAACCTAAAATTAATCAAGGAACATATCAGTTAATCGGTCTATCGCAATCAATACATTAGCAATAGCTGGACATAGACCTGTCCCCGAGTGACTTGGACGTAGCGCTCAGTCTTTAGTATCATATCAATGCCAGCTGCCTTCCACAAGTCGTCCGTCAGTCCATCTGAGTATGGGATGTCCAATATTACATATATTGATAGTCTTTGACTTTATTGATATTGACTTTATTGGTATTAGATTATTAACCATCTCCACCACACATAATAGGGAAGACTTGGAGCGAAATGAAGCGTGAAGCTCAAGACCGAACGGGATGGCGGCGCACTGTGGACGCACTCTGCCCCATCTAGGGGACACAGGAATATAAGTGGTAAGTGAACCACACATTTTTTTTTTTTATGAGATAGGAGGCTAACGTGCCGCCGCCCATGGACACTTGCAACTCAAGAGTCACAAGTGCGTTGCCGGCTTATAAGGTGGGAGTAGGGGAAGGGAAGGAGGGTTTGGGCTTCCGGGAACCACGCTCACTCGATGAAACACAACGAAGCATTTCTTCACAGTCGGTTTTCTGTGAACCCGTGGTATCACTCCGGTCGAGCCGGCCAATACGTGCCGCAGCATGGCTCTCCCACTTACAAAGTGAAAAATTCTATCTAAAACCCACGTATTCTTTACACTACCTCTTTGTTTAAGTCTCTTTTAAATTAAAGAGATACTAATCAACGTATCAATAGTAAATATACTTTCAATTACAGTTAGAAATTAATTTTCATTTTAAGTTCTAATTTTATTAGAATAGAAAAGTGATTTTTTTAAGTGTACAACTTCTTAGAATTTAATCACCTGCGGTCCATGTTGTGTACTAGGATCAGCCGGGTTACCAATTTTGATATTTTTAGCATATTTAACAGCGGCTTCTACAAACTTGTCGTAAATTCCAGATTGAACGAAAAGTCGGGAAGCTGCTATGCATACTTGTCCTTGATGGAGGAACACCGCGTTAGCAGCGAGCGGGACAGCAACGTTCACTGAAATGGAAGTATAATGTAGACAATAATTGACAATGTAACTTGCTTTTCCCCGCTGATTTGCTCGAGGTAATGTTGATTTTGTCAATAAATTCATGTTTCCCTCAAGAACAGTTCTTTTTTCTGAATTAAAGGTACCTAAAACCCGTTTTAGGATCCGTGTATATAACATTTCATGATGATCTGTTGAGCAGTTAAAGCGTGGCAACGGTACAAATAAACAAGCAATTAAATTCACATTCGCAATTTTATGATATTATTCCGGTCACGCATTACTGTCGCTAAGTATTTTGCAATAGAAAATATTGTGACTATAAATTGAAATAAAAACTATTAAATCTCTTATGTTCGACCAAACTGCATACATTGTGTAAAATTTCATTAAAATCGGTTTATTAGTTTGGGAGTTAAACGTGACATAATTTTTTTATTAATAAAGATAGCATATAAAATGGAGATAGTTATTACTTATTAAATATTATAAACCGACACTATTTAAGTGGTATATAAAATAGTAGGAGGCTTGGCTAATGATAGCGCTTCAACTTGAATTATTATGATATTTCTTCGGAGTTGTTTACTCCTACTTCCTACTTACTCATTTAGTAAGGTAAATCTAATCTTCTTCGACTATCGACTTCATGAAACTTACAATCTGCATCGTTCATTACGACAAGCGGACTTTTACCGCCGAGCTCCAAACAAACGCGTTTTAAATTGTTTACTCCAGCTGCTTGCTGAATCAGTTTTCCAACCTGTAAGTAAGCATTACATGTGCTTAATGTCCTTGTAGTTACTTAAGCTATTCTTGCTCTACATCTCATATATTTAAAAGGTGTGGGAACTGAAATTGTACCAAAGGCCTTCATTATATCTAGGCACATGCCAATTACATCAAAGGATTTGATTTATGATAAACTATCCGTGCCCGCGACTTCGTCCGCGTGGAATAGTGTATTTATATCGAAACAACAGCCTAAAAAATAAGTTTCAAGCTTCTAGCTCTAAGTATGACGATACTTCCATACAACTTTTCATCCCCACCATTCAACCCTTTACACCCCTTTTTTCGCATTAAAAAGTAGCCTATGTCCTTTCTCAGGCTTTTATTATTTTTTAAAAAGACAACTCCTGCATTAGGAATAACTCCTGTGTCACGGGGACTTTACAAACATACACTCAACGGACACAAAGAACACCCAGACTCGGGTGGGAATCGAAACCACGACCTATGGCGTAGCAGTCAGGGTCACTAACCACTAGGCCAACAGGCCAGTCAATTTCTCTTTCAGGCTTTAGACTATCTGTGTACCAAATTTCATTTAAATCTGTTTTGTAGTTTTGGCGTGAAAGGGAGACAGACAGACAGAGTTACTTTCGCATTTATAATATTAGTAAGGAAGTAAGGATTTAGATTCTGAAATTAAATTAAAACTTAGATGTTATGAGTGTTGCAAATAAGTGACTGACGAGGTTAATGAATTGATATTCCAGATTGACTTCATAGGCAGTATCTTACTAATGTTATAAAGGTGAAAGTTTGTGAGTATAGATGGATGGATGGATGTTTGTTACTCTTTCACGCAAAAACTATTGAACCGATTGCGATGAAACTTGGTATGTAGATAGCCGGAGATCTGGATTAACACATAAGCTACTTTTTATCCCGATATTCCCACGGGATCGGGACTTACGCGGGTGAAACCACAGGTCGCAGCTAGTTATAAATGATTCAAGAACTAAAATTAAAGACCATTTTTTCACCTTTAATTTTTATTCTTGAATTATTTTCCCATGTCCTCTTTGGTGTTAGTTTAAATCCGTTTTTTGTATTTCCATTTGCGTTTTCCTTTTCATAAATTAAATAAGCAGTACTTTTTTTTCTTTTATTTTGTGAAAGGATCAAAGACTTTATGTGTATTCTTAGAAAGAAGAAATAATGGCGTTTTCAGGTTAAATACAAATTACCGGTCTTTATTCCTCAGATGGATCAGTGCTTTATCATAATTGTCCTTTCTCATTGTAGAAGGTTTGGGCTTGGAACTTTTATTAACACACTGGCTTGAAATCTTTATAATAAAATCGTGTAAAGACCCTCTTTACGAAGACTGTCTTTCGACCGCTTGCACAAAGACCTTGCTTTAACGGTCTCGCTAACTTACTACACTTGATCTTACAGAAAAGCTACACTCGACAATCTTAACGGCTTGAAAATGTTTGTATAAGGTTCATATTTGGCTTATGACCATGTATCCGCATCGCAACTCACTTAATTAGCTCTCGATTCGCTTTCGACGGAATACTCATACCCTTTCTCTACTGAATAATATATTCTTCAACCCCCTCACCCCATCTTGTCTCAAAGAATATTTTAAGTTCCTAAGTGGCACACATTTATTTAAAGTTATTGAAATCATTGAAAATCCCGACCGAATATCTGCAACTGCAAATTCCAGTGCATTCAATAAAGTTCGTGGCCACGCGTTTGAGCAGTATACCAATGAAGCACTGCTATGATATTTTGTAATTGATATAATGTATTGTTTTGCAGATAGGAATACGTCACTTGCGAGGGCAATCACTTGAAGACATTTCAAATACTTAGTTTTAATAAATAACTTGCATAAATAACCTCTCAATTAATTCAAATAATTGACTTACAAAGATTTTTTTAGATGAAACTACCGAAAATGACTTACTTCAACAGATCCTGTGAAAGATATTTTCGCAACATCTGGGTGATGTGTGAGAGCTGCGCCAGCAGTCTCGCCGTATCCATTAATGACATTTATAACACCTTTGGGAAAGCCAGCCTCAACCACTAAAGCGGCTAAAGCTAAAGCTGTCAGTGGCGTCTGTTCAGCTGGTTTCACTACTACAGTGCAACCTACGAATAATAAAATAAAATTATGTAGGTATACTATTCTTCAGCATGCTAAATTGGCAATGGGCTGGCTACGTAAGCCGAAGGGCCGATGACCGTACGAGCAGACGGGTCCTAGACTGGAGACCGCGAATCGGGTAGGCAGGGATGAACTGGATGCGGAAGGCGGAGGACCAGGTGCTGTGGCGCGCATTGGGAGATTCCTATGTCCACATTACATAGGATTCTCCCAATACGTATTTTGCGCAGCACTCGGCCCGGCTCACTATTTTAAATAATGATTTCCTAACCTAACGTTTATTGTACGGTTAGTTTAGCAATAACAATTCAGTGGACAAAAGAGGAGTCACGTTTGTCATGGAGACTAAGGCCACGTGCAGATGACGGACGCCGAACGCGCGTTTTGCTAACGTGCATTAACAAGAACAAGCAATTTGTTCGACGCGCGCTTGACGTGGGGCTAACACCATGAGCACGCGTTTTCAACGCAACAAAACGTGATTTTAATAAAAGGATTCGGCAATTTAAATCAAAGTCCATCTACCATTTTTTTACATGGCATGACTTCGGTGACACTTCATTTGACATATTTCACGCAGTTTATTGAAGGAATGAAGGAAGGAAAGGAAGGAGATGGCGGTTTTGAAATCACCTAAGCGATCTGTTAGAGATAGATAGAGTGTTAGAGATAGTAGATCTGTTAATATGCAGCTGCTTTTAGAATTTATAATCGCACAGTGACATGATTTTTTTATGAGGATCTGTAGTTTCATCCATACAAACCAGTGGTGGTGCAAAAATTTAATCCACACAATTTTATTTCCATAAACGTGCGTATAAAGCTTTTATCAAAAAACCTGCTTTAAAATGCCCTTGTATTCTTTAGCGCTGAGGCACTTTTTTATCTGTCAGTATCGTAAATCCTTAGTGTATACCAATCATCGGAAACCCATGGCCGAGCTGAAGGACATTACTCATTCTGCTATTGCAAACATCGACACGGACATGTTGGGCAAAGCGGACGAAACTTCAAATTTCGATTCTACCTAAATATTGACCAGAATGGAGACCACCTTCAAAATACTATTTTCAAAAAGTAATTAATGTACCACTATGTAAGAAAAAACTAATTAATATTATGTCTAAAAATATTTTTTTGCACCCTGTACTCAGTGTTATTTATCCTAATTTATTTTAAACTAACAACCCGCATCGGCTTCGCACGGGTAGCAGAGACAATCATCATCATATTTTAACCAATTTACACTTTAACAAATGAAATGACATGAAAATCCGTTCAGTAGTGTTTGAGTTTATCGCGAACAGACAGACAGACGCGGCGGGGGACTTTGTTTTATAATATGTAGTGATGTAGTGACTCATATGAAGATTTCAACATTTTAGATACTTATTGCGCAATACATGTTTATCAAACGTGATTATGTGAAGATATATATAAGATTAAGTACAATAACACTAGAGTGAGCTTACTCGAATCTAGATATATCTCGAAGTAATTTATTATATGAGTGTTTGAGTCTCGATAAGATAACAAACCATAACTGTCAAATACATGATACAAATACTTGTATGTAGTTTCGATTGCAAAACTATTTGTAATAACATAATTAATTCTTATTTTTATTAACTTCTACTAACCGACTGCACAATAGGTTCATGATATATTTTTTTTAGATCTGATATTAAAATGTGTATTCGTATTTGAATCTCAGAACCAAAATTGAAAAATTATAGAAATAATCGCAGTTACTTATTAATTTGTCAAACATATTATTTTAATATTTGACAGTTTGCAAAAGTGATAAAAATATTACTAAGTTAATAAGGACGGCTCTCTGTCCATCTGGGTTTAAGCCGTCTCCATTGGACACGGGCAAGTGGTAGATTTCAAATCTATTCGGTGGCCCTCATTTAAAAAAATGAAGAAGAAGACGATCTCCATTAAAAGTAAAATATTAACGTCCATATTTACAACTACTGGTATATGTCGCACTTGGATAAGCGTCTGATGGTCAATTTGAACACGAAGTCACGAACTCGCCAAGACAACCGTACCTGCCGTGCCGCCGGCGCCGCCCTCGCAACCGTGTCTCTTTCGTGAACAAGCACTTAAACTCATATGAAGGTTTCAAAATTTTTGTTACTTATTGCGCAATGCATGTTTATCAGACGTGAATAGGTGAACGTATGTATAAGAATATGTAAGTGCAATAGCTCTAGAATAAACCTACTCGAATCTACAAATGTTTCGAAGTAATTTATTATACGAGTGTTCGAGTCTAGATAAGATAACAAACAAAATATGTAGTTTCTAACAAAACTATCTCTAATGATATGATTAATTGTTATTTTTATTAACTTCTACTGACCGACTTCACAATCTGATAGAAGTTTTTTGTAGGTCTGATATTAAAAAATGAATAAATTGAAAAATAATCGGTTTACTTATTTATTGTGTGAAAGGAACTTACCAGCGGCCAAAGCAGTACAGACTTTCGACAGAAAAACAACAATGGGACCGTTCCAAGGTAGAATCAATCCGGCAACACCGATCGGCTGTAGCAACGTATAAGAAAACAGATCACCATCTATGAAAGAAAACCCATAATTATTATAATTTAACAGTCATGTTGTATTTACTTTGAGTCACAAAAGCCACTCGTCTACACTAGCTCTAACAATACTTTTTTCTTTCGTGTGGACCACGGGTCATCATCTCACCGGGGTCAACGGCAAGGTGGTATGTCGGACTCGAACCAACTAAAACCACACGGTGTTCCGTCACGGGGTCCTAATGCCGGGGACTCAGGTGTACCCTAGAAAGGAAATCCCTGTGAACCCCGGCAGACTTGGCCGCCTGCTTGAACAACAGGCGACCCCACATTTTGGTGCGAGGGCCTTGCCCCCTCCGATTTAGAGAAGTGCGCGTGGAACACGTCGCGCCGCCGTCTCGGGCCTGCTTCTGCTAGGGCGACGGGTAACACAGCCCATCACCCTAAGGCCAGCTCTAATAACACTAAACATTATAAATACGATCATTTTTTTTAGGAGAAAATATTACTGTTTTATATGTGATTTACGTAAATGTGAGAAGATTTATTATGATGAATATTAGGATAAGCTATTATATTCACGTGATACAAAAACTAATACCTGCAGGAATGGTATCACCCTGTGTCTTATCGGCTAAGCTGGCTAAGTATCCCATTCTTTTGACCCTAGAGCTCAAGAACTGCTGCATGAAACTCAGAAGTCCTCCATTATTATAGGATTCCAGTTCTGCGAGGTATTGACTGTCTCTTTGTACGAGATCTGCGAACTTGTTCAGAAGTGCACCCCTCTGAGATGCATCCATTAGACGCCATTCTGAATTACGGTGAAACGCGCGTTTTGCTGCAGCTACAGCTAAATCCACATCGGCCTGAATACAGAATACAATAATATTAGTAATTAAGTATTCTGTTCTAAATATATATATATATAGCAACGTATTGAAATTGAACCACATGACAAACATTTAATAACATAGATAATGTCAAAAATACATATCTGGGAATACAATAATTGGAAAAAATTTGAGCAACTCAGTCCAGCTCAGGTTTAGAAGCGTATTGATTAATGAAAATGAACTTTTACTTTTCACAAAACAACCTATTGTTGCGGTGACATTGTGTTAATCTATAATTTTTAAATATTAGTTTAAAGAAAAAGGCGTTTCATATAAGTTTTAATTTTTTTTATGAAATCTATTCTTTTATAAAACCCATAATAACTGTTCAGTCTAAACTTCGTTTCGCGTGCCTGATAGCAATAACTAACATCAATACCACATTTTGGAATGTTTTTTTTTGTATAATATAAACAAAGAAAAAAATATATCTACCATTAGCAAATACAAACCTTATCTCCTTCGGAGACGTGCGCGATAACTGATCCATCATGAGGACAGGTGGTGGGAAATGTTTTCCCACTTTTTGAATCCACCCATTCGTTGTCAATGAACAACTGCAAAGAATTTAACACACTGTGAAACTGTTTGTGTTAAAAAATTTATAGTTAGGTTTATGCATGTTAAATCTGTTTATTAGTACAGTAGGATATTATATTTCAACAGCATTGGTAGATAGCGATCTTACTTATTTGTAACAATTTATTATTTATTACTAGCTGCGCCCCGCGGTTTCACCCGCGTAAGTCCTGATCCCGTGGGAATATCGGGATAAAAAGTAGCCTATGTGTTAATCCAGATCTCCAGCTATTTACGTACCAAGTTTCATCGCAATCGGTTTCGTAGTTTTTGCGTGAAAGAGTAACAAACATCAACATACTCACAAACTTTCACTTTTATAATATTAGTTAGATTTGTTTTACTTTTTACAAAGCAACCTATTTTTCGGTGACATTGTGTTGTTCTGTAATTTTTAATTATAAAAATGAGAGGTTTCATGGGACACCCGGATGGAACGTAGTTCCTTTCGATTAATTAGTGAAGGAATTGTAATAAAATTTTATTTCTTTTACTATAGCAAAAAGTGTCGTTACAACTTTTGGTCTTCATTTTCTCCGTCTAGCCCCCTTTCGCAACGCGCCATAAGGAACTTCGTCCCAAAAAAAGACGTTTTCAAACAATTTTTAAAGAATTTTGTGAAATAAAGTTATTTGACTAAGACAACAATCCAATCGTCATTAGGTAAGTAATGTTAGCTTTAAGAGTATTTATTCATTCTGATAAAATGTACTATAACTGACTTTAAACAAAAAAAAATAATCAAGTTATCGATAACTGGTCAACAAGGCAAACAACTCATAAAATAAAACTAAAAACAGATGTCTATTATTATTTTTCTGGTGCCTCACCTATTAAAAACTACAAAAGTATAAATATTTCTAAATGTATATTAAATATAGTTCATTGTAATTATATTTGAGTACCTTGGTATACTTAATTTGTGGAGCCATATTACACTATGAATACACAATTGAATAATCGCGAAAAGCAAGTGTGAATGTCAGTGAGTTATAAACTCAACTGAGCGCTGCGAGTTTTTAAATTTTATGTTTGTTCAAAGCTTATCTTTATATACGTGATGAAAGAAAAACACACGCGCATACAAACACACATACACACTTCCTCACTATCGTACAATACATGCATGTATGACATAATATGAAGTACAATTGATAACATATGTAGTAATAATAATAATAAACTCTATCTGTTATCAATTTATCATTACATTTTTTTTTCAGTTTATATGTTTTATTTATTTAATCCAAAATAGATTGAGAAGGAAATTAAAAATAAATTTAGAAAACTTGATTATCCAACATATTTTATAACAAAACTAAGAAAAATCACAAAATATTATACGAAATCCAGGGCCATAAGCCACTCAATTGTTTTTGTTTTTTACATTTAGGTATTTACTAATCTTACTGTATATGTAGATATTATTGGAGCACTTCTACAATCTTATTTTTAATTCATAATTGGTTAACATAAACAATGTTAATACTGAGTTAGACTACTTAGAGACTTTAAAATCACACATTTGCTTGCCAGAAGGTAGCCTACAACATATAACTATAAAATGGGATCCATAATTTACTGCAGAAAAAATACTACAACGATAGTACAAATGGCAACTTAGCGAATGCCACAGTAGAAAACATACCAAAAATCCTTATTTATTATATAACATACTTGTATACAAAAGTGAATCTAAGTACTTAATCAAGTACAAGCAAAATATGCAGTATTCGGCAGTAAATATTAAGCATTGATCTTTAGAAACATAAATACAGCGTTCTCTCTTATAATCAAACCATGTGACGTTATGTCATTCATTATTATTCATACATTTGTTGTCCAAGTTTGTTATAGTGCAGTTACTTATTCTTCTTATACATTAATTAAACGCAGAACTCCTTAAATGGTATTTTTTATTGACGCTGATGATTTAACATCACATTGAAATAATTACGTTTCTGCCTGGCAAAAATCTTTATGTGCACAAAAGTTTTATGAGCACAGAATTATGACTACCAGAAACTTGTCAAAAGGCCATCAACAAAAATGGATAATCCCTAATTGAATAAAGTTCTTAAAACAAAATTTTTGAACTTTCGTTCGTTTAATATCTGCAATATCTTAGTTGCCAACCTAATAGTAACAGTGACTAAAACTAAACATAGCTTGGATTATGAGTTCATTAACATGGATAAACGTACAGATATATTTATTTTTATACATACAGATCAATACCAATACACACAAATACTTGCAATGAGCGGGACCTGTGACCTCTGACGTTGCTACCGTTGCAGTCGAACGGAACACAAATTATTCGACACTCGACTGATTGATAATAAGCCAGTCCGATATAATCAGTGGTCCCATTCACTTGAAAAAAAATAATAGGAATAGTGAATCCGGCTTGTCAAATGATCTGTCATCTGTCATTACCTGATTTTTAAATTAACTATTTGAACATTTTATTCCTTACAAAACTGAGATGATTGATTTTAGTTTTCACCAGAGTTGGTGCATATTTTTGTATGAAAATGGAAACAGTCAAATAAAATATTCAGAATAAATTACCATAACAGACAAACAACTAACATAGATACACGAACTATATAGGTGTTTTTAGAGTAGGTACTATACAGTAGTATGTCTTGACTCTTGTGTGGTGTGTGTGAGGAGAGAGTGGGACTTACTTATATTTCATATTATTTTTTAAGCTGTAAAGGTTAAGTTATGCAGCTGAATCTTATTTAAGTATTTACTTTGAAAACAAACAAGTAGGTTATAATAGTAGATTTCATAAGACATATTATAAGACATATTGCCTCCCGGCAAAAGAAGTGTCCTAATGCAAAAACAGCTATTTCGAGAAGACATAACTTTTATGCCTGTGAATATTTGATTTTTTTTTGTACCTAATAAAAAAAATCATTGTTGTAATGCTATTTGGGAAATATTCATAGTATTCTGTATATGATTGCTCATATTATTGTTGTATGTATATAAGTATGTACCGCATGTATATGTTTAGTTATATGTACTATTACATATAGTAAACCGTCAGTTATCACTAATTTCTGTCACTAAATCCATCCAAAGGTTGTCTGGTAGAGATCGCTGATAGCGATAACACCGCCCATTGTACATTAGTAATTTTAAGATCCGTTGTTATTTTATTTGGCGTACAATAAAGAATATTCTATTCTATAATCTTCCTGTTGCTCCCGTGTCATAAACTGATAATTCTTAGGCACAACTGTGGGTTCTTAGATTCTTTTCTTTTTTTTATTTTAAAAAAGACAACTCCCGCATTAGGAATCACTCCTGTGTCGCGGGGGACTTTACAAACACAAACAACGGACATAAAGAACACCCAGACTCTGGTGGGAATCGAACCCACGACCTATGGCATAGCAGTCAGGGTCACTAACCACTAGGCCAACAGGCCAGTCAGTTAGCGGTTTGTGAAAATTACGTATAACCAAAAATATAAATGTATCTAGCTAGGGAAATGTAGGTGTGTAAAACCGCTCTGCTTATGCCTTTGGATATATAAAAGGAATATATACAACAATATTTTAAATGAATTATTCCGTATCACATTATGCGAAAATGAAGTAATAAATGTTTGTATCCCATCTTCCAGGAACAGAAATGAGGATAGTGATACTTAATAAATATGAATATCCTCATTTCTGTTCCTGGAAGACTGATTCACAATAAAGGTATATTCAAAATTAAAGCAAATAACAGATCTCAAACTATAACTTTATAATTATTTAAAAAAAAAACCGACTTCAACAAAAAAAGCTATTCCATAAAAGACTTATATATGATTTTTTCATGGATGCCATTGTCAGAACTGGACCAAATTGTAACAAAAATGGGACCACACGGGAAGCACCAGCTTTCAAATAAAAAAAGAATCATCAAATTCGGTTCACCCAGTCGAAAGTTCTGAGGTAACAAACATAAATAAAAAAAGAATAAAAACATACAGTCGAATTGAGAACCTCTTCCTTTTTTGAAGTCGGTTAAAAAGGTATAAAGCTGTTTTAAGCATTACTAGGAATAACAAATCATAATAAAAATTAAGTAGGTACTTAACATTATAACTTATTTTTTTTTCAGTTTCAAATATGATGCTTTTTTTTACATATATTAAAGCTGTATGTAATACAGGTAATTATTAATATTTTATTGAAGTAGCACTTAGTTTACCTTTTTTGTAATCTTAGGTCAGGTACACAAGTTAAAGATATATCAATATCATTTTACAAATGGAATAATGATCTTCGGGACAGTGATTTTGAAATTCTTTAGATTTGGAATTCTTGCTTAAACCATTATTTGTTAGCAACAGTCTCAACACCACTACTATAAATTATCAAAATCACTAAATAACAGTAACAACCATGGTGTTCGTACCTCGATCAGTACACAAGTTAGTTATCAACATACATTCCTACCCTTTATAACCCCACTATTCATCAATATTTATCAACCGACCAATAGCTTTGCTTTACCGGTATAACTAGTCAGGATAATGTCTATTAACTTATTTTTATTAAATAGTGAACTGTTTTATCATCTAATATATTTTGCTCCTATTTTTAATAAAATAAATAAGAGTTTTTGATGTGGCGACAACACGGCCGTCCTTCATACGCATCCGTTCCCGGATAGCCTCATGGTCTGATATTGTTGCTGTTGCAACAGTTGCTGAGGACAAAGTATTTATCATTAGCTTGTATCTATTTCAATATATTTAATTGCATCAATCACTTTTTTTTGTAAACAGCAACGAGGGCTCTTCCATCTACTATTTCATCGACGGCCATTAGATAAAGAACTCCCCGCTTCATTTAGACTATCCCATTGGCCAACCCTAGTTGCATACCACAACGGGTCTTACCATCTGACTTTACACGAGTAAATTCCGATGTCAAGCATATGGCTTACCCAGTATCGTCCGAAGCAAATGTACTAGACCAAATATCATACATACAAACATATCTCACGACCTGGTCCTGTCCGGGGTAGGCAGAGACAATAGAGCGTTATTTTCTTACGAGTCTTTCACATTCATCTGATCTTTCATATATGGTCTTCAGTTACGGGTGCTTTAAACTTCCCCCTTCTTCAGACACCTTTTTCACATTTGCGGTAATGAATGAAGAGCGAATTATTTTGTTCGTTTTAATCAATTGTCAACGCAACAGTCCCAAAGGTCACAAGAGTACAGGTAATTATAGATTTCGTTATATGGTTGTCTAATTAGATTTGATGTGTACGTTCAAGTTCCAAAGTTTATCAACGATAACATACAATACCTAGGTACATCGTAAGGAAAACATGCTGTACAGACTGGAATCCGGCTATTGGATTTAAATAAAAGGCAGCGATGTGGTAAAACTTGTAATGGCTGAACAGTACCGATTGAAGTTAACAATTATGTAATGTACCGACATATGTAATGTATGCTCCTAAGCGTAAGCGCCCTATAATAGTAAATAGATGCCGAAGTACATAGGCACTATTGCGCACACTAATTGCGTAGGCGCTTTAACTTGCCCCCGGACGTTGAAAGATACGCTTTCAACCAACTAAACAGTAGAAATGGACAGAGGGTAGATCTTACTAAAGGCTCTTCGAATAATCCCAGTGGATGTGTGGATATCAGCAACACGAGCAATTCCATCTGACCCAGGAAAAATCTTCACTACTCTTCCCAATCTCCACTTTAAAGGAGGCAGGTTGTCCTCCTTAACGACTACCAAAGAGTCCAGCTTCAACCCATCTCTGCAGGTACGCTACTTGGTCCTTTGCTGCAATTCAGAGACGAACTCTCTGCTCCACCGACCCCAAAAATGCTGACGAAGCTGTTCAATCCTCTGAAAACGGGTCAGGTGACTTAAAGAGTGGTCCTGGTAGTTTGGCTGGGGCACAGAAGTAAGCGGCCGGCCAACAAGAAAATGTCCAGGTATGAGCGGGGTGTAGTCTTCGGGATCGAAAGATAATGGCGTTAACGGGCGTGAATTCAATATAGCCTCGATCTGGACTAACGTGGTGTTAAGCTCTTCGTAAGTGACATTGCAATTTCTCAACACTCGTTGAAGGTGGTACTTGGTCGACTTAACACGAGCCTCCCAGAGACCGCCAAAATGAGGGGTATACGCGGGAATAAAATGGAAATTAATTCCATCGTTAGCTACACTTGAGGCTAATGAGTCACAGTTAGATTTAAAAAACTTGGATAATTCATTGTACGCGCCAATAAATGAAGTGCCGTTGTCAGAGTACATATCTACGGGTTTACCCCGTCGTGCAATAAAACGATATAAAGCCAATAAATATTTGTTACTAGTGAGATCACCTACTAACTCTAAATGGATTGCCTTAGTGGTAAAACAAATAAATATAGCTATGTACATAACTGGGACAGCCTAATCGACACCAGTACAATTAAAAGGATAACCACCTGGAAGAAGCCGCAGCTGCGAAAGGTTACCCATTAAGGGAGTAACTACGTTACCTTTGAAGAGATGACAACGTACACACTTGTGATAGCAAGCCTTAGCTAAGTTGCGCCCGCCTAAAGGCCAATAAGATTCCCTAATAGTTGCTAATAACAGCTGTGGGCCTGCGTGCATTAACCTTTTATGTTCAAAATCAAATAATAATTTAGTTAACGCATGAGGAGAGCCTAAAAGTATTGGGTGTTCTTTATCGAATGAGAAATTAGAATTCTCTAAGCGTCCTCCCACACGTATTATGTTGTTTTTATCAATAAAAACATTTACATTAACTTTTCGCAGGCAAACTTTTCTTGTTTAAGAGTAATTTATGTTCCGGAAAGGATTCTACCTGACTCCGTAGAATTAAAACATTTAATGCGTCCTGTAACTCTTCTTGAGTTAAATAATTACTAGCAACAGGCAGCTATCTACATAACTTAATAAACCGAATAACATAAGCCATGCAACGCGTTAGTCTTAAATAATTAGAGAACCGCTTAAAATCTATAAAACTATCACTATGTTGAGTCTCCTCAACAACGGCGCTCAAAGCAACTTGGGGTCGAGTTTCGGGCAACGACTGAAATTCTAAACGTTGAAGCTGAGAAAGCCAATCAGACTGAACTCGTTGTAAGAAACTCGGTTCACTCCACCATAGTTTCGAACATTGCAGACTACTAGCATCCATGCCACGAGATTTTCTTTAGATTTGATTAGGTCTGCTGGGTTCTCTTCGGTTGGAACATGCCTCCACGAACAGTTATCTGCCTTGTCTAAAATCTCAGCAACGCGATTACGCACAAAAGGCTGAAGTTTACAAGGCAACATCTGTAACCACCCTAATACTATGGTGGAGTCGGTCCAACAGTAAGCACGACTGAACCTTACTCGTAAAGAATTTAAAACCTTCTCGTATATACGAGCTCCAACTACCGCACCACACAACTCCAATCTAGGGATAGTGGTGGGTTTAATCGGCGCCACTCGACTTTTTGCCATTAATAAACGAATCATGTACTCACCGTTATCATTCATACCACGGACATAGGCGCACGCACTGTAGGCGCGCTCAGACGCGTCTGTGAATACGTGTAGTTCTAATGATTTATATGAATTACATATAACTCTTCGAGGTATACGAACCTTATTTAAAAAAGGCAAAGATTTAATAATTGTATTCCAATCAGAGTTATGCTCTGAAATTAAAGGCTCATCCCACGATAGCTTGTCAAGCCACATTCTTTGCAATAACATTTTCATTGTTATTACGAACGGGGATAAAAGACCTAAGGGGTCAAATATACGTGCTACACGTACATCACGTTTAGTGCTGCCTTCTGACGACAGATTTAATTTACGGAGAAAACCTAGTTCGGAATTCGCAAACCAGTCAAGTCCTAGTAATTTATTGGTTATTGGGTTGACTAGATCCCATACTTAAATCTAAGGAAGACTGAGATACTTTAGATACCAATTTAGGCTCATTGGACTTCCACTTTCGAAGTGGCATACAAGCCGACGCAAGAACATTAGTGACTTCTGTGCGGATATTTAACATATTTATTTGTGTTGACGAAACCGTCGCAAGATATACAGAAGATCGGACTGAACTGTTGGGCCTACCATCTGGATGTCATTTAAGGAGATTCCCGATGACGTAGGACAATTTGCATTGAACACGACACGCAGTTTAGTAGTACTACTACACTCGCGCAGTACTCCGTGATGTGGTATGAAATATCCACAAGAACCTAAATTAATATCCTTGTTTTCGGACATATGACCCAAGGTTTCATATTCGGACATAAAGTCACGATATAATTCACGTCTTTAATCGTCGTTCTAAAGAATATAGACTATTCGTAGCCCTTTCAAAAGAATTAAAAAGAATAGAACTATTTTGTTTTAAGGAAATAAGAACACAAAACCGACCATCATTTAATCGTATCGTATTTTTAACGAAGTGCTACTCACACAATTTCTCCTCAGGTAAATAATTAGAGGACTGTGCATTAATCTCCTCAAGCTTCCAAAAGCGCAATAAGTCGTTGCGAATCTCATCTAAGTCACTACTAGTAAACGAACTAGTTTGCGTTAATATATATAATAGTTGTACGTAATAGGCCCTGAAACAATCCAGCCTAACTTTGTTTCGCATAACACTGGCCCTTTACTTAATTGTAATCTTTGGGACCCTAACAAGTCCCAAAATAAATCAGCACCAATTAATATGTCAACATCTGACGGCGCGTAAAACGTAGGGTCTGCTAAACAAATAGTAGTAGAAATATTAAGGTCTGATATATCTATCTCACAATATGGCATTGCATTCGCTATTAACGGCAAAACAAAACAATACAAGTTAGCATTGTAGTTGCTATCTAACGACGTCATATTTACATGACATCTTTTGCTTACGCCTGAAAACACGTTATTTATGCCTATACCGACCCATCTATTTCACTTGTAGTTAAATTTAACCGCCTACACAGTCACTCCGTTATAAAACATGATGTGCTGCCACTGTCGAGAACTGCACGTACGACATGCGCATGATTATTATTATCGATAACAACACTAAACAATGTTTACGCGCGCGGGGCGATGCAATACTCGCCGACAAAGCTAAGTTAGGCGCATCAGTGACAGTGGACGGCAAACACCTTGAGTGCGGCGGATACCTACCATAACTTTAGAATCGGATGTATGTGTTGTGTCTGCGTTTGCATAACTTACAACCCGGTTTTTTACATTGATTGGCAAAGTGACCTGTACGGAAACAGTTATAACACACCTTATAACTAGGTATTCATTTAAGACGTGCTTCGTTACTCAACGCTAGAAATTGTGGACAGTTATTTAAATTATGGTTGTCCTTACATTTAGGACAGTGCCTAGAACTAGGTTCAAAACTTTGTGTTACAGCCATAGACCTAACTTTTGAATATTTCTTTTCATTAAACGTGTGGGAGACGTTATTTCGCGACAATTCCAATGTCTCAACTAAGTCAGCGCGGTTGCGCATGAATTGTAAAAAGAAATTAAATGTTATCGTGCTGTCTTTATCTAAACGTCCTTTACACTCTTCCCATTCACGGTAGGTTTTCTGGTCTAACTTATGAGTTACTATATAGATTAACAAAGTGTCCTAGTGCTTAACTGACTCGCCTAATGTTTCTAAAGCTCTTAAGTTTATTTTTTTTTCAACTGATCAATTAACATCTTTAACGCACTAGACGATTCCTTATTAATAACCTCAATGTTAAATAAAGCTGACACATGATTTTGAACTAACAATTTCTTATTGTCAAAACGATCACAAATTAACTTCCATGCCACATCATAACGACTGCAGCAGATCCTTCAAGGGATGCACGCAAATAATGAAATTTATTCATTAAATCAATGTCATCATTGCAGTGAATAAGACTAGTAAAGGTGTCTCTAAATTCCAACCAATTACCGTAACCGTAACCATTGAATTTTGGAAGTTGGATAGTGGGTAATTTTGATAGGCTTATAATTACTGGCACGAGTACTTTATTACTACTAATAGACTCTTTGTCTTTACTATATTGTTCAATTAAATCTTGCGCCCTAGATAAACACGCATAATAATTCGAATCAAACTCCGAACGTTCGGTAAACTGAACATTAACGTCATCAACAATGTACTCCAGACGCAACTGCACCTCATCAAATTGCTCGTACAACGACTCGATCTTACCGGTACGAAGCTGCAGCTCCTTAATATTACAGATACTTAAGGGCTTATCACTCAATGCGTCAAGGTACCCAATAAAAGCTGTCAAGCGACCTTTGAAGCTCCCTCGCTTCTTAACTAATTCCTTTTCTTCGGACATACTGGGATACAGGTATTGTCGAACTGAAATTTATTCAATAACAACTTGAAAAAAATATAATAAAAATCTAGGTTTGTACTAGGTACCTACGTTATGTATAATTTGTTGTACAATCGAACAATCTAACAATGTATATATTTAAAGGTTTTATTATTTCTTTTTATAAATACAGTTATTGAAATTAATTTTACAATGTTTTATTTGCCAAATGCTTAACTATCCATCTAATAATTATATTAATTTGAAACCAATCTTAATGTGCACTTATTATTAACACGGCTCAAATAACTAAGTTTTACTAAAAATATATTCAATTAATATCTACACTAACCTGTGGCAAGCCTTAATTAAGGATAAACAATACCTGGTCAAGTGTTGGGTGACGATATTACATGAAATAAAACTTAACACCGCTAGTGCACTCTGTCCAAGTGCCCAACCACACCGGCTTCCGAGATTAAATATTTTTTCTTCTCCGATCTTGTGAAAATTATAGCGAATTTTGTTGAATCTTCAACAAAATCGTTGATTGTCGAATATCTGAGCTCGTATGGACCATGTACAGACTGTAATCCGGCTAATGGATTTAAATAAAAGACAGCGATGTGGTAAAACTTGCAATGGCTGAACCCATTGAAGTTAACAATTGTAATAATGTACCGACATATGTAATATATGCACCTAAGCGTAAGCGCCCTATAATGGTAAATAGATACCGAAGTACATAGGCACTATTGCGCACACTAATTGCGTAGGCGCTTTGACTCATGCACAAATGTTAACTTACTCAATACCATCTCTTCGCTAAATCAATAGCTCTGATAGATTAAAAGATAGATTTAAAATAGAAATATTTACAAGAAAATAGGTAACTTATGGATAAATTGGATCGCTAAATCTTACAACATGTTTCACTGTACCCAAAGAGTACACAAACATTCCGTACCAACCCTGCCCCTACTGTAATGAGCGTATATTTCATAACATGATTGTATACTTCTCTTACATTGCTGCCGATGAGTTTACGCAGTAACACAATATCTTTGTGCATTTAAATAACGAATTAACAAATTAGTAAAAGGTTTAAAACGTAATTTATATGTAACAAAACAAACAAAGAAATATTACGTAATATTTATGTCCTTTGACTAGTCGAGGGAATTTGTTCTGAGTTTTTGGTGTTCTTTCTTTCTATAGTGAACTTGGGGACTATTTATGACGTAGCGTAGATCGATGATAGAGAGCAATATAACCTTCTGCTAGTAAAAGTCTTAGCTGTATAAGTTTTAAATGAAATACTTATAAATTTACGCAATATTACTACATTAAACTCTTCGATATACTTATTCTTCCTACTATAACTTTTTACTCCATACATACCTACTACGAGTACCTACATCATTTTCAAAAATCAGACTAGTTTCAATATCACACAAACAAGTCACAAAAACTGGTGATTTTATATAAATGATGCACTTGAAAAGTATTATCTCATATTATTAAATTGGGTGAGTAAGGATGACGGGGCAAACAGAGATAAAAGTATTAAAATAGGATATTGCAAGTCATGATACAGTTAGGTACGAGAGTTACTTTGTCCTATTCTAATTTAAAGACCACCGTCACACTACTAGACGGACAATAATGAACGGAGTGTTCCGTACAATTTCCAGGTAGATACTGATAGTTCATCCATTTCGGGAAGCGATTCTCGAATATTTTAGAGCGTTTTTTTTTCGAGTGAGAAACTTAACTTTGCTGCTCTAAAACTACTTTTCCGTACGATATACGACACAGTTAAATTTTCAAGCGCAAAATATAAGTTCATTCAAAAACATTTTTCATGTGATATAACAACAAACAAGGGACTTTTGGGTGTTTTTCTTGACATGTGCTAGATCTTGTTTCTCGTCAAATTTCATGTTTCCAGGTCAATGGGAAGAACATAATATGCGAAATAATAAATTATATGGCTTAAATGGCCATGTCTTTTAATTATGTTGACTTAGAAGCTTAATTTTTTTACAACTTCAAGGGAACCGCAGTCCACCACCCAGCAAATAGGATGTGGAAAAGTCATTTCTTAGCTCTCACGTAACAACGTAACGTGTAACACGTAACAAACTCGGTGCCATCGAGCTAGGAAATCATTCAAAAACGTAGCAACGCAATTTTGGGAAGAAATCAGAAAACCTAGATTTTTTGGAAATCTGTATCATTCATAATGTTTCCGTATTTGTGGGCCCATGGAAATACCTTCTTTTGCACCTCTTTCCTTATTTACGACATGTCCAAGCTTGATATGTAAAGTAGGTAGAAGGACGTCTTCGGGCTCAACATGAGCGACAAATTTAACATTTTTCTGGCCTCGTATAAACAACTTTCTTTAAGGACAGTCTTTAAATCATTAAAAACGACATAAAGCACGCCACATTTTTTGTTTTAAATCTAGTAAATATTGCTCTAAGGCCTTAAACCTTTTAATTACACGACTGGACATTGTCTCCCAAGAAACAGGCTTGTTGGCTTGTTGCCATTGTATGACATCATACGAGGTAATTAGTGTTGTAATACATATGTAGTAATAACAATTCTTTCTTTATCACAAAATTGTACAGTCTCGCATTTAAACTTATACACAACACTTTGCTATAATACTGGTACTATTATATATTTTGTGATAATACAAAAGTGCTGATACTGATTTTTAAACTAGGCTGAAGGTCATGTAGACCTACCTACGTATTGTACGATAGTGAGGATGTGTGGACGTAGATGTGTGTATACTTCGTTCAACTTCGTTCCTAAATTCAGCTCGCAGTCGTGTTTTTAACTCGCTGTAATTTATACGTGTTTTTCGTTATTATTCGATTGTGTATTTATAGTGTAAAATGGCTCCACAAATTAAATATACCAAGGTAGGTACTTAAATATATTTATAATGGATTCATTTTTTTACCAATTTAGAAAAGTTTTGAAAATTATTTATACATTTGTGGTTTTTAATAGGTATGATAGTCACAATATTAACCGGCACCTATTTTTAGTTATATTTTATGAGTTGTTTACCTTGGTGATCATTTATCAATAACTTGGTAGATTTTTTTTTTCTATTAAATCAGTAAAAAAATATACTGGAATCAATAAATACTTTTAAAGCTAACATCACTTTTATAATGCCGACGTGATTGCGATTGAATTGTTGAATTTCCTAATGCATTAATAAACTGATTAAACATACATAGACCTAACTATAAATTTACAGCACACAAACAGTTTTCTAAAAAAACTCATATTGCGTCATGGACGTATAAAAAAAGGCGGACAGAACTCCCGCTAAAACAAAACTGAAGCACCGTAATGGCGACGGCGCGGGCGCTTTATGTGTGAATGAATTTAGGGTTACCAAGTTACCCAAACTTATGTCTTAAAAACACAGTCAATAAATAAAAATGTTTTATTTGGTCTTAATTTTACTGTTTCTTTCTACTGTTTAACATCCCAAATGCTGAGTTATTTTTTTTATAATAATGTCTTTTACTTTGAGAGGTTCTTGAAATTTCCTCTAATTTTGAGATGTGGTGAAACCGAATTGTTAAATATTTTTCCAAATGCCATGTTAGCTTAGATTGTTAATTTACCTTTTGAGGTACTGCATAAGTAACAACACGCCGAAGTCCTCCTTTAGTTGTAAATAATTGATTAGCTTCAAAATGTATACTGCAAATGACACTGTATTTGTTTGGAATCCAATCGTTTTCGCTATTACAATTTCTAATTATTTGAATCCAATCATTTCTCCATACTTCCTTTTCCTTAGAAAATCTAGTTGTTCAGAATATTATGTTAGATATAAGGTGTAGAGTACATATGTTTGTGGAATAAGTTTGCCCTACTATTCGATAGATGGCGCAGTAGCTCGCGCTATGGTTTCGATCCATACAACTGTATATATTTACCAGTTTTGAAAATAAATTTGTCTCGCTCAGAGGTACTGATGTTTTTATTGTATCACTGGGCTGTAAGGCACCAAAGAGTATACAAACACTACGTTAGAAGAGTCGGGACTCTCATACTAAAACACGATGTATGAAACGGGTTCCAATTTAATTTACCAACACAAAAACTAAAATTTGATGGGAGCCTAAAATTATGCCAACCTTCAGGAAATAAAAATAGTGTCGTCCATTCTAATAATAGAATTATCGACAAATCCACAGATTAAAAGTAACCATCAGTCATTTCGTTAGAATAATCTACGATGACTTTTTTTAGCAGTAATAGGTAAATAAACTACAAAAAAAATTAAATTCAATACGAATATATTTATTTCATAAAATTGTTAGTGTTGATGCAATAATTGACACGAGCCTCGTACAATCACGTTGCGCGAACTCAGCGATTTACGCCGATCCGCGCTATTTCATAATTAAATAAAATTAGTATATTCTCGGTCACCAATCGGTTCAGGTGTGCTCATAACAATTTAAAATTGTAGATATCATTCTAGAGTAAGTTAGGTAGATAAACCATTATTTTGCTTAACTTTTTCTTTAACCTGTAACCATAGCCCGTACATAATCATTTTATGCGAAATACTACCACAAACATATTTTTACGTGTAGAGTTTCTGTATCGGTACGTAAACTAAATCTTCAATTCCGACAGCTTTCACCCACTGCGTGCACCTAAAAAATGTTAGAAAAGAAAATATTAACGACCTGTGAATATCGATATCAATAGCTATATTTAGGTTAGCGACAGCACTATTAGCTTATATTCTATTCTATTTTATTTTTCTTTATGGCAAATGGTGCCGAGATATCGACAATTCTGCCAATGTCAATCGTGAGCTGAAGTGTATGTAATGAGAGAAGAACATTAATAATTCTGTCAAAATTGGACTCGTTGCGAATCTTGTTTTGGAGTTAGTACACTGAAACAAACGTTTATAAATACAGCACACTTTCTTACAGATATAATAAATAATGATAAATAAAGATCAATACTAATAAGAACCAGTACCACACCAGTAGGTATTAACTTACAAGAATTCAAATCACAGTCTAATAGTATTGCGACGGATGAAAGACGTAAGGATTAAAAGTAGTGGTCGGGAAAAATAGGTTAGGAGGGAGGCAAAGTTAATAGGGAGGGGGATGTTCAGTGTTATTAATTGACTATACAGGTTGGGGAGCGAATTATTAAGGGGGCAATTAAAAAATATATGTTCCAGGGTACCCTCGTCTAGGCCACATTTACATAAAGAGGAGTCCCGTTCACGAATTTTTTGTAAAAACACTGGAGAACAACAATGGACCAATGGCCGAAGTCGGCAAACAACAGATATTACAGTTTTTGCAGTTTTTTTGTGTTGGTAAAACCAAGGCTTTGGAGTAATATTTGGTTGTACTGCATAATAGTATTTGCCTTTCTTCTTGCTGGAGTCAGTCCACTGAGACTGCCATGAGGATAACAGTATCTTTTTGGGCAGGGCCAGTAAGTCATAACCTTGATTACTGTAGTGCTTAAGGTCTACAGATGGTGCTGAAATGGCATTTTTTGCCAGTATATCCACCAACTCATTGCCCCTGTTGCCGGAATGACTTGGGATCCATACTAACTGGACTGTTGTTTGTTTCATGAAGCAGTTGAAGAGCTGTTTCTTAATTTCTAAAATAAGGGAGCTGTGTAGTCTGCTTTTGTAGGAGTTTTGATCTAGGGCCTTAAGACAACTCAAAGAGTCGGTGAAAATTACTGCCTTATGAATGTTATGTGTATTTATATATGTACAGGCCTCTAATATAGCTACACACTTACCTGTAAAAACAGAGGATTCCCTGGGGCATTTGAATTTTAAAATTATTCTAGAATTTTGATAATAAACTGCAGCACCGGTGACATCCTCCTGTGACAATTTTGAGGCATCGGTGAAAAACCGCTGGAAATCATACCATTCCATATTTACCAAAGCATTGAAGGCTTCTCCAGCAGTAGCGCTGCCTTTGGATATGCCAATATTAAAAATTATATTCGGTTTGAAGCATAATACCTCAAATTCATAATTAAATAAGGGAAGTCCATCAAAACTAATTAAGGGACACTCTAAGTTTTCAAAGGAGTGGAAAGCTTTTTAAGGTATTTCTACATAATAGGCGGTATATAAAACGAGTTGCTAAATATTGCCTTCTTAATTCCAAAGGGGGTTCAGCACATTCAACTTGTAAGGCATTTATCGGGTAAGATTTTATGCACCCAGTAATGATCCGAAGGCACTTGGACTGTACCCTATCAAGGCTTGTGAGTGCCCCTTTGTTGCAGGGAGCTAATAAAAAGATACCATAGTCCATTACACTGCGAATGAGGGCGTTATAGACCAGCTTCATGGTGTAAGGGTGAGCTCCCCACCACACACCGGCAAGGGCTTTCAATATAGGGATGACCCGTTCGCATCTTTTAACCAGATAGTTCAGGTGGTTAGTACCAGTCATTTTATGATCTAAGAATACACCTAAAAACTTTGCTTTTGTGTCCATCGGGATGTTATGTCCTTGAATATTTAAATCAATTTGTGGAATAGTTTTTTTCCTTGAGAATATGACCATAGTACTTTTTGAAGCAGCCAGACTTAGTCCATGGTCAAGTAACCATTGGTTTAAAGATTCCAGGGAAATTGAAAGAGATGTGGTTGCGTCAGTGATAGAGAGGTTGTTCACATATAGAGGCAGGTCATCTGCATATTGTAGTATGTGGCAATTGTTGTTAAGGGATGAATTTAAATCCACAGTATATATGTTGTACAGCAAAGGGCTTAGAACGGAGCCTTGCGGCAAGCTTTTCCATACCCTTCACTTCCCTAACTCTTCCCCTTGGACTCTAAGAACCAGTGAACGTGACATAATGATTTGACATATGCTCTGTACCATCCTCGCTGAGATTCTCAGCTCTTGCAATTTTTGCCTGAGAATTGGAAGAAGGACGTTGTCATAAGCCGAAGTTATGTCGAGGAATGCAGCGACTACTGATTCATTTCGAGATAGGGATATACGGATATCTGTGATAAGTATTCCAACGCTATCCATAGTGCTGAGTCCTTTTCTAAACCCGAACTGAGAACTTGGAAGTAAATCTCTTGACTCCACAATCTATTCCAGCCGGTTTTTAAGTAGATGCTCAAAGATTTTTAGAAGGACTGATGATAGAGCTATTGGTCTGTATTCATTTGGGTCATCTGAGTTTTTGCCTGGCTTCAAGATTGGGATGATTATTTGTTCTTTCCACTGGTTGGGAACCAAACCATTTTCATAGCAAAAATTTATAATTTCCAGAAAATATTCCCTTGCTTTGGTACCAAAATGGGTAAGGAAGGAGTATGATATTCCATCAATTCCAGGAGCTGAGTCCCGGACATGATCAAGCACCATACCTAATTCCCGAAGGCAGAATGGCGTGTCAGGTGTTTCCAGTCTAAAGTTCACTGGCAAACACTCGCTCTGTTCCTTAGAGGGTACATAACAAGGACCTATTTTATCAAAAAACAGTTCAGCCGTCTCACGCCTCATAGGAGATGAGGTTTTGGGAGTGCATCCTGATCTAAACCTATTTATGCTTTTCCATACTACTGATGATGGAGTAGATGGAGACAAAGATGTACAAAACTTGACCCACCCTGTTCGTTTTTTCTGTCGTAGCTGCCTTTTACATTTAGCATGAATTTGTTTGTAAGACAGTAAGTTATGGGTGTTCATGTTTCCATTGTATCTTCTCTCTGCCTCTTTCCTTTCCCTGACAGCTCTTGTGCAGTCTTGATTCCACCAGGGCGGTGACGGGATTTTACCCCATTTTTTAAAGGGAACTTTAATTCTGCACATGAGTTGATGGCGTCAATGAGATTGCTCAAACAGTTCTGTACATGACAATGACCAGATAAACTTAGGTTTTGAAAACCAGTCTGGATTGGTTAAATTGAATTTTAATAGTGGAGGTGAGCTTTTTTCTAAGAAAGTTTTGCCTGAAAAAGAAACAATTATAGGATAGTGGTCACTGCCATGTGACAGGTCTGAGCAATACCATTGAGCGGAGGTAGCTAACTCAGCGAAGCAGAATGTGAGATCCACACAGCTCCTGAGCTGACCAGGCAGAGATCGGCCGGTAGCGCAGCCATTGTTAAGTATAACAAGGTTAAGGTCATCTATCATCCCTACTAAGCCTTCTCCAAATGTATTACACCGTTCAGAGCCCCACCCATAGTGATGACCATTGAAATCACTCTTTATAAGTACTGAGCCATTGATATTCTGCAAAATATTTTTTAGTGTAGGCAAAAGATTTACATGAGGATGGGCAATATAGATAGAGACGAGAGTTATACCTTCAACTTTGCATGCGAACATATTTACGTCGTCGATGGGGGGGGGGGGAAGGGGAACGAGAGATTGTGGGACTCTATTATTAATGAGGAGGGCCGACCCTCCATAACCATCCTGTCTATCGCATCTAAAAGTGTTAAAATGTGGCACACGAAAGTTAAGACATGGTTGTAACCAAGTCTCTGTGATACAGCAAGTCACAGACGTATGTTTATTTAAGGGGAATGTGAGGTCATGTTTCTTATGAAACACGCTCCTCACATTCCACTGAAGAAAATTCAGTTGTGGAGCCATTTTTAAAGTTAAGTAGAAGTTTTATAATTTTCTCAGCAACGTTGGACGGTGAATTAACGGTATTAGGGGACATAATGGATTTTACAATTTCGATAAACAGATCAATAATTGGTGATGTTAATAAATTGGTAAAGGATTGGATATTTGTGTTAGAGAGACCACAGCCATTTGGCTGTGTGGATTGGGGAGTGCTAGTGATGTTGTAATGAACATTTTTGTCATAGGATGGTGTAAGAGGTGCATGGGATTTAGGCTTAAGTAATATTGTTTTGCGGTATGATTCGGTGGGTTGGCTTTTAACGGCATTGGCATAGCTGCGAGAAGTAACAGGTATTATTTTACTTGCTTCTGTATAGGATATAACTTTTTCTGCCATGGATGTCTTAATTGCTCGCTGTCTTCCATACTCAGGGCAGTCCTTGCTATTAGCAAAATGACTCCCCGAGCAAAGAATACAAAGAGCATCTGCGGTAGTAACAAAACAACCACTACCTGGATGGTCAAGGCCGCACTTAAAGCAACGGGGTTTAGACCTGCAGATTGCTTCAACATGGCCAAACCTGCAGCATTTGTGGCATTGGATGGTTGGGTATATATACTGCTATACAGGAAGAGATGTGTAGCAGGAATACACTCTCTCTGGGAGTGTCTGACCGTCGAAGGTTATGTATTATGCACGCATGTTTCAGTGGGTTTCCATTGAGTGATTCCATCTATTAAAACTCTGCGGTTAATTCGTCTAATTTTCAGGATGCGACCACAGCCTGAGCAGTGCGCTGTCTTCATTATTTAAAGACGCAAATGTCAGGCGAAGCAGAACAGTTAATACGGCATGTTCCTATAACTGACACAAATTATAAAAAATGCTGGGAAATGTTAGAACATAGATTTAAGAACAAAAAATTTATGTCCAATTGTATTCTAAAAAGATTATTTAATCAACGTAATGTTCTTGTTGAATCCTCAAACGCTCTAAAAGATCTTCTTGATGTAACGAGTGATTGTTTGCATGAGCTTACCAATCTTGGAATTGACGTAAGTTCATGGGATGTAATTATTATTTACGTAGTAAGTTTGAAGTTGGACATCGAATCTAGGAAGCAGTGGGAACTGCATGAGTCAGTCCTCCGACGATCTGCCTTCTTTTAAACAATTTCGCGAGTTTTTGGAAACACGTTTTTGAGCTCTAGAGTTTGTTGAGCCTAAATGTAAATCAAGGGCTAATGTTCCTAATTTAACTCATCCAAAAGTAATGCATGGCGTAATTAATGGTTCGTGTCCATATTGTAGCGACAATCACAAATTAGCTGCATGTAAGAAGTTTTCTAAGGAGAACAGTGACGAGCGTCGTAATGTTGCCCAGTCACTGGGCGTATGTTTTAACTGTTTAGGAGGTCATCACACTTCCAAAGTATGTCGTGTGCTATCGAAATGCCGCATTTGCCAGCGGAAGCATCATACGTTGTTACACCCTAAAAGTCCCAGTGTAACTAATGCGGTGGCTACGCCAATAGGGCCTGCCACCTCACATGAAAGTACCTCAGAGCCCCCACCACATGCCATTAGTGCAAATATAGCAGCTCATTTGGGGAATGGACGAGTACAGGGTCAATACAGCCACGGCTCTAATAAAGGCCGAATCACCAGATGGGTCGTCTCAAATTTTGAGAGCACTGTTAGATCAAGGATCACAAGCATCCTTTATAACTGAGGCAGCTGCGCAGTTACTTCGCTTGAAAAAAGTTGTTTCTAGAACTTGTATTGCTGGGATAGGAGGTGGTCATGGCGATGTTGTCTCCAGAAATGTTGTTAATACTAATATTCAATCGTTATATGATCCTTCTTTTACCCTAAAAGTAACAGCGCATGTTTTAAGTACACTGACATCAGTTATGCCGGATACTAAATTTGAAATTCCGAACTGGCCAGAAATTTGCAATATTGGTTTAGCCAACCCACATTTTAATTTGCCTAGTAAAATTGATATATTGTTAGGGGCTGAAACATACTGTCGGATATTAAAAATAGGATTAATCAAGAGCCCTATAGGTTCTCCTACAGCACAAGACACACATCTTGGCTGGGTTGTGTCGGGTTACATCAGTAAAATAGAAAGTTCTCTAAATTCACATAACACTATTATCGCAATGCATACCCAATTCGAAGAGAACGAAATGTTAAAACGATTATTATGGGAACTGGATAGTGAACCCGCTTTAAGTAAAAAACCTTTAACGTGTGAAGAACAAGCGTGTGAAGAATTTTATGTAACCACGACAGGAAGAGATGAGGACGGACGGTATGTTGTCAGATTACCTTTTCATTCAAAAGATCCGCGTTGTAAATATGGTAATTCAAAAAACATCGCTGTTAAAAGGTTATTAGGATTGGAACGGAGGCTGGCCAAGGGTTGTAAATTGAAACAACAGTATTGTGATGTTATCAATGAGTATTTATTGCTTGGTCACCTAGAATAAATCACTGATAAGGCAGACAAAAATAGAGATACTGCAGTTTATTTGCCACACCACGCAGTGGTGAGGCAAGATAAACTAACCACCCAGGTAAGAGTGGTGTATGATGCATCATGTAAAGGAACCAACGGGGTTTCTTTAAATGACACCTTAATGGTAGGACCCACTCTTCAGGCAGATTTGCTACACATTGTCATGAGGTGGCGACAGCATCCTATATGTCTGGCGGCAGACATAGAGAAAATGTACCGCCAAATCAAAGTCGCGCGGCCAGATACAGACTTCCAAAGGATTGTCTGGAGAGAGGATCCTAGCAAAGAAATTGAGGATTTCCGTCTTCTGACTGTAACCTTTGGCACATCATGCGCTCCTTACTTAGCAGTGAAGTCATTGCTTCAAGTCGCTTGCGATGAGGGTAAAAAATATCCATTGGCTGCTGCAAGAGTAAAGACAGATTTTTATATGGATGATCTGATGACAGGCTGCCAATCTGAACAAAAAGTAGAAACAATATATAGTGAAATGAATAGTCTATTGAAGAAAGGAGGTTTTAAGTTACAAAAATGGACAAGCAATAGGATGCACTTATTGGAGCCATTGAAAGAAGGTACGGGTAAAGATTTAGCAATAAAGATGGACAAAATAACAAAGATTTTAGGACTTACCTGGAACAGGAACACTGATGAGTTTGATTACTCAGTGAGAATGTCACTTCCCGCTGCATCTGAAACAAAAAGAATGGTCATATCAGAAATATCGCGGCTCTACGACCCGTTAGGATGTATAGCACCGTGTATCATTACTGCAAAGGTTTTTATACAAAAACTATGGATCGCGGGCATTGGCTGGGATGATGAGTTACCACCCGAACTTCTAAAAGAATGGAGATACTACAGAGCAGAACTAGAAAACCTAGTAGATTTTCACATTCCTAGGTGGATAGGCAAAGGGGAAGACAGTGTTGCAATTGAGTTGCACGGATTTAGCGATGCGTCGAATAAGGCTTACTCGGCCGTAGTTTATTGTCGTATTAGTAACTCTAATGGTGAAATTCACTCACATCTTATAATAGCTAAAACAAAGGTAGCCCCGATAAAGCAGTTATCTATTCCCCGTCTAGAATTATGCGGCTCTGTGTTAGTAGCAAAACTGTTAACTCAAGGAGCGGAAGTCATGAATATTCCAAAAGCAAATATCCATGCTTGGACTGATTCGTCGGTTGTCTTAGCCTGGTTAAACGATCATCCAAGTCGTTGGAAAACGTACGTGGCTAATCGAACTTCTGAAATTCTCAGTCTGTTGGACAACACACAGTGGGCTCACGTTCAGTCTAAAGACAACCCGGTGGACATTGCCTCTCGTGGAGTACCGTCAGCTCTCCTACTTAATAGTAATCTTTGGAAACTAGGACCTAATTGGTTAAGGAGTGACCCCATACAGTATTCAAGACCTGACTCAATACTCACTAGTGAAGAGATGAAACCCATTAAAGTATGTACTGTCGACCTAGTCTCAGATTTTGATACTAACTGGGGATCGAGGTTTTCATCATTAAGAAAGTTAGTTAGAATAATTGCCTATTGTAAAAGGTTTTTAAACTCAACCAGACGGCGCAACACAACTATCAAAATAACCTCTTACCTGTCAGTTTCGGAAATTTGTGAGGCCTTAGATGAATGCATTAGGCAAAGCCAACAGCAGTGGTTCTGTGCAGAAAGTATAGCTCTGAAAAATAACACACCAATAGATAAGAAAAGTTCATTATACAATTTAAATGTTTTTATGGACGAAAGCAAAATCATATGCGTTGGGAGTAGGCTCCGGCACTCTCCTTTACCTCTTGATACAAGACACCCAATTGTAATTCCTCATGAGTCAAGTTTAGTCAAATTAATTGTGGCTGACGCACATGAAAGGACCTGTTATGGAGGACAACAATTAGTGCTTAACTTTATACGTACTAGGTATTGGATCAACCGGGCAAAAAACATTGTTCGGGCACATATACGCAGATGTGTACCTTGTATACGGTATACTACCACGAAACATCAGTTGATGGGGGATCTTCCACCTTGTAGAGTGACCCCAAGCAAACCATTTTTAAACTCGGGTGTCGATTACGCAGGACCCATTAACATAAGAGTCTCCAAAGGTCGCGGGCAGCGTTCATACAAGGGGTATATCTGCCTTTTTATTTGTATGGCGACGCGTGCCGTGCATATTGAAGCCGTCTCAGACTGTACGACTAAGGGTTTCATGGCCGCATTCAAACGGTTCGTCGCGAGGTGGGGTCATTGCCGCCATATCTGTAGCAACTACGGTACCAATTTTGTGAGTGCTGCCAAAGAACTGCAGGTACTTTCTACAACGGAAAGTTCAATGTTTCAGGACATCGTAGAGGCTCTCGCAAATTCTCAAACGGAATGGCACTTTATCCCTCCCCACGCTCCAAACTTTGGTGGACTGTGGGTAGCAGGGATAAAAAGTGTAAAACACCATCTAAAGCGTATTTTAGGCAACTCCACGTTCAAATTTGAGGAGATGTCTACAGTGCTCTCACAGATAGAGGCGTGTCTCAATTCGAGGCCCTTGTCGCAAGGCAGTAGCGACCCAGAAGATCCTGCACCTCTAACTCCCGGACACTTCCTGGTAGGTCATCCGTTGGTCGTACCACCGAGTTATAATTTTGAAAATGCTACAATTGGTACAACTGGCAATTGGTACAACGTATGGTGCAACACTTTTGGCGTAAATGGAAACAGGAATATTTAACACAATTCTTTCATGCAGAAATGGGGTGCTCAGATTCCTGATTTTAAGGTGGGAGATATAGTTTTAATAAAGGAAGATAACTTACCCCCTGCTAAATGGTTATACGGTAGAATAATAAAGCTACACCCGGGAAAGGACAATTTGACGCGGGTTGTCACTGTTTATTGCAAAGGCACTGCAATCAAACGTCCAACTTCAAAGTTATGTTTGCTTCCTGTTACTGAATAAATGCCTTATATTTTTGATTGCTTGTATAATTGCAAGATAATTTTTGGTTAGGGTTTTGTATTTTATGTACTATGACTGCGCTCAGTAAGTCAGTGTTATAAACTAGGGTTGGTTTTACTTCATTACACTAGCATGTATTTGTTAAAGTGTTAAAGTAGTAAACTACTTTAACACTTTAACTTCTGTCAGAGTAAACTCTGAAAAGCATATAGTGAGAGTAATTTTGTCGTAATGGAATATTTGTATTTGGTATAGTTTAGTTTTTTTTTCACAAATCGTTACACCTACAAGAATGTTATAAGTACGTCGTTCACTATTTAAGTTTTTAATATACATATACAGTCCATTGTTCTTGTTTTATAAAAATGCTGAGTTTGATCATGGTGGGCGGTAGATAAGCAACCAGAATCCAAAGGGATATTATTCCCTTTGGTGGGCGGAATGTTCAGAATATTATGTTAGATATAAGGTGTAGAGTACATATATATGTGGAATAAGTTTACCCTACTATTCGATAGATGGCGCAGTAGATCGCGCTATGGTTTCGTTCCAACTGTATATATTTACCAGTTTTGAAAATAAATTTGTCTCGCTCTGAGGTACTGATGTTTTATTGTATCACTGGGCTGTAAGGCTCCTTGTACTGATATGGTACACTAGTAAAAAGAATATTAAATAAAATACCTTGTAGCAACTATTTAATAAATAACCTTAATAAATTGATTTTAATAATAAACTATAAATTTCCTATACTTCGGGTAATTTGCACACGTGAATATTGGCAACACTGGACTCATAATGAATTATTTTGTTCTAGGGATGCAGATTGATTTTAATGTTAAAAATCTGGAAATAAGTGATTGAATTATTTATTTTCCTATGAAATGTGATTCCTCGATTATTTTTCTTCGGTCACTACGGTTTTTACACCATTTCACCACGCAAGACATGGTGTATTTTTATATATTTTCACCGCATAACGTGTGTCGCTGTCTCGATGTTTGTGCGCATAATGGCCGACTATTGTGTGAATGTGTGCGTGCTGGCCTATACTTACAGCGAGCTGGCCGACTGAGTGACAGATTGTTTTGTTATCGAGACTATGTCCAACTTTTTTTATACGTCCATGTATTGCGTATATTATGCAATATGAGTTTTTTTTCTATTTAAGTTATTATTCAGTGATTCTATACGTCCTAAAAACCAAATGTGATAGCAACAGGGTCATAATAGGCTTTATTGTCACTTGATCACCGTTCACCTTTATTATCGTTATCAGTATCTTAGATCATTTTATAAATAATCTAAGATCAGTATATATACAATATTTAGGTATGTCATGCAGCGAAAATATTGTAATTAACCCTTGTTAATTCTCTTAACGATTATGTTGATAAATTAGTCAAAAGTGATACAGTGTTTAAATTCTTTGCAGTTGTTCATTGACAACGAGTGGGTAGATTCAAAGAGTGGGAAAACATTTCCCACCACCTGTCCTCACGATGAATCAGTTATCACGCACGTCTCCGAAGGAGATAAGGTATGTAATTGCTAATGATAGAAGCATTATATTCTTAATTTATGTTGTACATCGAAAACATCCAAAAAAATTTGTAATTGATGTTGATTTATTGATATTATAAGGCACGCGAAACGACCTTGAGACTGAACAGTGATTATATTTTTTTTGTTACGGACGATAGTAATAGTTGTCTGGCTGGACCATAGATGCTGTTTAAATGAGTCAGTAGAATAATTTCTCCTAATTTTTGTTACGTGGTTCAGTTTTGGTCAATGATTACGATGGTATATATATTTTTTTACAGACTATTTATTTAATAATATTATTGTATTCTATATCCAGGCCGATGTGGATTTAGCTGTAGCTGCAGCAAAACGAGCGTTTCACCGTAATTCAGAATGGCGTCTATTGGATGCATCTCAGAGGGGTGCACTTCTGAACAAGTTCGCAGATCTCGTACAAAGAGACATTCAATACCTCGCAGAACTGGAATCCTATAACAATGGAGTAATCCTGAGTGTCCTGCAGCAAGTCGTGGGCTCTGCGGTTAAAAGCATGCGGTATTTAGCCAGTTTAGCCGATAAGATACAGGGTGATACCATTCCAGCAGGTATTAGTGCTTATACAGTAACATGAAAATAAAAAAGGTTATCCTAATACTCATCAGTTTTATACAGCAATTCTCGATCTTTCAAATGAAAATCATGCGGTATTTAGCCAGCTTAGCTGATAAGACAACACCTTTACAGTAACACGTGAATGGAATAGGTTATCCTAATATTCAGCATTTTCCTTTTGATTTAGGTTACTCTGCATTTAGCAACCATTCGGCTGCCAAATGCAGAGTCTATTCAGGACTCATAATAAATCTTCTCGCGTTTACGTTAATTATGTATAAAACAGTAATATAGTAATAGTATTTATAATGTTCAATATTCAAGTGAGTGACTTTTGTGACTCAAAGTTAATACAACATGATTGTTGAATAACATAATTATGATCTTTTATTCCTTCATAGACGGTGATCTGTTTTCTTATACGTTGAAACAGCCAGTCGGTGTTGCCGCATTGATTCTGCCTTGGAATGCTCCCATATTTTTTTTTCTGTCGAAGATCTGCACTGCTTTAGCCGCTGGTAAGTTCCTTTCACACATATATTATAAAATTAGCTGCGCACGCGACTTCGTTCACGTTTATGTCAGAAAATAACAATTGTTCGCTTATAATAGGCGTAGGTAGTAGGTACATCTTTGTGCCAAGGTACAGATAGACAGACAATAATTAAAAAAATACAGTTTGGCTTTAGTATCGATTATAGAGTATATATTAAACCTACATACTTTTGTTTATTTATTTGTAGGTTGCACTGTAGTAGTGAAACCAGCTGAACAGACGCCACTGACGGCTTTAGCTTTAGCCGCTCTAGTGGCCGAGGCCGGTATTCCCAAAGGTGTTATAAATGTCATTAATGGATACGGCGAAACTGCTGGTGCTGCTCTAACGCACCACCCAGACGTTGCGAAAATATCTTTCACAGGATCTGTCGAAGTAAGTCATTTAACTAAGTATTTGAAATATCTTCGAGGAATTGCAAGAGAAGGTACTGTGTTCCTATACGCAAAACAAAACATTGTATCGCATTATAAACAATATTATAGCAGTGTTGCCTTATTTACTCAAAGGATAAATTTATCCAATTTACGATGAATAACATTTCAAAGTAATATTTCTTCTGACTTAGGTATTGTTCAATGGTTCAATCTTATGTCTGTGACAGCAAAAACGGTTGTTTTATGATTTTGATTTTCAAGATATATGAACCATCAACAAACTCTATCTGTCTATACGCTCATTGCTATAGCTGAGTTTTTGCTCGACTCGAATAAGTTTACTTGCATAACTAAGATACGTTTTTCTGGATAATTTGTAAGAATGAAACACAATACTATCGTGGCCATGTACCAAAAACGTGTGTTAATAACAACAATTCAGGATCAACGTCTTTTTGTTGCACACTTTCTTGTTGGGTACTAGTTAACAGTTACATAAAACAGATACGAATAATTAACATATATGCAGCCTTGTTCAAATGTATTGAGCACTGGTGTGGAGCGTTACCTATACTTTTTTTTAAATTTATAATAGTTTTAGAATGCTGCATTGCAATATATAAAATAATAATTAAATAAAATATTGGTATGCTGCTATGTCCGATAAGATAAAAGCTCGGCTGTCTGCTGATAAATGCGCTTCGCGTTTCTCGTCAGTTTCTAAAGACCGAAAAGCCGCTGTTTGAGTCCTTTGAGAGCTCAAGCGAGCCTTTCTATCAGTAAATGTTTTCGTGGGACAATGTAACGTGTCATGTAACACCTAATTACTCTCGTAAGAAGTTGCAATGCGAGCCCGTTGTGTACTCAGCTCAGACTCACGATGAGTACAATTGTCTGATGCGCAAGATCGGCCCTACGCTTCTCTAGTGGCAGCAAGTCTTACTTCTCAATCTTCTTCAGTATATTATTAGTAGGTCTCCTACTACTTTGTCTTATCATACATTAAGTAGTTTTGCTATACAGTGACAGACTCAACCTTTTCCTAGAAGTCATTTTATATAATTATTCGCCAAATAAATGAGACAGAAATTGAAACAAAAATTTGACATATTTGAGAAATTGAATGGTGGCTTCTATGAGACATACAAAAAAACTGTCGATTAGGTAAGTCGCAAAAGACGGAACAAATATTAAAAAAAAATTATCAACAAATTTTCACCTATTCACAAAAACAAATAAATTGAACTACTATTTACACGTAAAACAAATATTAACTATAGGTATAATATAAAAATATTAATAATCATAGAAATCGTTTATTAATCATGCGAAAATATGTAAAGCTAGAGCGGTACTATCGACAGCAACGTCTGTAACATTGGCCTCGCGCGATTCAGCGCTATGAGGTTTCTAACTAAACTTGAAAAAATTATGTCTTTTGATTGGGATACCGCCGTTTGCCCGATTTTTTTTTGCCCTAATATCATTTGCCATAATAGTCAACAGCCATAATATTATATGACGTAATATTCATTTGCCCTACTTTTATTTGCTATATTAGTCACGTGCTAGAAGCTTTGTTTCCCATAAAGTCACTTACCATAACATCATTTGTCATAATCATTGTAAGCCCTAATTATCACATGCCATAATTATCATATGCCATAACATCATTTACCATTGACATTGGGTGTGTAACGGTTGTTATATCAGGAGAAACTGGATGCAATCGGGACTTTAGGGCACCCCGACTCGGATAGGTTAGGTTAGAAAGGGATGGCGGGGTCTATTCGCTCGCTTCGCTCGCTCAAACGACCCCGCCATCCCCTTCGCGGTTATTTTTTTATAAACCACTCAGAAGTAGTTTGGTTAGGTGCCATTTGAGTTAGGTTATAACTGCACGCATTGTTTATATTCTTTTTCTACTTCACAATATATTTATTCCCTGTATTCCCTCCTCCTATATTAAATAACGTTTTGAGTTTCTTAGTAACTTTCATGTAAAAGTTCCTCAGGTTATCAGAATACCAGACCAATATGTTAAGTTTCGCCAACCAGCCAAAATATTAGGCGTCATGTTACAGAAATCAATATTATATATAAGGGAGTTGGACTAAATACACTTCTCTGAGAAATTCCTAATGAGCCCAATATTGTATACCAAAACTGATGTTTTCTTATGCTGACACATTGTTTTCTGCCCTGTAGGAAACTATAGCATATTAAACGAGGCATTCCACTTATACACACTATTTCCATATTACATTTATATAAATATGCCAATCGTAAATTCTTCGTAGGATTTGATTTAGGATGAATTTAGAAGGGGAAATTAAATTATTTCGTGTGAGAAACTCTTACAATGAAATACAATTGTTTTTAATTGAGGTCATGTTTTACTTTGAATGACTAAGAATAGTCTTCATTTTTTTCATGTTTCTTTTTAATCTTTATTGCCCTTGTTTAGATCTGTTGTTTCGTACGTCAATCAGCGTTTTTCTTTTTATATCTTAAATAAATTGTGCTGGTTTTGTGTCCAGGACCTTATGTTCGTTATTTTTTTTTGTGAAAGGATCAAGGCAACAGTTTTGAAGAAATATTGGCGTTATTTAGGTTGAAATAAATAGATTTTATTTCCCAGAAGAATTAGTGCTATATCATAATTTACTTTTTTATTGTAGAAGGTTTGGACATAGAACTTTTATTATCACAAGTACAACTGGCTTGTAATCTTTACAAATAATAAAATCAAAGACTTTCAGAGTCTGTAGCTACACTAATGATTTTTGGAAAAATTAGTTTACCACCTATTTTTGCGCAAGTAAAACACACAAATACAAAAAACAAATAGAACAATACATTTCGTGTTTGTTTATTTGTTCGTTTCGCATCACGGGAATGTTACTCATTGGATGGAAAATCGAATTACTGAAAAATATGATGTTTTAATATGAATAGAACATTTAGAGTTTATTTCATTAAAATTGACCTATGCAATCAAAAGGGTTGTCTATTGTTTACCTGAAGATTATATACCATAATCATCATATTCCCGAATTTCATTTACACGAATTTCATTTGCCCGAATGTTTTGTTTGCTCTAAAAGACATATGACATACTTTTAATTGCCCGAAACTTAGATACCATAAGATACGAGTGCCACACGTATAGTTTTTCATATTTTTAATTGCCATAATAATTATTAGACCTAATATTTAAACGCCATAATGATTATTAGACATAATATTTAAATGCCATAATAATTATTAGACAAATATTTAAACGCCATAATAATCATAACACATGATATTTAGAAGAAGAATTTTTGCGTGCTTTAGCATCAAATTTGTATTTGCACTAAAAAAGAAATTGTACTAATTATAATTATATAGTAGATTATTAAACTTGTTTTTAATTCTAATACCTACCTACTTATTAGCTTTCTGGCTGTCGATGTCGATGGGTGTGTAATGTTTGGTATAATAAGAATAAATTTATTTATTCTTCTCTTTTAAGTTTAATGGTCACAGTTATAACCTAACTCAAATGGCACCTAACCATACTACTTCTGAGTGGTTTATAAAAAAATAACCACGAAGGGGATAGCGGGGTCGTTTGAGCGAGCGAAGCGAGCGAATAGACCCCGCCATCCCCTTCGTGGTTATTTTAGTGTAAAAAGAAACATGAAAAAAATTAAGACTATTCTTAGTCATTCAAAGTAAAACATGACCTCAATTAAAAACAATTGTATTTCATTGTAAGAGTTTCTCACACGAAATAATTTAATTTCCCCTTCTAAATTCATCCTAAATCAAATCCTACGAAGAATTTACGATTGGCATATTTATATAAATGTAATATGGAAATAGTGTGTATAAGTGGAATGCCTCGTTTAATATGCTATAGTTTCCTACAGGGCAGAAAACAATGTGTCAGCATAAGAAAACATCAGTTTTGATATACAATATTGGGCTCATTAGGAATTTCTCAGAGAAGTGTATTTAGTCCAACTCCCTTATATATAATATTGATTTCTGTAACATGACGCCTAATATTTTGGCTGGTTGGCGAAACTAAACATATTGGTCTGGTATTCTGATAACCTGAGGAACTTTGCATGAAAGTTACTAAGAAACTCAAAACGTTATTTAATATAGGAGGAGGGAATACAGGGAATAAACATATTGTGAAGTAGAAAAAGAATATAAACAATGCGACGAAGTAGTGCACCAAGTCATGCTTAACAGGATATTATTTGTGTTATAATTGAAAAATTTGGTTACAGGTTGGAAAACTGATTCATCAAGCAGCTGGAGTAAACAATTTGAAACGCGTTTGTTTGGAACTCGGCGGTAAAAGTCCACTTGTCATAATGAACGATGCAGATTGTAAGTTTCATGAAGTCTTATTAGGTTTATCTTCACAGTTACAAAGAGTAGGGTTACAACCATTTGAGGTCACAAGTAACGGCTTATCATCGAGCCACTTACTTCTGTATATACTACTTTTAATACAGTCGATTCCTAATTATAATATTCTAAGAATAAGAATGTGGGTTTGATTGTTTGTTGGTTTGTTTATTTGTAACGCTTTCGTATAAGTTGTCAGAGATACTGGAAAGGTTGTAAGGTACCTTGCATCCAGAAAAAAAGTACCCACTGTCCTCGAGGGATACAATTTCAATTCACACAATTACAATTTCAATTTAGAGACAAAATTACAAGTTACATATAAATCTGCCTGTATGTCTGTTATTGTCTACATTATACTTCCATTTCAGTGAACGTTGCTGTCCCGTTCGCTGCTAACGCGGTCTTCTTCAACCAAGGACAAATGTGTTTAGCAGCATCTCGACTTTTTGTTCAATCTGGAATTTATGACAAGTTTGTAGAGGCAGCTGTAAAGTATGCTGAAAATATTAAAATTGGTAACCCTGCCGATCCTACTACACAACATGGACCACAGGTAAATAAATTCTAAGAAGTTGTACTGCACTTACCACATCTCATACAATCTATGCTAAAATAATAAAGCTGACGATTTTTTTGTTTGATTGTTTGTTTAAAGGCGCCAATCTCTGGAATTATCAGTCAGATTAGAATAATTCTTTAGGGATAATTGTGTCTCTCTTATTAACACCAACGCCTTTATCATTACAAGAGCGAATTAATACTACACTCAGTACACTCTACACTCCGATCTATTATTCTTTTGTTTGTTGAGTTTATTATACGGTTCAAAGATTACTAGCTCATGTTTGTCACAGCTTTTTGTAATCAGTTTTTATACGACCTTGACAAACTCGTCTCCGTATGATTTGTGTTGGGTAATTGAGGAATTGAAATATTAATTGAGGAAAATTATAAGCTATGTAACATCACTCTACAATCTTTAGGAGCGGAGTAGTGACGATAACCGCAGGTGAAACTGCGTTGAACGACTAGTTTTTAAATAAAATCAGAACTTAAGATGGAAAATAATTATTTCTACTTGTCTTCGAAAGTATATTTACTGTTGATACATTGATTAGTATATCTTTAATAGGGTAGATGACTGTCAAGTCAAATGAGTATCTTTTTAGTAAACGTCAAAACGGTATCGTCCGTACATTTTTGTATGAAATACTAAGGCGAGACGTCACGCTCAAATATTATTAAAAGTCAAAGACTCGGGACTTTCACTATAATTTATGTAAGGGTGGCCGTCCCATCGCCAATTGGACCGATGGATGACTTGTGGAAAGTAGCTGGCAGTGATATGATGCTGGACACTGAGTGAGTATGAACTGAAATGTTTATTTTTTCATTTTAGGTTGACAAAGTAATGTTTACAAAGGTGTTGGGCTACATCGAGAAAGGAAAAAAAGAAGGTGCCAAATGTCTAGCGGGTGGCAGGCGAGTTGGTACTACTGGATACTATATAGAGCCTACGGTTTTTGCTGATGTCAAAGACGACATGACGATCGCAAGGGAGGAGGTAATTTAAATTTCCCTAACTGTTACTGTTTTTTTTAAATACGATTTCAATAATACTTCTTTGATTTTCATATAAACACACATTTTATACCTAGCACAAACGTAGGGTAGCGTAGTGGAGAAAGATGATGGTTTAAATTTTGAAATAATTAAAAAAAAACCAGAATTACTATGAAATAATCAATTTCATATTAATTCTTAGTTCAAACCTCCTAATAAATTCTACTAAATAGAGCCTATGGTGTTTGTCGATATCAAAGACGACATGACGATTGCAAAGGAGGAGCTAGTTTATAAAATCCTTTCTCTTACTCTATATTACACGAACTCAGTTATATTTGATTGATTTTCGTATTAAGATATGACAAATATTTATAGGAAGTGTCATTCAAACAAAAGTTACTTCCATTGTGAATTTGTTCAGAAAGGTCAGGGTTATAAATTTTGAAATGACTGATAACAATTTCATAGTAATGCCTAGTTGAAATTGACTATTAAAGACATAGCTTTGATAAACTTCTCAGTTTTTAGGAATATAAAAATGTACAGGTGTTACAGAATATTGTGACCAAATTTTGGGAGCGTTATGCGTAGACGAAAAATAGTTGAGTGGCTTGAAATAACAGAAGTTTAAAAAAATGAGTTTTTTTCTTTGGAGAAGCATTTTCCTTTCCACATTTCTAAACAACGTAATATACTTAATACATTTCCTTCAATTATTAGAAATATATATTAAAAATTAATATTTATTATATGTATTTTTAATAATTCTGCAATGCTATGCAATACCAGGATACCCTAATTGATTTCCTGTTATTGCATAGTTATTAAATATATATATGTACTATGTAAATGTATCTTCATAAAATTTTCATAAGAGTTTCAAATACTGTGAATTCCTTTTTGGAGTCAGTTCGGAGGTAGCTTATTGTGATTAGCTTTAATCAATCCAATCACAGAATATTTCAAGGAATTATTAAATTTATTATGATTTTTTCATTTCTAATTTTGTATTTTTTTTAGGTATTTTATACTCTGTCAGCCTATACTATAATCAACGATATTTACTTACAGATTTTTGGTCCCGTACAGAGTATTTTAAAGTTCGAAACGTTAGAAGAAGTCATTGAGCGAGCTAATAACACCAGTTATGGTTTGGCAGCTGGAATTTTCACAACTAACATCAACACTGCTCTGCAGTATACTAAACACGTTGAGGCTGGCACTATTTGGTGAGAATAATAGCAGTTATATAAGAAAGAAATTAAAAACGGCAGATTCTATTAAAATCGAGTGGAATATATAATATTTCGATAACTAAACCTAATATAGAAAAAAAAATGTATATCCACACTAAAATACGTAACTAAACTGAAGTTCCTTATACAATAACTAGCTTTTGCCTGCAACTTCGTCCGCGTGGTGGTGGACATCAGACATCGTAGAGTGTAGGTATACTAATTTAGGGTACACCAGAGGCTCCATCCATAAGACCTGGTGACGAAACACTGTGTGGTTTTAGTCGGGTCGAGTCCGATATACCACCTGGGCTCCGGTGAGGTGATCGGCCGTGGGGGTTCGACAGTAATTGAGGAGGGAAAACCCACCAGTCACCTTCGGTTTGTAGACCAAAATGATGCCCAAAGCCGAGAATAAAGCTCAACGAATTGCCATAGACATTATTTTACATTGCTGCCGAATATTCCCGGGGATGCCCCGCGGCTCCGTTTAGGGGCGAAGCACTGGTCGAACTATTATTACATGCCACTGGAAGATTGCAATTTAAGGCTTAAGGCTTTGGAAGTACTTGCAACGCCTGGTAAGTATATCTCACTGTGGAAGGTGTTCGGTTTGGATTCCCTGCCTATGGTAATTCGTTGAGGCTAGTGTCCGTGAAGTGTTTCTTTCTCCGAAACACGAGGACTTCATCCCATTTTCATTAAATTCTCATGGTATTAAAATCAGTTCATATTTGACGGAGGCCTGAGATAACATACACAAAAAAAAAACCTACACGAGCATCAAATTGAGAAAATCCCTGTTTTTAAGTTGGGTAAAAATCGATGCGTCATGCAAGCAAAATGTAAGTTTCTTATAAACTTTCATCCCCTATTCGACCCTTTAAGGGATATATTTTCAATTTAATTTCTTATAGAACGCCTTCATTACTGCAAATTATTATTAGGTACCTTTTTTTTTTATCGTGTGGAAACCCCCACGGGTCATCACCTCACCGAGGGTGAAGTGGTATGTCGGACTCGAACCGACTAAAACCACACGGTGTTCCGTCACAAGTGAGTCTATGGCAGGGGACCCGGGATACCCTAGGAAGGAAGCTTCCGAGAATCCCTGCAGACTTTGGCCTCCTGATCACCAGGCGACCACACCGTGCACTAGGGGGGGCTCTACCCCCCCTCCAGATAAGAGAGGCGCGCGCGGAACCCGTCGCACCACCGTCTCAGGCCTGCTTCTGCTTTGGTAACGGTTAGCCCAACCCGCTACCCCCAGGCCAGCGCTCATTTAGGACGGAGATCATTTAGCGCTCTCCGGCGTCTGGTGCGTCTTCTGCGGGATGGGATGTGCTTGTCCTCTCCCGTTCCCGTTCCGCCGCCTCTTTGGCCAACATCACCTCCTCGCAAAACGAGGCGGCGGAATCCCACGCACTCTCGCTTTGGACCATGGACAGAACCATGGTCTCTAGCGAGAGGCTACCCACACCAATAGCCGTCACGTGACAGCTTCCGCAGTGGTGGCACGCAGACGTTGGGTCTCGGCCTATGCGATACAGGTACTTACCGAAGCAGCCGTGTCCGGTGAGCACCTGTGTCAACCGGTAGGAGAGGCTTCCATGTCGCCTCTCCAGCCAATCCTAACGATGACGGGTCTTACCGCCACAATTGTGGCGTGCCCTGCGCTTGGTCACTCAAGTCGTTCTTTCCACTCGGTTATTAGGACCTGGCGGAGCTGGAACCGTTGCGCCTCTATTTCTCGAGGCGCGGGTCTCAGGTTCCACTCTAGTGAATCCTTGCGCTAAAGGTATAACGACGCAAGGGCTTTCGCCTCTAGGTCCCAACGGGCAGAACCGGCTAGGAGACTCGCCGCAAATTATTATTACCTGTATACGAAAATAATAGTTATTTATTTTTACGAAAAATTTAAGAAAATTAAATAATTATAAAATACTCAAACATTTTTTTTTCAATTATTATGACATCATCTATTATGGCATTGCGTTGTATTAATTTATTTTTACTTTATTGTATTTTAAATATTACAATGTTTTTTATGCTGTAAAACAATAGGTATATAACAATAATAACAATAGTAATTATTTTTACTATTTTTTCACAAAATTCCGAAATGTACAGTCATGAAATTATACATATATTGTTACGTGGATATAGTAGTATAGTTTCTCATAACGGCATCTATTATGAAAGTCTTATATTTTAACGCCATGTACCTCACTTGTCGCATTTTTGACGTCTTGCCTTTTATTGTCAACTTGAAGTTGATCAGGCCAAGCAAACACGTGTTCCCATACTAACTTTGCCACCGCTTTTCAATCCCTTGGGGGTGGAATTCTTTCTTATCGGATGCTTACATAATATAAGGAATACGTTCTCCAAATTTCACGGTTCACGGTTTAGGCTGTGCGATGATCCGTCAGTCAGTCATTCAGGACAAAGCATTTTACATGTCTAAATTTTACAATAAAAATAATTTTTCAATCACAGGGTTAACACATACTTGGCGTTGGGTCCTCAACTGCCATTCGGAGGATTCAAAGATTCGGGCATTGGTCGTGAAAAGTTAGTATACGATTATATTATTTTCTTCCCTTTATTTATGGCCAACTTATCTTTCATCAAATTTTAAAGTACATCAAACAACGAAGAAACTGAAGATTCAGTGCAAGGGAATTTCGCTCGCATGTACATATTTATATATTTTACTCTTTATAACACCAGCTATCTGCTAGTGAAAGTCCTGTGGAAATCGGTTCACCCGTTCCGGAGATTAGCCGGAACAAACAGACAGACAGATAAACAAATTAAAAAATATATATATTTTTAGGTATCATGCAAATAACTGTACGAGCTTAAAAAAAACTATTATTTTGACATTATAAACAGACACTTCAAATTTATTTATTTGTGTTGATAAAAATAGTGTTTCGTCTGATTTCCATTGATATTTTAGTTTTAGTGTCTTTAAAAGAAGCATAAGAGCTTTTTCTAACCCTCACAAAACAGTACCAACCTGTAATAATTATTAAGTTTTAATTTTTCAAATTGTTCATTTTTATAAGATAGAGATAGATAGAAGAAGAATATGAAGAGTTAATTTGTTCGGAACACTGAGTTCCGAACAAATTAACTCTGCATATTCTTTCTATTCTTAAGCGGATTTAGAAAATAACATTTTGATAATTTCTAAAAAGTTTTGTTATTTGTTTCAGTGGTTTGGACTGTCTAAAGGAATATTTGGAAGTGAAGACTGTAACAATAGCTTTACCTAAAAAACTGTAAATATTTTTGGACTATTAAAATTATGATATTTTCTGATTAACTTGTGCTTACAAGTTAAATTTTCATAGCTGAATTATTACCGATCCTACTACAGTTTCAATGTTATGTAGAACACATATAAATACAATATATTAAGTGATGAATAAAGAATATACCAAAGGAATGTTTTCCAAAATTTTACTCGTTTTATTTTAACATAGCTTTTGCCCACGACTTGGTTCACGTGGAAATATCCCACCTGAACCGTTCATTTTCCAGACTAAAAAGTAAGCCTATGTGCTATAGCAGACTATAATCTATCTCTGCGCCATATTTCATCCAGTTACATTCAGCCGTTCTGGCGTGATTGAGAAACAAACATCCATCTATAAAAACTTACGTATTTAGTATATAGTAAGATTAGAAGTAAAATATTGAAATTGAACTGACTGTAAGCTTATGGTGTTTGTTCACGGGGTCCTTTTGCATGAGACCGAAAATGTAATCTGTTGTAATCTTGGGCCGCTGTGAAGAAGTAGGCGGACTCACCGATCACTATTCTGAGATTCACGATTTCTGAAAGAGAAACCTTACATCGCTCCCAAGGTCTGCCCTCAATTAAAACTTGTGAAGTTAGTGAAATCAATATTTTACGAATTAATCGTACACACCAATTAATAGTATATGAAATAAAAGTGATACTTTTTGGTTAAAACGAGACAATAGCGACGAGTTATATCATAAAATGGGCTAACTAAGAATATGAAATCATAAAAAAGTATTCTAAAAGGCATTATAAGCTATCAACTTTTTTATAGGGTTTTTAGAAAAGTTGTATGCACTGTGTGACACTTAAATCATTGGGAGAGTCAAGATAATAATGAAAGGTATGTCTGTATAGTCGTCGACACTTTGTGTTTTGTATCTAACGCATGGATGGCGCAATAGTTTATGTGGTCACCTCGCCACTACGCCGCGCCGTGCCGAGTGTTGTGAGTTCAAATCCCAAACGGGACAAAAATGTTTGTGATCCACTAATAGTTGTCCAGAGTCTTTGTGTCCGTTGTTTGAATGTTTGTGAAGCCCCCCGCGACACAGGAATGTTTATACTTGCAAATACTGCTGTTGACTTAGAAGCAATCAATCTGCAATCGTGCATTCTACTCCAAAAACTTTATTTACAAAAGTTATTCAATAGAGTGAATTTACAATCCGCATAATTTACGGTACCACAGGTAACATAATACTATACTAGTACAGATACTTCATCCCATACAACGAAACGCCACCCTCCTAACTCGGGCAATTCTGCGGGCTTTTATTTTTGCACCTTCAAAGGCGCTAGGTGCCTCTAGCAACGCGATAGATACCTAGAGCCTACCTAGCGATGAAATAGATTTATTTACCTACTAATAAACGCGCAACCAATAGATGGCGCTAATTAGTATGTAATCAGCAGGTAGGAGTGTTCGGTATATTAGATAACCGATAAAATAACTTATTACTTATAAATAATCAAACGGCCTATTATTTATTACAACCGGTAAGCATTATTTTTATTTAACGAATATATTTATTATTACATACGACCAGAACTACGTACGTGAAACATCTCGCGGATCGGCCATTCAAGGTCAATTTCACTTCGATCATTGTTGTGTAATATTTGTGTAATATATCCCATGCCAAATTATGCTCTAATGCAACCTAATAACAACTATATTCCCTTCAATGTACAATAATATTAGTAAAAATAACACGTCCTTTTTTTTTCTTACTATATAAATAAATACTATAGTAATTATAATTAAAAACATCAGAGTAAAGCTCTCTGATCGATACGGCTTCTAGATGTTTTTTTAAATATCAAAGTTTTGTATTCCACTATAACGGCGTATTCCACTATAACAGTAGATATAAAATTATTTTGTAGGATGTAGCTTATCTTGACTCAATTTAGGTTATGTATTTCGAGTGTATGAATAGTATAGACTATTATTATAATGACATTTGGAATTACAACATTTTACTACAGTTAAATAGTAGCAGCATATTAAGCATCACATCAATCTCTTCATACATTTGCAAACAAATGCAAATTTAAGTTATGCATAAATAATCATGCATGTATGTTTGTAAGTATGTATCTAATAGGTAATTACGTAAGAGTTTCAATTGTATGTATTAAGAATGTATAATATGCATAAATATTTGTTTGGCACTCTGTGCGTCCAAGTGTGTGTTTAGTTAACTTGAGGTGTGATATGTAGATTTCTTTATTTTTTAATAATTATGACTCTTATTTGTATCTGGCATGAGTCGAAAACGCTCCGTGTATAAATGTTTTAGAAAGAGATGATATACATTTACATTAAGATAAACAAATGAAGCAAGGTACACCTGCCCTAAATAAAATTATAATATCATTATCTTAATGTTATTTTGTAGCAATCGATATATGAGTATAATGAAGGAAACGAAATATGATTAAAAAAAAAATTATTAATTTTCGTACTTAGAAGTTTATGGGAATGTTTCACGATACGACGAGATAGGGAATCCGAAAACAGTCTGGTAAAAAAAATCTCTCATTTTTATTATTATTCATTACCACTAATATGATTTTTCTTCTTTTTCATTAATAAGAGAAATAAAAATAATTGTTTAAGGAAGCCGATTACGAAGTTGAGGGACAGAGAAGTGTTGATTTCTTTTAAAATTAATTGTTTGAAATTGACAAGCAGTAACTGCCGAAGAGTAGCAAGGCGCGGCTAAGAAATGAAGATTCATAGCCCATTTGAATGATATTTGATACTTCAATACCTGTTTAAATGCTGTGGGGTGCTGACCAAGAATGTTACCTTCGACCTTTCTCTTACTGTGGGTGCCGTAAGATTTGGCTAGGGGACAAAAAACCAGAAGGTGTGCAGCAGCGTCTACCGCTAAACCACAAAACCCCAAACCCGAACACTGCGCCCACCTGCCAAGCGTGGCGAGTATTGGTAAAAAACCCGCAATGAAAGCAAACAGAATGATCAGGCCCCGAGTCTCAGGCAGCCCTGCTATTCCTGGCTATGGTAGTAGGGGTCACTATATCTGATCAAACGTCCGCCTAACAACCCCTTCGACGACAACTGGCCCTGGTAACACACAACATTCACACAGTGAGTATTGGCGAAAAGATTGATGATGATGAACCAGAAAATTGTAAAAAACTTGTTGAAAGAGAGTTTCTTTGGAGTTTTTTGCCTGTTCTTCTCCATAGGATCTACGTATTGGAACAGACAACTGTCTTTACGATTGAATTATTCTAACTCAAAATGTTGACAATCCAAAAATACTTATTGGTAATTACCAATGGGTATTTTTAAATTGAAATATTTACATGGTTTTTATTAATTTAAATCACATTTGTATTATGGAAATCATTTTATTTAAAATACCTACCTACTTAATGTTTTTAAAAATAAGAAACTTGATACTATCATAATCTATACTACCAAAGCCGCAGGCACATAGCTAGTGGATGGAACATTACGCATTATTAACAATATTTTAAGAAAGGAAATAAAACAAATAATTTAATAGTAGAAAAAGGATCATGATTGCTTAGTCACTGCGGTAACACAGTATCGGGAACTCGCGAGTCCGACCGAGTCGTCGTCGCCGTGCGTAAATACCTAATATTGTAAAATGCAATTATGTGATATAGCTCTAAGGTATAATTACTTAACACAGGATATCACAGACATGATTTGTTTTAAGTATCTCTATATGTATGTCGAACTTATTAATTACACTATAACATCAGTAATGACATTGTATCCGATTATACAATGCATCTAGTATACAAACAGCATACGTATGATTACCGAATTATACGAATTTTGTATCCAATTATACAATCTGGCAGCCCTGCAATCGAGTAAGGTCTGAGGTGAAAGATTCCTATTAGCAATGTGTATGTGTAAATAGATAGTACGTGTAAGTGCTTAGTTAAACAAGTAGTTACTTTGCCAAATCATAATGTCTGTTACATAAAAACCTACACAACAAAGTTGACACAAACCATGCGTTCACTATTGATTGTGTCCTGACAATATGAAAAAAATATGTAAAACACAATGAGAAAAATTTATTCTTAATTTTTATAGTATCTTTGAAATTCGAATTAAAATTTGTGTATTAATAATTTACCTACAATAGAAAATGCAAAAACATAACGCAACGATACAGTTTCAATAAAATTTGGCCAACTATCAATAGTCAGTACTACTAGTATAGTATTATGTTATCTGTGGTCAGTACCTACAAACAATAACAAAACCGTATATCAACCTCAGCGTAGTACATTGTTGTACGTAATTGCCACCAGAGGAACTACGACAATATTGAATTTTGTCAAAATAAGAAAATTGGATATAAGAAGCTTTTATTCAATTTTACCGTGTTTAGGGTATTTTATGAAATTAGAAAATATTTTAATCAGGACCTAATATTGATTTTCCATAAACTTCAATAACAAATCGATACCTGTAACGCCATCTATTGATATTTGTTTGAACCATTTTTTCGTTCTTAGAGATGGGACCCCATGACTGTACAAAATTTTAGGACGTTGCGAATCGAGCACAAAGAGAAAGACAACAAGTGATGACTCACAGTAATAGGTCGGGTTTCAGTTACGATCCAAGCTATTGTAAATTTGGAGGAATGAGTAAGATTTGCCCTAAGTGCCATACAAAAATGGATAGATGAAGCGAGCGGTGTGTGCTCAATACTTAGAAACTACCACAACCAATACAAAATCTTTTGATGGACATTCGTCCATTTTCAGAACATTTTTTGAAAAATGTTTGTAGGTGCAATAGTCTCTTTCAGATTTTTAATTTTTTTTTTTTTAATTTAGATAAGACTACTAGTAAAATATGATGACTGTGTTTGGGAATAAAATAAGTTAAAAAATTAAGGGAGGAAACTTCATGCCCATTTTTAAGGTCGGAAGGGTTACCGCCCCATAGGCAGTATTTTTCTGCAATAAAACTTACTAGTCACAAACTGACTTCCACAGGGCGAAGCCGCGGGCACAGCTAGTAGTTCATAAATTAATTTGATCATCGCATCGATGTTCTCAAGTGTGCGTCGTGTTTCCGACGTACCTGCCGGGTCTAGGATCGTTGAGTATCGAGTTCCACTCGATGTGGTCGAAGGTGTTGGTGTGGGTGTTGGGCGCGGGTGTGGGGCGGCTGGTGGGGGCACCGTCGGTGTGGTCCCACTCGCCGCCGCTGGTGCTGCCGCTACTCGACACTGTGTTGAACGATGACTTTTCTCTGAAAGTAGATGCGGGCATAGTCACAGGCATTCTTTATAGCCGGTATGTCCTCTTACATGAAAAAATTTAACGACATCTCTTCGACTTTCTGCTAAAATGAAATATTTTACTTACTTGTCATTTGAAGGCAGCATTATGCTTTTGAGTCCGCTGAAAAGGCCCACGACGCCCGCGTTTGGTGTAGGACTTTTCTTCAATGGCACCGGAGGTTTCTTTACCTGCAAGTACATTTTAAATATAAACACAATATACATAAATATTTACCCTAATTTACTATTTTTAATTTACTTCCTTCTGGTAAATCCTGGTGTACGGTCCACTCCAAAAGTAGATGACCTGTGAGACTAGAGTAGTCAACATAAAAGCTGGCAAATGGTACAGTTATCAATTTTCAATAAAAAATATTCTTCAGCTACTTTTGGACAACGTGATGTTCAGTTAATTCGCGCAAACTGGTTTTTAGTTAATTTTGAACTTTTACAATGTTTATTCAATTCTGGCGCTAATCTTGTTAAGCCTCTAATGCATAATATACATGCGTCTCGGTGCATGGATAAGTCGCTGAACAAACGAGTTTTGGAAATATGGATGTGGTCAGCTACTTTTGATGGCGACTGTACAAGAGTCACAAAAGTTTGGGATTAGTTCCATTAAAGTATACATGTCATGTCAAATGCAAGTTCACTAGTCGGTATAATATATACAAGACTCACTTGCTCCAAACTTCCGTCATTGACCGTCTCACTGTGTGTTAGCTTCTCCGATTCACTCTTGTTTGTGTGTGTGATTGTACTCTGTGTGCTCGTTTCCTTACTTGTAACATTTTCTTTGTGAACGCTGAAATAATATAAAAAACAAGGTCGTAAAAATAAGAAGGGTTTCTTATTTTTACGACCTTGTTTTATTTGTATTAAAATTATTTCCAATTTTCGTTGAAATAATGACTTGCATTTTACACAAAGTCTTTACTTCACACCAATGGACAAAATCTTATCTGAAATTATTAATATTGTATGATAACGATTCATTTCACTGATTTATATCAATTTGGTTGTGTTTTGTAAGAGCTAAATATGAGATATGATAAACAAAAAATATAACAATATATTTTATGAAAAACTGAAAAAAGCAACGCTGCCCTGCTAATTGTACTTGCAGTAATCGACATTTTTGTGATTTTCACTTTTTTGCAAAAATGACATCTTAAATCTATGCATAAAAAAATTATTCTAATGATTTTTTTATTATAAACATGTTTTTTATTTGACGAGAAACGTAGCACTTGCACAAAAACATTCCTTTTGTTAACAAGATCTGCAGCATTCAGCATATGCTAGAAGGTTGTGCAGTACTTGATACGTTTACTATAACTTAGTTTAACATATAACTTCTTTTGAAATGAATACTAACTAAAGCCAAACGCAGTATTCTACAATAATGCGTTTGAGTGTAGCGAGCATAACAGAGAGCCAATCTTGCGCTGCTAAAACTAAATGCAGTATTAGTATACAGTGCCGCGTTTCGTGTTAGCAAATCAGTGCGTCGATGTCATTCGCGGACGGAACCACTAACTAAAAACGCAGTATTGAACACGTGCTAGGTGATTTTGCAGTAATAAACAGAAATACTGCATTTGGCCTTAGTGATACTGTAAAGCTTATAAGCCCAGATGGGAAATGAAAATGCAGTACTGTGCATTTTATCCAAATGAGACATTAAAGTAAAGAAATAAATATGTCAATAGAAAGCTTGATTTTTTTTCTGATTTTTAAGTACACTTCAAAAGTTATATAACATAGACTTGTTGCTAAGATTTCAAAAAATACGTTTACCGCGTTTATCTCCAAACCAACAATTTTGCAAGTACTGCGTTTGCAATAAGGGGGGCAGAACGATGGTAATAAAAAGTATATACAGTACAGGCTCTACCTAGTTGGTGATCAGACGGGCCGTGTGTGAGATGTCTCAATTTCGCCGGCCTCGTGCTCGAAGGGCCAATGGACGGTGTGCCAAAAATTAAGATTCACTTCAAAGTAATAAAATAAGCAACAGTATTAAATTATTTTCAAACCAACTAAGGCCAGACAGAGAAAAATCATTTAAGGGTTATTTCGTACACCTGACGTTTAAATTATTTTCAAACCAACTAAGGCCAGACAGAGAAAAATCATTTAAGGGTTATTTCGTACACCTGACGTTTCCCGTAATTATACCAAGCAATGTCAGTGTGATAGATAGAAACATACCTTATTTTAAAAATATACATACCGTTATAATGTGTTATGGGTAAATAGAATTCACGTCCCTGGCAACATCTATAGTAATAGCGTCGCTATTTTATTAATTTGAAATGTTGTTATATTTTTTTAAATACATTAGCAAATAGAATACTTAGATTTGAAATGTGATGTTCGGACACATATGATTTTTTTTAGCATAACTTTTACAGGATTTGACAGCACAACCAGGCATTTTTGAATATTATAAATAGCGACTGGAGACATACTTCAGCGGCGAACGTTCGCTCGCGTGTGACGAGTGAGTCGCTTATATTTGTAATAGTCGCTTATATTTTTTGGCTTCAGTTTTGGGGCACGGATTAGGCATCTGGACCTATATACAATCTAAGCATAGGACATTTTAAACCATCGTGCCTAAGGATTACGTAATTTTTCTTTGTTTGTTTTGTTACACATAAATTAGTCGTCACACGCGAGCGAACGTTCGCCGCTGAAGTACGTCTCCAGTCGCTATTTATAATATTCAAAAATGCCTGGTTGTGCTGTCAAATCCTGTAAAAGTTATGCTAAAAAAAATCATATGTGTCCGAACATCACATTTCAAATCTAAGTATTCTATTTGCTAATGTATTTAAAAAAATATAACAACATTTCAAATTAATAAAATAGCGACGCTATTACTATAGATGTTGCCAGGGACGTGAATTCTATTTACCCATAACACATTATAACGGTATGTATATTTTTGTTTGCCAAACTTGTTATTTATAGGAAGACGGGAAATATACTTACAATTCATTAATTTAAGTGAGTTGATTGACATTTTGCTATATTCTAAAAAAATTACTTTATTGACATAATTTTTCATGGTATTATGTTAATTTTTCTATTGCATCTTAGTTGTATCGTGCTCATAAATAATGTGTTTATAATGTATTTAAGTAGTGTTGTGTTATGTATATGTTTATGTGTAAGAAGTATCTACAAAATATTAGCAAAAATAATACATGTTATTTTATACCTAGTACCGACTTGCAAGTACCTAGAAACCGACTGGTTTTTTTAGTTAATCCCAAAACAAACTAATACGACCGAATTTAAAAACTAATAATTTTAAATTTGCCGTCTCGTCCTACAATTCAACAAAGCGTTAAAGCGTTACGCTGTCCTTCGATCACAAAATTTTACTCTTCATATGTTTTTCATACCAAAATCGATTCTTTAGGAGTAAACTCAAAAAAAAGTCTTCAAAAACAAACCAAAAAAATATTGTTATAAATAAATAGTTCCTACTAATTCGTTTCTTCTTTTCTGGTGCCTCAAGACGCTGAGAAATAATGGAATATCTATCGTGTCTAATTTATGACAGTGACTAAAATATAACGCATGTTATTTGATCAAATAAATTAATAATAAGAATAATTTGTTATCCTACTAAGCTTTAGAAAAAGTAAAAGAACACTTGTAACACATTTAAATATATTTAAAATGTCTTTATTTAATATTACATTTAAAATATATATTATGTTTAATAAAAAAAGTCCCTAAATTTTGGGGTAACCTCTATGCGCTGGTAGTAAAACCGTCATGCACACAAGCACAAATATCGTACGTAGACAGTCGCGTTGGGCGGGGTTCACTCACACAGCTCCAAAAAGTGGCTTCAAAGTAAACGGTGATATTTGTACTGGTCACGGTATCTGGACCTATATATAATCTAAGGTCCTATGACTAGTCGAGGGAAGTTTTTCTGAGTTTTTGGTGTTCTTTCTTTGTATATTGGACTTGGGGACTATTTATGGCGTAGCATAGATCGATGATAGACACCAATATAACCTTCGGCTAGTATTAGTCTTAGCTGTATAAGTTTTAAATGAAATTCTTAAATTTACGCAATATTACTACACTACTCTTCGATATAATTATCCTTCCTACTGCTACTTTTTACTCCATACATACCTACTACGGGTACCTACATCATTATCAAAAATCAGACTAGTAACAATATCGCATATGCCTCGCCTGCTACTGCTTTACTGGTCGCAAAAACTGGTGACCTTATAAAGTATTATCTGATATTATTAAATTGGGTGAGTAATGATGACGGGGCAGAGATTAAATATTGCAAATGATTGTACAGTTAGGTATGAGAGTTATACAGTTCTATTCTAATTTATAGACCATCGCAACACTGTAACGTTATACATACTAGACGGACAATAAAAATAATTAGTTTTTTGTCGTGGCCGCTTTAAGAGGATGTCATTTGTGGATCTGACTATTAATAAATTACACTACTCTATTTTAGGTCACAACGGAAACAAGAGTACTATATCTTGATACAGAAATTCGCCATTACGACAGGATTGTTAGTTAATATATTAAAAATTGTTTCTCAATTTTGTAATACTCTTTTGTTATACATTGGGGAAAAGTAATTACGACTATATTTAAAAAATATATATTATAATATTATTTAAAAAGGTATCACTAAAGCAACGATGCTTAATGAATTTAAAACAATTGCTGGATTTTGTGTAAGCATAAGGTAATGTTCTTTTAATACCTTGGACACTTTCTCTCGTTAGGAACCAATGATAGTCTCTCAACATTCTTGGGTCCCATTGCCCTTGGTAAAGTTTTTCCTTATTAAGGATAATGCTGATTATTTCATACATACCTACTACAAGTACATAATTTTCAAAGATTTAGATCGAAGACTAGTTTCAATTTCGCATTTGCCTCGCCAGCTACTGCTTCTACTGGTCACAAAATCTGATGACAGCATATAAGTGCTGCAATTAATAATTGATAAATTTGGTGAATAAGGATGACGGGGCAAATAGAGATACTCGTAAAAGTATTAAAATAGGATATTGCAAGTCATGATACTAAGTCCTATTCTAATTTAAAGACCACCGTCACACTACTAGACGGACAATAATGAACGGAGTGTTCCGTACAAGTAGATACTAATAGTTCATCCATTTCGGGAAGCGATTCTCGAAGATTTTTGCCCGTTTTTTTTCGAGTGACAAACTTAACTTTGCTGCTCTAAAAATACTTTTCCGTACATCGATATACAACACAGTCAAATTTTCAAACGCAAAATATAAGTTCATTCAAAAACATTTTTCATGTGATAAAGGACTTTTGGGTGTTTTTTCTTGACTTGTGCTATGAGATTTTACTTCTCGTCAAATTTCATGTTTCCAGGTCAATGGGAAGTACTCAAAATGCGAAATGTTAAATTATATAGCTTAAATGGCCATGTCTTTTGCTTATGTTGACTTAGTAGCTTAATTTTTTTACAACTTCAAGGGAACCGCAGTCCATCACCTAGCAAATAGGATGTAGAAAATTCATTTCTTAACTCTCACGTAACAACGTAACGTGTAACACGTAACAAACTCGGTGCCATTGAGAAATCATTCAAAAACGTAGCAACGCAATTTTGGGATAAAGAAAACAGAAAACGTAGATTTTTTGGAAATCTGTATCTTTCATAATGTTTTCGTGTTTGTGGGCCCATGGAAATGCATTCTTTTGCAGCACTTTCCTTATTAAGAACTTTTACGAAATGTTTTACTTGTCCAAGCTTGATATGTAAAGTAGGTAGAAGGACGTCTTCGGGCTCAACATGAGCGACAAATTTAACATTTTTTCTATTGTCGTATAAACAACTTTCTTTAAGGATAGCCTTTCAATCGCTAAGATCGACATACAGCAAGCCACATTTTTTGTTTTAAATCTAGTAAGCATTGCTCTGAGGCCTTAAACCTTTTAATTACACGACTGGACACTGTCTCCCAAGAAACAGGCTTCAGCCTAGTTTGGGAATCAGTATCAGCACTTTTGTATTATCACAAAATATATAATAGTACCAATATTATAGCAAAGTGTTGTGTATAAGTTTAAATGCGAGACTGTACAATTTTTGTGATAAAGAAAGATTAATTATTATACCTACGTATTGTACGATAGTGGATATGTGTACGTAGTGTGTGTGTATGTGTGTGTACTTCGTTCGTTATTTATACTTAGTTCCTTAATTCAGCTTGCAGTCGTGATTTTAACTAGTTGTAATTTATACGTGTTTTTCGTCATTATTCGATTGTGTGTTTATAGTGTAATATGGCTCCACAAATTAAATATACCAAGGTACTTAAATATATTTATAATGAATTAATTTTTTTACCAATTTAGAAAAGTTTTGAAAATTATTTATACATTTGTAGTTTTTAATAGGTATGATGGTCACAATATTAACCCTTGTTAATTCTTTTAAAGATAACGTTGATAGATTAGTCAAAAGTGATACAGTGTTTAAATTCTTTGCAGTTGTTCATTGACAACGAGTGGGTGGATTCAAAGAGTGGGAAAACATTTCCCACCACCTGTCCTCACGATGAATCAGTTATCACGCACGTCTCCGAAGGAGATAAGGTATGTAATTGCTAATGATAGAAGCATTATATTCTTAATTTATGTTGTACATCGAAAATATCCATAAAATGTTGTATTGATGTTGATTTATTGCTATAAGGCACGCGAAACGACCTTTAGACTGAACAGCGATTATATTTTTTTTTGTTACGGACAATAATAATAGTTGTCTGGCTGGACCATAGATGCTGTTTAAATGAGTCACTAGAATAACTTCTTCTAATTTTTGTTACGTGGTTCAGTTTTGGTCAATGATGACGGTAGTATATATAATTTTAACAGACTATTTATTTAATAATATTATTGTATTCTATATCCAGGCCGATGTGGATTTGGCTGTAGCTGCAGCAAAACGAGCGTTTCACCGTAATTCAGAATGGCGTCTAATGGATGCATCTCAGAGGGGTGCACTTCTGAACAAGTTCGCAGATCTCGTACAAAGAGACATTCAATACCTCGCAGAACTGGAATCCTATAACAATGGAGTAATCCTGAGTGTCCTGCAGCAAGTCGTGGGCTCTGCGGTTAAAAGCATGCGGTATTTAGCCAGTTTAGCCGATAAGATACAGGGTGATACCATTCCAGCAGGTATTAGTGCTTATACAGTAACTTGAAAATAAAATAGGTTATCCTAATACTCATCAGTTTTATACAGCAATTCTCGATCTTTCAAATGAAAATCATGCGGTATTTAGCCAGCTTAGCTGATAAGACAACACCTTTACAGTAACACGTGAATAGAATAGGTTATCCTAATATTCAGCATTTTCCTTTTGATTTAGGTTACTCTGCATTTAGCAACCATTCGGTTGCCAAATGCAGAGTCTATTCAGGACTCATAATAAATCTTCTCGCTTTTACGTTAATTATGTATAAAACAGTAATATTTCCTTTTAAAAATTATCGTATTTATAATGTTCAATATTAGAGCTAGTATAGGCGAGTGCCTTTTGTGATTCAAAGTTAATACAACCTGATTGTTAAATTACATAATTATGATCTCTTATTTCTTCATAGATGGTGATCTGTTTTCTTATACGTTAAAACAACCAGTCGGTGTTGCCGCATTGATTCTGCCTTGGAATGCTCCCATATTTATTTTTCTGTCGAAAATCTGCACTGCTTTAGCCGCTGGTAAGTTCCTTTCATACATATATTATAAAATTAGCTGCGCACGCGAATTCGTTTACGTTTATGTCAGAAAATAACAATTGTTCGCTTATAATAGGCGTAAGTAGTAGGTACATCTTTGTGCCAAGATACAGATAGACAGACAATAATTAAATAATTACAGTTTTGGCTTTAGTGTCGATTATAGAGCATATATTATACCTACATACTTTTGTTTATTTATTTGTAGGTTGCACTATAGTGGTGAAACCAGCTGAACAGACGCCACTGACGGCTTTAGCTTTGGCGGCTTTAGTAGCTGAGGCCGGTATTCCCAAAGGTGTTGTAAATATCATTAATGGATTCGGCGAGACTGCTGGTGTACCTCTTACGCACCACCCAGACGTTGCAAAAATATCTTTCACAGGATCTGTTGAAGTAAGTCACTTAACTAAGTATTTGAAATATCTTCGAGGAATTGCAAGAGCAAGTGCTGTGTTCCTATACGCAAAACAAAACATTGGATCGCATGTTAAACAATATTATAGCAGTATTGACTTATATACTACTCAAAGAAATAAATTTATCCAATTTACGATGAATAACATCTCAAAGTAATATTTCTTCTGACTTAGGTATTGTTCAATGGTTCAATCTTATATCTGCGATAGCAAAAACTGTTGTTTTATACTTTTGATTTTCAATATATACGAAACATCAACAAACTCTATCTGTCTATACGCTCATTGTTACAACTGAATTTTACATATTGAAATACAATACCATCGTGGCCATGTACCAATAACGTATGTTAATAACCACAATTCAGGATCGACGTCTTTATGTTGCACACTTTCTTGTTGTATTCTAGTTAAAATTTACATAAAACAGATGCGAATTTACATTTAAAAAAATTAACATATATACAGCCTTGGTCAAATGTATTGAGCACTGGTGTAGAGCGTTACCTGTACTCTTTTTTATTTTCAATCTATAATAATTTTAGAACGCTGCATTGCAATATTTAAAATAATAATTGAAAAAAATATTGGTATGCTGCTTTGCCCGATAAGATAGACGCTAGCTGTTAACGTAGCTACAGACTCGGAAAGTCTTTGATTTTATTATTTGTAAAGATTACAAGCCAGTTCTACTTATGGTATAGTAAAAGTTCTATGTCCAAACTATTAGATTAATAAAGAGTCTAGAGAAATAAAGGCTATTTATTTCAACCTAAATTACGCCAATATTTCTTCAAAACTATAACCTTTCACAAAAAAAAATAACAAAAATAAGCTCCTGGACACAAAAGCAGCACAATTTATTAAGGATATAAAAAGAACAACACTAATTGACGTACGAACAAAATGATCTAAACAAGGCCAATGAAGACCAAAAGAGACATAAAAAATAAAGACTATTCTTAGTCATTCAAACTAAAACATAAATTAACCTCAATTAAAAACAATTGTATTTCATTCTAAGAGTTTCTAGCACGAAATAATTTAATTTCGGCTTCTAAATTCATCCTAAATCAAATCCTACGAAGAAATTGGCATATTTATATAAATGTAATATGGAAATAGTGTGTAAAAGTGGAACGCCTCGTTTAATATGCTATAGTTTCCTACAGGGCAGAACACAATGTGTCAGAATAAGAAAACATCAGTTTTGATATACAATATTGGGCTCATTAGGAATATCTCAGGGAAGTGTATTTAGCCCAACTCTCATATACATATAACATCGATTTCTGTAACATGACGCCTAATATTTTGGCTGGTTGGCGAAACTAAACATATTGAGCTGGTATTCTGATAACCTGAGGAACTTTGCATGAAAGTTACTAAGAAACTCAAAACGTTATTTAATATAGGAGGAGGGAATACAGGGAATAAACATATTGTGAAGTAGAAAAGACGAAGTAGGGCACCAAGTCATGCTTAACAGGATATTCTTTGTGTCTGTATGTGTTATAATTGAAAAATTTGCTTACAGGTTGGAAAACTGATTCATCAAGCAGCTGGAGTAAACAATTTGAAACGCGTTTGTTTGGAACTCGGCGGTAAAAGTCCACTTGTCATAATGAACGATGCAGATTGTAAGTTTCATGAAGTCTTATTAGGTTTACCTTCACAGTTACAAATAGTAGGGTTACAACAACTTCAGGTACAAGTAACGGCTTATCATCAGCCAAGCCACTTACTTCTGTATATACTATTTTAATACTGTCGATTCCTAGGTATAATATTATAAAAATGTAAATGTGAGTTTCATTGTTTGTTGGTTTGTTTATTTGTAACGCTTTCGCTCCTTTACTACTCAACTGATCATCAAAAATTGTTTTATACGCTGTCAGAGGTATTGAAAAGGGTGTAAGAAATCTTGCATCCAGAAAAAAGTCCTACTGTTCTCGACGGATACCTGAATTTAGTGACAAAATTTAACGAAAAGCAAGTTACATATAAATATTAAATATCAATTAACATGTCTGCTATTGTCTACATAATTCTTCCATTTCAGTGAATGTTGCTGTCCCATTTGCTGCTAACGCGGTGTTCTTCAACCAAGGACAAATGTGTTTAGCAGGTTCTCGACTTTTTGTTCAATCTGGAATTTATGACAAGTTTGTAGAGGCAGCTGTAAAGTATGCTGAAAATATTAAAATTGGTAACCCTGCCGATCCTACTACACAACATGGACCACAGGTAAATAAATTCTAAGAAGTTGTACTGCACTTACCACATCCCATACAATCTATAATAAAGCTGAAGATTTTTTTGTTTGATTGTTTGTTTAAAGGCGCTAATCTGTGGAATTCTCAGTCAGAATAGAATAATTCTTTAGGGATAATTGTGTCTCTTTTATTTACACCAACGCCTTTGTATTATAATATAAGAGTGAACTAATATTATACTCCGATCTGTTATTCTTTTGTTTGTTGAGTTTATTATACGGTTCAAAGATTACTAGCTCATGTTTGTCACAGCTTTTTGTAATCAGTTTTTATACGACATTGACAAACTCGTCTCCGTATGATTTGTGTTGGATAGAGTACTAATTGAGGAAAATTATAAGCTATGTAACATCGAACATAGGAGCGGAGTAGTTCCGATAATCACAGTTGAAACTGCGTTGAACGGCTAGTTTTTAAATAAAATCAGAAATTGAGATGGAAAATAATTATTTCTACTTGTCTTCGAAAGTATATTTACTGTTTGATACATTGATTAGTATCTCTTTAATTAAACAGAGACTTAAACAAGAGATAGTGTAAACAATACGTAGTTTTCGTTAGAATTTCTACTTTAAATATTATGTATGGAGGAGATGGTTAATTTATATTAATAATCGGATACTATTAAAAGTCAAAGACTCGGGACTATCACTATATGTAAGGCCATCCCATCGCCAGATAGACCGACGGATGACTTGTGGAAGGTAGCTGGCATTGATATGATGCTGGACACGTGAGTATGAACTGAAATGTTTCTTTTTTCATTTTAGGTTGACAAAGTAATGTTTAAAAAGGTGTTAGGCTACATCGAGAAAGGAAAAAAAGAAGGTGCCAAATGTCTGGCGGGTGGCAAGCGAGTTGGTACTACTGGATACTATATAGAGCCTACGGTGTTTGCTGATGTCAAAGACGACATGACGATCGCAAGGGAGGAGGTAATTTAAAAATCCCTAACTGTTACTGTTTTGTAAAATACGATTTCAATAATATTTCATTGATTTTCATATAAAGACACATTTTTATACCTAGCACAAACGTAGGGCAGCGTTGTTGAGAAAGATGATAGTTTAAATTTTGAAATAATTTAAACCATCATCAGAATTACTATGAAATAATCAATTTCATATTAATTCCTAGTTCAAAACTCCTAATAAATTCTACTATATAGAGCCTATGGTGTTTGTCGATGTCAAAGACGACATGACGATTGCAAAGGAGGAGCTAGTTTATAAAATCCTTTCTCTTACTGTATATTACACGAACTCAGTTATATTTGATTGATTTTCGTATTCTTCAAATCTTATATGACAAATATTTATAGGAAGTGTCATTTAAACAAAAGTTACTTTCATTTTGAATTTGTTCAGAAAGGTCAGGGTTACAAATTTTGAAATGACTGATAACAATTTCATAGTAATGCCTAGTTGAAATTGACTATTAAAGGCATAGCTTTGATAAACTTCTCAGGTTTTAGGAATATAAAAATATACAGGTGTTATAGAAAATTGTGACCAAATTTTGGGAGCGTTATGCGTAGACGAAAAATTGTGGAATGGCTTGAAATAACAGAAGTTTAAAAAAAAATGTGTTTTTTTTCTTTTGAGAAGCATTTTCCTTTCCACATTTCTAAACAACGTAATACACTTAATACATTTCCTTCAATTATTAGAAATACATATTATAAATTAATATTTATTAAATGTATTTCTAATAATTCTGCAATGCTATGCAATAACAGGATACCCTAATTGGTTTCCTGTTATTGCATAGTTATTAAATATATATATGTACTATGTAAATGTATCTTCATAAAATTTTCATAAGAGTTTCGAATACTGTAAATTCCTCTCGGAGTCAGTTCGGAGGTAGCTTATTGTGATTGGCTTTAATCAATCCAATCATAGAATTTAGAAATTTTGTCTTTTTTAGGTATTTTATACTCTGTCAGCCTATACTATAATCAACGATATTTACTTACAGATTTTCGGTCCCGTACAGAGTATTTTAAAGTTCGAAACGTTAGAAGAAGTCATTGAGCGAGCTAATAACACCAGTTATGGTTTGGCAGCTGGAATTTTCACAAATAACCTCAACACTGCCCTGCAGTATACAAAACACGTTGAGGCTGGCACTGTTTGGTGAGAATAATAGCAGTTTTATAAGAAAGATATTAAAAACGGCAGATGCTATTAAAATAGAGTGGAATAATATTTTAATAACTAAACCCAATATAGAAAAAATGTATATCCAAACTCAAGGAACACGGAACAAGGAACTTCAGTTTAGTTACGCTAACTGAAATTCCTTGTACAATAATTTACAATAAAAATATATTTTTCAATCACAGGGTTAACACATACTTGGCGTTGGGTCCTCAAATGCCATTCGGAGGATTCAAAGATTCGGGCATTGGTCGTGAAAAGTTAGTATACGATTATATTATTTTTCCCTTTATTTATAGCTTACTTATCTTCCATCAAATCTTAAAGTACATCATAACAATGAAGAATACAAAGTAATTTATATATATTTTAAACTGGCAGTTCCCACGCGGTTTCCCTCCCGTGTACATCATAAAAGTACCTTAAGTTAGTCCTTATAACACCAGCTATCTGCCAGTGAAAGTCTTGTGAAAATCGGTCCACCCGTTCCGGAGATTAGCTGGAACAAACAGACAGTATTGATAAAAATAGTGTTTCGTCTGATTTCCATTGATATTTTTGTTTTAGTGTTAAGATATAGAAGCAAAAGAGCTTTTTCTAACCCTCACAAAACAGTATCAACCTGTAATAAACATTAAGTTAATATTTTTCAGATTGTTTATTTTTATAAGATTCAATGTTCCGAACAAATTAACTCTGCATATTCTTTCTATTCTTAAGCGGATTTAGAAAATAATATTTTGTTAATTTCTAAAAAGTTTTATTATCTGTTTCAGTGGTTTGGACTGTCTAAACGAATATTTGGAAGTGAAGACTGTAACTACGGCCTTACCTAAAAAACTGTAAATAGTTTTGAACTATAAAAAATATGATATTTTCTGATAAAGCACAAGTTAGCCTTTCATAGCTGAATTATTACCGGTTCGACTTCAATTTCAATGATAAATACAACACAGATAAATACAATATACTAAGTGATAAATAAAGAATATACTAAATTAATGTTTTACAAAATGAAAGTCGTTTTATTTTAACATAGCTTTTGCCCGTGACTTGGTTCGCGTGGAAATATTCCACGGGAACCGTTCACATTCTGGACCAAAAAGTAGCCTTTGTGCTATAGCAGACTATAATCTATCTCTGCGCCATATTTCATCCAGTTCCATTTAGCCGTTCTGGCGTGATTGAGAAATAAACATCCACCTATCCAAACTTACATATTTATAATAGTACTAGCCACCCGCCCTGGCTTCGAACGAGTATAAATTATACACCTAAACCTTTCTCATGAATCACTCTGTCTATTAGTGAAAACCGCATGAAAATCCGTTCAGTAGTTTTTCAGTTTATCGCGAACAGACAGAAGCGGCGGGGGACATATTTTATTTTATATATTTTTATCAAAACAAGTATACTGAATTTTATTAAAGGTATACTGGGGTACACAGCAGGTACGCATAATAATAAAAAATAAATTGTGAAATAAGCATCTCCTAAACGAAAAAAAAAGTACACCCGCAGTCCTAACGTTAGAATGGCGGGTGTACATATTTTATTTTATATCTTTTTATCAAAAGAGGTACACTGAAGTACACTACAGGTACCACCTTCCTGTAGAAAAGCAGCTCAATTCTGTGATGTACACCCGTTATCCTAACGCACACGTTCATTTGCATTGGCTATATTTAGAAAATTTTGTATTTTTCTTAAAAAACACAAGCAGTACCTGCAGCCAAAATAGTACCGACTTTTTTGACTGCTTCAATGTATACGTTAATAGCTCACCGTCTATAAATAATTAATCATTTCTGCACGATAGATTCACTGTCTATTGGTAGGTACCTATCCACATAGATTCATACCATACCTGCCGGAATAGTATAGCCATAGGGCTATACGATCCCAGCAGGTATGGTATGAACAATATAGTATTATTATTATTGTTTTAAGTCCCTAGTGCCACCTCGACCATTTCTGGTCTTTTGTAGTGCACTTTTTGCTTTACAGTTCACCGCTCAGACTTATGGCTTCGAGAAATCTCCAGATCCTTTCAGCAGTGATTGTTTGTATTTCCTGCGGTTGCATGATGTGTAACCCTAGGTTAATACTTCGGTGCCGCATTAGTGGGCCACAAGAGCATAGAATATGAATTGCAGTTTCTTCTGCCTCTTGACAGAATCTGCATATTGTTCTCGCCCAACTTTTGTGCAGTTTACAGTGTCCGGTGAGGACTCTTGTCACTCCACAGATTTTATATCCAAATAACTTTTATAGCTCAAAAGCTATAAAAGTTATTTGGATACTTTATTACCATAGCCCTTTATAAAGGCTTTCGAGTGTCTTAGACCCGTCGTGGTCTTCGATCTCTTAATAGCCAATGATATATCGTATAGCCCTATATCTTGTCACCTAAGATGACTAAATTCTTAATTATTCTATTAATAATATGTATCTATGTATGTATTTAGAAATATAGATAGGTATGTTTATCAGCAGTCTGGTTACCATAATACAGGCTCTGCCTAGTTTGCGATCAAACGGCTATCTGTAAGGTATCTCAAGTTATTATAAAATTTTATTGCATTATTATTATAAAAAATAACAATAAACTAAACTGTGCTTACGTCTCAAAGGAGTTTATTCTGAAATAATATGTATATGTACTTGTTACAGTAATTTATTACTACGTAGGTATATATAGGTAGCATGGCATGAAAAAATTACGTAAAAACGTCTTTCTGTGGATACTTATCACAATGCAAAAATCAGTTCATGATAAAAATGTGAGATTAAGGATTTACAGTCATTAGTTTGATTATGTGCTACGCAATGTAAGCGTAACAAACATAGGTGTCATTTTTGTGCGGTACAGCGAACAGGCACCGCCGAAACAGCTAATTGCATAAATGTTTCTTAATTGATTACATTGCAGTTTATGGGAGATTTATTGTTTTTTTTCTGTAAAATGTTGTTTACTCATTGTGATATCACTTTTAACGAAAAAAATGTAAAATTAAAAAAGACGAATTTTCCGGTAGAAAATTCCAATGATTTTCGACTCAGAATAATGATCTGAATGCACAATTAAAATATTCGGCAGGCCGTTTTTTACATCCGTTATAATCATACATTAAAAAGTCTTTGGAGATCTTTAATGCGATTGGCAAACCAAGGGCTAAACTAATGTAGCGTATTGTTTTTAAGTAGACGTCGTTGTTCTTCTTAGCCCGTCTCTTGGAAAAATATCATTCTTTATGGTAAATATACTTCTGTGACATCTGAACCGGCATTGTTAGCTCGCGGCAATGCTGACGTGTGCCACTACGATTTTCCTTTTTCGTGTCTCGTCCAATTTAGGTTTTTGAAATGTTCTGGATTTAAGAACTTTATAGTATAAAAAAATATTTTAAATATGGTTGAGAACATTCTAGAGAATTTGGATGTTTTTTTTTTTGAAAAGACGTTCGAAATTACGACTTATTAGGTTCAATAAGTAGCCGCAAGCCGCACAGCTGGCACTCAGTAAATGTTTAAGAAATCGAAAACAAGAGGAAGAAGTGAGTTGGCTTTACTAAAAGCGCGTTATTATAATCAAGAAACGTTTCTTTTTGCTTACGGATGGTAAAATTTTCGTTGAAAATTCAACGAAATTTAACAGTTCGTAAGCAAAACGAATCGTTTTTAGATTATAGGAACCGGGCATTAGTCAGAAAGAACCACGTCAGAAGAGCTGCGCCACGACAAGAGGGACATGTCACTCAGTCCGAGTGTCTGTGAGTAAATAAAAAGTCATCACAGAGAGTTCGTCGTTTCCTTTCAATCCCGTACCCACTTCCGTACACTTCTATATCAGCGTATTAATATAATTACTTAAATATCAGTGTATTATGTAATTTCATTGATAATGGCCGTATGGCAAATATGGTTATCAATGCTTTTACATTATTATCATGCTTTTATTATCAGCCTCACTTGTAAACAATTCAAATCAAATCAAAACCATTTATTTCAATTAAACCAATCATTGGTATTTTTCAATTGTCAGGAGTAGGAGTCAGTCAGACTAAGTCAGTCGTTAAGCTAGTTGCCTGTTCCAATACTTAGATCCGATGGAGAAGAACAGGCAAGAAACTGCAAGGATACTCTTTTTTACAATGTTTTTTACATATTTCTGGTTACATTGCTTATAACTGTAAGTATTTTGTAAATGAAATGTGAGGACAATGTAACATACCTATTATTCTAAAATATAAAAATACCAGTCCGGAGATGACCAGCCCCGACCTGTACCAGTACCAGTTCACGAGCATAACGCACACGCCAGCCATCGTACAGATTAACCATATTGAATGGAGCCGAACGACCTGACACACGCCACCATCGGCAGAACTTCTAGGTGAGCATGACATACTTAGAACTGCCAAGCAACATAGGAAATTTAATTAAATAAGTGACAACGACAAACGTAAACAAATCTCGGAAATCAATTTTAACCTACTTCTAAATATCGTATCGAAATGAAACTTTGTATGTATATGTAGTTCGGTTGACAATACACTTGACACTTGATTCTTGATAAATTGTATGTGCAAATTACTGATACGCTTTCACAAGCAGCCATTCAAACATATAAAAAAAAGTGTCTCAGGAAGGGTGGTTATGACTTTGGGTGGAAAAAGCAGGTAGCGGACCCACATCGGGAGGCGCGGCTTGAATTTCAAATGTGGAATTTAGCTGGGCGACCAGCTAATGGTCGAATCTTTGATGAGATGTCGGAGGCGAGGAGACATTTTAAAGCAAAATTGAAATGGTGTCAGGTTAGTCGAGAGCAATTCGAAATGCATATTCTTGCATCGGACCACTCATCTAAAGATTTTAAAAATTCTTGGAAACACACTAATAAAATGAACGTTGGGTCTAGCCTCCCCTATGAGTGTCGGTGGTTCTGCTGACCACAAGAAGATTGCCGAGGCTTTTGGAGGGCACTGTACTGTGCAGTCTTCCTTGGGTCCCGCGCCTGGCGAGGTGAGCGATGGTGAGCCCATTGTGAAGGGGCGGAATGTAAAAATACCTGCGAAGAGTGTGGCTAACATTATTAGAAAAATGCAGCGTGGAAAATCTCCTGGTCACGATGGGCTCAGTATCGAGCATTTTAGATATGCGGGGGTTCATTTGCCGCAGGTACTGTCTATGTTTTACAGCCTGTGCATAGGTCATTCGTATTTACCGGAGCCGCTTATGCGGACAATAGTCGTTCCTATAGTTAAAAATAAGACGGGTGATACGTCTGACATAGGTAATTATCGACCCATCTCACTCGCTACCACAACAGCCAAGGTGCTTGACAGTCTGCTGAATAGTGGCCTCATTGCACAGGTTGAGTTGCACGATGCACAGTTCGCGTTCAAAGCGGGAGTCTCAACAGAGAGCGCTATTCTGACTCTGAAGCGAACTGTCGGGTACTACACAGCAAGGAGGAAGCCGGTATATGCGTGTTTCATCGACTTGTCAAAAGTTTTTGATCTGGTTACCTATGATATATTGTGGGACAAGTTGAGGGATACGGGTGTGCCGGCGAAGTACACCTCCCTCCTCAAATATTGGTACTCTAACCAAAAAAACCGGGTGAGATGCGTGGGTACTCTGTCGGACGAGTACAGGCTTGAATGCGGAGTTAGACAGGGGGGATTAAGCTCGCCTCTGCTGCCATGGCGCATGGCGCTGTAGCGCATCGGGTATGTTCGCGAGGGCTCGCATAGATGATTTCTGACTCCTTACTACAGCTCCTGCATGGCAGTGACAACTTACAGCATTCTGAAATATCATAGGTCGTATCGGATAGTCATAGGTCGTTACAAATAAACAAACTACAAATGTAAAAACTAAAAATACTAACCTAGTAACTTGTCACTAACACAAAAATACTAACAAAAATATGGATGTAAGTCTGAAATAAAAAGTTACTATTATTATCATTAATACTATAATCTGGCATCTTAGAGCCGATCTAATGGTGGAGCCAGGAGGTGGATAGTGGAACTCTTCAGTGGCTACTAGTAAATCCCTCGACTTTCGTTAGGGAGAGAGCCTGGAGATCTAGATGAATACATATTATATATTTAAGAACACGATATTGTCACGTTACCTATATAGAGAAATTAAATAAATTATTATTATAATAGCCGCCGAAAGTTACACTCAGGGCTCCCCAGCTGCTGTAGGTAAACAAACAACATAAGGTTACATTCGGTTCATTTCCGATATTTTACTTCCCCAATTTGTTAATAAAAAAAACGAAAAGAGTTAAATTTTGTTTAATATAATTTCATTCATCATACCTATTATCATCATAAATATTATAAATAAAACAAATAAAAAAAGCAATAAAAGTAAAATTTTTTTGTAACATAATTTAATTCATCATAATTATTATTATATGCTATCTAATTTATCAGTTTCGTATTTATAACATTTAAATTATAATCAAATCAGTAATAATTCAGCTGTGGAAATCTAATTTGTCTTTAACAAAAAATTTCATACTTATTTTAAAAAAATCATCAAACACTAAAAATATTTAAAATTTCTTAGGTTAAGATATAGCTACAGTCTTCACTTCCAAATATTCATTTACGCAGTCCAAACCATTGAAACAAAAAAATAAAAATAAATTGTTAATTAGGAAATCTTAATTTCTAAATCCGCTTAAGAAGAAGAATAGAAAGAACAGAGTTAATGTGTTCCAAACATTCAATCTTATAAAAATAAACCATCTGAATGAAAATAAAAGCTAAATATTTGTTATAGGCACCGTTTAATGGAGGCTCTGTAATGCTACATATCAATAAATATTCACACGTTATAAAAAGGTAAATAACGCTAAAACAAATACATTATATGCTTAAAAAACTCTTCAAATGCGTATTATACGCATGGAAATCAGAGAGAATATTATTTGCCTGAGATAAATATAAATTGCATTCCATTAGGTAAATATAGGTCTTTAATGATACCTTTATTTATTGTGTCTTAAGATTACATTAGAGGAAATGAAACGTACCATAAATAAGTTGAAGAAAATAATGGAATCTAAGTATACTAACCCTCCACGACCAATGCCTGAATCTTCTGAATCTTTGAATCCTCCGAAAGACAACTGTCTCAATAAAGTCTCAAAGTCATTTTTTCATCAATCGCATTTGGGTTACTTCCCTGAAAACTTAAGAGCAGTTAGCGACGTCACTAAGATTTTAAGGAAATGGGTCAAGGAAAATGGAATACTAGAATAATGGCTGATTACTGCCGGATGATGATAATTTGCTTGTTTGTATCTTGGTCGCCGACTCAAAATAATTTAGGTATTTAAATTAGCGTAGCAGTTTAGTCGTTTACTTTTCTCGTGATTATTGTCCTCTGTTCAATCGAAAGCAATTTTTATCAACTGTCACTCTCACCGACGCTATGCTTTGCCTAAAATAGCTGTCGAGCTTACTATACATAAGGGTTCCTTTTAATGAACGCATAGCATTGTCTATCGCTCAATTATTGTTTAAGAATGGAAATTGCCGACTCTGTGTCCGTGCTCACTGTCAGTCCTCATATCATTGTTTGTGAATACGGGTGTTAGTCACTAATGCATCAAAGAATGCTTAGTTATTATTTATAAAAGAAATATAAATATATTACAATAGTAAAAATCGTTCAAAAGTTCAAAACCGTAGGTACATGTTGCTTAGACTTTTTTGATGTGAGTTTTGGCAATCTTATAGATTGGATAATACGACATCTACAACACAATTAGTATCATCATTACTTTCAAAGCATGGTTTTAGGGGAACCGGAGTACACGAGATGAAGTTTCCAAGGCTTAATTAATCTGGTAAGTTTTCTTTTCAGAATAATTATGATGCGAGAAAAGACGTAGGTATGTCATTGTAGGGTTCATTTATCACAGATGCCCTTTATAATTCTTGTATTAGCGAAAGGTGACACAGGTTTCGACAAAGACAGTACATAATTTAAAGGTTCGGGGATTTCAAGCACGAGCTCTATCTAACAAGGGCTTTCTAAATCTCATTTTCTACATTGATTCTTCATCTGAAGAAGACTTCCGAATATGCTATAACTCTACAACAAAGAAAATTATTTTTATAGCAATACAATGAAGTCGCGAAAAGACTTGATAAATTACATAGGTATTAATTTTTTCTAAGCAATGAAACGGTAACGTATTTCAACTCATAATCATCAAATTTTAAGCAAAATACAGCCTAATCAACTAAATTCACGAGTTACCGAAAGCATGTGAAATCGCGAACGTAACAAATAAAAGATAAATGGCGTGAATATTGTTTCAAAATTTAAGAACAGTTTATACAGTTATTATTGTACTATAATATGATTAAAATAGTATGTACCTTGTCAAAATTTAGACTTTAAACTTTTTGGATATTATCGTTTTAACCCATTAGAGGTCAAATGAAAAGTCTAAATAGTTTTTTGGAACCATCTTTATTTATGTATTGAAATTAGAACAAAGAAACATAAAATCAAAGAAAAAATAATAAAATTATAGTTTTCAGCAAATTACAGGCGTGTACTCAAATGAGTACAATGACCGTCTAAGTGTAAAAATTTTCGAAACATGCTTTCTCGACACAAAGTATTTTTGGGCACTTCTTATATTGCCAGCACACTCTCGAATGGTAAAGGACACACCGCAGCTGTTTTTCAATAACAATCGTGCGATATGACAGCGGAACATGTGTTGATCCATGGGAGCATCATAACAAGTAAACGTTAGGAATCAGCAATAACCATGTCCAACTACCACATTTTTCTAAATAGCAATTGTATATATCGAGATCGACTGATCCAGTTCATCAACCCCGCCCTTTTTTCTTAGAATTTTGGAACAAACGTGGTATTGTACAATGGTATCGTAGTTGGTCGCCATTGTACATACACTACTGTCTTTACACCTTAGTCGTAAGAGAAACGGCCTTTCTTTTATCGGCTTGAGCAATCAGTTCCGCGCAAATATCTTCTCGACACAAGCTGCTTGTGATATCTAGATAATATCAAGACCCCTAAAAACTTTTAAAAATCATGGGAGTCTAGTTGAAAATCTTGTCTGTTGTTTGGATTTGAATAAAGTAGGCTAATAGATGTAATAATATCAACAATATGTTCTTCAAAAAGTTTTTTAAATGTATGGACAGGGCTTAGGCTCCTTAGTTCATCACGAATAGCATTTGTCTTACTACCTATATTGGAAGGACGTTGAGAAGTTGAGGTATATGCATGGGGACGTTTGCACCAGGTTGGGATTTGCAAACGGGTAACATCTTATCGCCTTCTTTCCACGCCAGTGGTTCATCGTCACTATCATCCCTACCCCTATTTTCATTACCACCATCCACGCGATCTGTCAAGATCTCAAAAGCACCAAGCAGGTCATAGATGAGGATGCCATATTCTCCTCGGCCCTTTCTTTATCAGTCTATGCACTTAGAGTAGGGTGGTATGATAGCCATATCAAATTTATCGTCGTCACTATCACATATAATGGAATTTTCAAGCCCCTTGTGGCTGTTTTGAGCCAAAAATTGCTGTGTGCTCATTGTTAAGGATTTGAAGAAAAAAAGTTATTTTACTTATGTTTGTTGTCACTGTACTCAACCGAGTACAGCAAGGTTTCTATAGCTATAGTTTTGTGGTAATTATAACTATTTAATTATATTGTTGTTTATAGCTTACTTTGACATGTATTGTGTAATAATTGAATGTAAAAACAAATGATTATAGAGTAATTATTATAATATTTCCTAAATAATTCACCTACCTGCACATTACTCCCGTGACACAACTTCAACTGGTGTTTTAATTTAAAAAAAATTACACTACCCACATAATATTTATTTATAGCTTTGAACAATATTATAATGAAATAAAATAACAAAAAGAATAACGTTAATTGTTCGAAATTTAAAATTTACACTTAGGGATATGGCTGTACTCAATTGAGTACGGTGACTTCTAATGGGTTAATAAAAAACGTATTGAAGTATGTTACAAAAACTTAATTTCAAATATTCAGCAATTCGCAATTACGCCACTGGCTGAATTTGCGGCGAGTGATGCGTTTATCGAAGTTTCTCTTTAAAGCCACCTTTTTGGTCAAATTTCGAATACACTATCGCGTATTAAATTTAATTATATACTATCGAATAAATAAAAAAAGATGATGATTACAAATTTTCACATTCGCGGTAATGAATGCCGATCGAATTATTTTGTTCGTTTTAATCAACCGACTACGCGACAGTCCCAAAGGTCACAAGAGTACGTGCTTTATAATTTTATAGATTTCTTTATATGGTTGTCTAATTAGAGTTGATGTGTACGTTTAAGTTCTAAAGTTTATCAACGATAACATACAATGATAAAATGATGGGGTCCCATCTCTAAGAAAGGAAAAATGGTTTAAACAAATATCAATAGATGGCGTTACGGGTATCAAATTGTTATTGAAGTTTATGGAAAATCAATATTAGGTCCTGATAAAAAAATAAATTTGAGTTGAGGTTAATACGGTTTTGTTATTGAGTTTGTAGGTACTGACTATTGATAGTTGGCAAAATTTTATTGAAACTGTATTGTTGCGTTATGTTTTTGCATTTTAAAATTATTAATACACAAATTTTAATTCGAATTTCAAAGATACTATAAAAAATTAAGAATTAATTTTTTCTCGGTCCGCCCAATTTGTGTAAAAAGGGATCCAAAGTTTTCGCTTCACGTATTAATATACAGATAATTTTGGGCAGTTGTAATAACATTTATTTAAAGGTTTTTAAACAGTTATTTAAAAAAAATACAAATATTCTAATTACTTGAGAACTAACGTTTATTCTGGTATAAATTGTTTGTAAAATTAAAGTGGTAGTAGTGGTAAGAAGAAATTTACAGCTATTACTGAGCATTTTAAGTACCTACTTTTATGCTTTTGATTGTGTTTTTTTTTCTACGTAATCCATACTACATGTATCAAAATTTCGAGGCAGCTATGAACTATATTGTTATTTCAGATACATTATTATACTTTTTCATTTTATTTGTCGTTATATGAATATCGTTCAATCTACCAGCTCAAAAAAGGGTCGTCGCGCAAATTACGTAAAACTTGCTTCGGCATTTTGACTTTTTCTATAAGACACATGTTAAGACAAAATTAAGAAAAGTGAGGCCGCTATGATCTATGTTAATAACTGTTCTCCATTTTTAAATAAGTTTAAGTGCACGGTACGTGTTCAGTACACGTGACGTGAGTGAGTGATGTCACATCGTACATTGTACAACACTGATTTTGGGTATAAAAGTACGAGATTTTGTATAACTTTTGAGACTCGGCGGTACAAAATAAGTTGTCTTTACTGGCAGCCCTGCTCGATCGTGCTCGCTCGCGATCGTCGCGTCATGGTAGGTAGGTAGATTATCTTCTACTACTGCTAAGAGTGTTCGCAACGCTGTCAAACGAGTTAGCCGCACTGATTTTATTCAAACAATATTCTAATCTATCTTAGATTAAATAAATTTAGACTTTAAACTTTTTAGATAATATAGTTTGATTAAAAAACGTATTGAAGTATGTTATAAAAACTTAATTTCAAATATTCAGCAATTCGCAATTACGCCACTGGCGGAATTTGCGGCGAGTGATGCGTTTATCGAAGTTTCTCTTTAAAGCCACCTTTTTGGTCAAATTTCGAATACACAACGCTGTCAAACGAGTTAGCCGCACTGATTTTATTCAAACAATATTCTAATCTAAGATTTAAGACAAACAAATAAGTTTGACCAAACTATTATCTTAATAATAAATATATTCGCTCAATATAAATAATGCTTACCGGCTGTAATAAATAATAGGCCGTTTGATTATTTAAAAGTAATAAGTTATTATCTAATATAACGAACACTCCTCCTGCTCCTGCTCCACACTGCTGATTACATACTAATTATCGCCATCTATTGGTTGCGCGTTTATTAGTAGGTAAATAGATCCATTTCATCGCTAGGTGGCTCTAGCTATCTATCGCGCTGCTAGCGGCATCTAGCGCCTTTGTAGGCTAAAAGACGTAGCCCACAGAATTGCTCGAGTTAGGAGGGTCGCGTTTCGGTGTATGGGATGAGATATCTGGACTAGTATAGTATTATGTTATCTGTGACAAATGTTAACTTACTCAAAACTATCTCTTCGCTAAATCAATGGCTCTAATAGATTAAAAGATAGATTTAAAATAGAAATGTTTTCAATAAAATAGGCAACTTATGGATAAATTGGATCGCTAAATCTCACAACATGTTTCACTGTACCCAAAGAATATACAAACATTACGTACCAATCCTGCCCCTACTGTGATGAGCGCCGCGCGCCTATTTTATAACATGGTTGTATGCTTCTATTACATTGCTGCTGATGAGGTTACGTAGTAATACAATATCATTGTCCATTTAAATTACGAATTAACAAATTAGTAAAAGGTTTAAAACGTAATTTATGTGTAACAAAACAAACAAAGAAATATTACGTAATACTTAGGCACGATGGTTTAAAAAATCCTATGACTAGTCGAGGGACATTTTTCTGAGTTTTTGGTGTTCTTTCTTTCTATATTAGACTTGGGGACTATTTATGGCGTAGCATAGACCGATGATAGAGAGCAATATAACCTTCTGCTAGTAAAAGTCTTAGCTGTATAAGTTTTAAATGAAATACTTAAATTTACGCAATATTACTACACTACTCTTCGATATACTTATCCTTCCTACTACTACTTTTTACTCCATACCTACCTACTACGGGTACCTACATCATTTTCAAAAATCAGACTAGTTTCAATATCACACAAACAAGTCACAAAAACTGGTGACCTTATATTTAAATGATGCAATTAAAAAGTATTATCTGATATTATTAAATTGGGTGAGTAAGGATGACGGGCCAAACAGAGATAAAAGTACTAGTATAGAATATCGCAAATCATTGTACAGTTAGGTATGAGAATTACTCAGTAGCCTTATACATACTAGACGGACAATAAATATAATTATTTTTTGCCGTGGCCGCTTTAAGAGGATGTCATTTGTAGATCTGACTATTAATAAACTGCTGCTTCTACTGGTCACAAAATCTGATGACAGCATATAAGTGCTGCAATTAATAATTGATAAATTTGGTGAATAAGGATGACGGGGCAAATAGAGATAAAAGTATTAAAATAGAATATTGCAAGTCATGATACTAAGTCCTATTCTAATTTAAAGACCACCGTCACACTACTAGACGGACAATAATGAACGGAGTGTTCCGTACAAGTAGATACTAATAGTTCATCCATTTCGGGAAGTGATTCTCGAAGATTTTTGCCCGTTTTTTTTTCGAGTGACAAACTTAACTTTGCTGCTCTAAAAATACTTTTCCGTACATCGATATACGACACAGTCAAATTTTCAAACGCAAAATATAAGTTCATTCAAAAACCATTTTTCATGTGATAAAGGACTTTTGGGTGTTTTTTCTTGACTTGTGCTATGAGATTTTGCGTCTTGTCAAATTTCATGTTTCCAGGTCAATGGGAAGTACCCAAAATGCGAAATGTTAAACTATATGGCTTAAATGACCATGTCTTTTGCTTATGTTAACTTAGTAGCTTAATTTTTTTACAACTTCAAGGGAACTAGCAAACAGGATGTAGAAAAATTTTTTCTTAACTCTCACGTAACAACGTAACGTGTAACACGTAACAAACTCGGTGCCATCGAGAAATCATTCAAAAACATAGCAACGCAATTTTGGGATAAAGGAAACAGAAAAAGTAGATTTTTTGGAAATCTGTATCTTTCATAATGTTTTCGTATTTGTGGGCCCATGGAAATGCCTTCTTTTGCACCACTTTCCTTATTAAGAACTTTTACGAAATGTTTTACTTGTCCAAGCTTGATATGTAAAGTAGGTAGAAGGACGTCTTCGGGCTCAACATGAGCGACAAATTTAACATTTTTTCTATTGTCGTATAAACAACTTTCTTTAAGGGTAGCCTTTCAATCGTTAAAATCGACATAGAGCAAGCCACATTTTTTGTTTTAAATCTAGTAAGCATTGCTCTGAGGCCTTAAACCTTTTAATTACACGACTGGACACTGTCTCCCAAGAAACAGGCTTCAGCCTAGTTTGGGAATCAGTATCAGCACTTTTGTATTATCACAAAATATATAATAGTACCAGTATTATAGCAAAGTGTTGTGTATAAGTTTAAATGCGAGACTGTACAATTTTTGTGATAAAGAAAGATTAATTATTATACCTACGTATTGTACGATAGTGGATATGTGTACGTAGTGTGTGTGTGTGTGTGTACTTCGTTCGTTATTTATACTTCGTTCCTTAATTCAGCTCGCAGTCGTGATTTTAACTAGTTGCATGGGGTCCCATCTCTAAGAACGAAAAAATGGTTCAAACAAATATCAATAGATGGCGTTACAGGTATCGATTTGTTATTGAAGTTTATGGAAAATCAATATTAGGTCCTGATTAAAATATTTTCTGATTTCATAAAATACCCTAAACACGGTAAAATTGAATAAAAGCTTCTTATATCCAATTTTCTTATTTTGACAAAATTCAATATTGTCGTAGTTCCTCTGGTGGCAATTACGTACAACAATGTACTACGCTGAGGTTGATATACGGTTTTGTTATTGTTTGTAGGTACTGACCACAGATAACATAATACTATACTAGTAGTACTGACTATTGATAGTTGGCCAAATTTTATTGAAACTGTATCGTTGCGTTATGTTTTTGCATTTTCTATTGTAGGTAAATTATTAATACACAAATCTTAATTCGAATTTCAAAGATACTATAAAAATTAAGAATAAATTTTTCTCATTGTGTTTTACATATTTTTTTCATATTGTCAGGACACAATCAATAGTGAACGCATGGTTTGTGTCAACTTTGTTGTCTAGGTTTTTATGTAACAGACATTATGATTTGGCAAAGTAACTACTTGTTTAACTAAGCACTTACACGTACTATCTATTTACACATACACATTGCTAATAGGAATCTTTCACCTCAGACCTTACTCGATTGCAGGGCTGCCAGATTGTATAATTGGATACAAAATTCGTATAATTCGGTAATCATACGTATGCTGTTTGTGTACTAGATGCATTGTATAATCGGATGCAATGTCATTACTGATGTTATAGTGTAATTAATAAGTACGACATACATATAGAGATACTTAAAACAAATCATGTCTGTGATATCCTGTGTTAAGTAATTATACCTTAGAGCTATATCACATAATTGCATTTTACAATATTAGGTATTTACGCACGGCGACGACGACTCGGTCGGACTCGCGAGTTCCCGATACTGTGTTACCGCAGTGACTAAGCAATCATGATCCTTTTTCTACTATTAAATTATTTGTTTTATTTCCTTTCTTAAAATATTGTTAATAATGCGTAATGTTCCATCCACTAGCTATGTGCCTGCGGCTTTGGTAGTATAGATTATGATAGTATCAAGTTTCTTATTTTTAAAAACATTAAGTAGGTAGGTATTTTAAATAAAATGATTTCCATAATACAAATGTGATTTAAATTAATAAAAACCATGTAAATATTTCAATTTAAAAATACCCATTGGTAATTACCAATAAGTATTTTTGGATTGTCAACATTTTGAGTTAGAATAATTCAATCGTAAAGACAGTTGTCTGTTCCAATACGTAGATCCTATGGAGAAGAACAGGCAAAAAACTCCAAAGAAACTCTCTTTCAACAAGTTTTTTACAATTTTCTGGTTCATCATCATCAATCTTTTCGCCAATACTCACTGTGTGAATGTTGTGTGTTACCAGGGCCAGTTGTCGTCGAAGGGGTTGTTAGGCGGACGTTTGATCAGATATAGTGACCCCTACTACCATAGCCAGGAATAGCAGGGCTGCCTGAGACTCCGGGCCTGATCATTCTGTTTGCTTTCATTGCGGGTTTTTTACCAATACTCGCCACGCTTGGCAGGTGGGCGCAGTGTTCGGGTTTGGGGTTTTGTGGTTTAGCGGTAGACGCTGCTGCACACCTTCTGGTTTTTTGTCCCCTAGCCAAATCTTACGGCACCCACAGTAAGAGAAAGGTCGAAGGTAACATTCTTGGTCAGCACCCCACAGCATTTAAACAGGTATTGAAGTATCAAATATCATTCAAATGGGCTATGAATCTTCATTTCTTAGCCGCGCCTTGCTACTCTTCGGCAGTTACTGCTTGTCAATTTCAAACAATTAATTTTAAAAGAAATCAACACTTCTCTGTCCCTCAACTTCGTAATCGGCTTCCTTAAACAATTATTTTTATTTCTCTTATTAATGAAAAAGAAGAAAAATCATATTAGTGGTAATGAATAATAATAAAAATGAGAGATTTTTTTTACCAGACTGTTTTCGGTTTCCCTATCTCGTCGTATCGTGAAACATTCCCATAAACTTCTAAGTACGAAAATTAATATATTTTTTTTTAATCATATTTCGTTTCCTTCATTATACTCATATATCGATTGCTACAAAATAACATTAAGATAATGATATTATAATTTTATTTAGGGCAGGTGTACCTTGCTTCATTTGTTTATCTTAATGTAAATGTATATCATCTCTTTCTAAAACATTTGTACACGGAGCGTTTTCGACTCATGCCAGATACAAATAAGAGTCATAATTATTAAAAAATAAAGAAATCTACATATCACACCTCAAGTTAACTAAACACACACTTGGACGTACAGAGTGCCAAACAAATATTTATGCATATTATACATTCTTAATACATACAATTGAAACTCTTACGTAATTACCTATTAGATACATACTTACAAACATACATGCATGATTATTTATGCATAACTTAAATTTGCATTTGTTTGCAAATGTATGAAGAGATTGATGTGATGCTTAATATGCTGCTACTATTTAACTGTAGTAAAATGTTGTAATTCCAAATGTCATTATAATAATAGTCTATACTATTCATACACTCGAAATACATAACCTAAATTGAGTCAAGATAAGCTACATCCTACAAAATAATTTTATATCTACTGTTATAGTGGAATACGCCGTTATAGTGGAATACAAAACTTTGATATTTAAAAAAACATCTAGAAGCCGTATCGATCAGAGAGCTTTACTCTGATGTTTTTAATTATAATTACTATAGTATTTATTTATATAGTAAGAAAAAAAAAGGACGTGTTATTTTTACTAATATTATTGTACATTGAAGGGAATATAGTTGTTATTAGGTTGCATTAGAGCATAATTTGGCATGGGATATATTACACAAATATTACACAACAATGATCGAAGTGAAATTGACCTTGAATGGCCGATCCGCGAGATGTTTCACGTACGTAGTTCTGGTCGTATGTAATAATAAATATATTCGTTAAATAAAAATAATGCTTACCGGTTGTAATAAATAATAGGCCGTTTGATTATTTATAAGTAATAAGTTATTTTATCGGTTATCTAATATACCGAACACTCCTACCTGCTGATTACATACTAATTAGCGCCATCTATTGGTTGCGCGTTTATTAGTAGGTAAATAAATCTATTTCATCGCTAGGTAGGCTCTAGGTATCTATCGCGTTGCTAGAGGCACCTAGCGCCTTTGAAGGTGCAAAAATAAAAGCCCGCAGAATTGCCCGAGTTAGGAGGGTGGCGTTTCGTTGTATGGGATGAGGTATCTGTACTAGTATAGTATTATGTTATCTGTGCTAGTTGTAATTTATTCGTGTTTTTCGTCATTATTCGATTGTGTGTTTATAGTGTAATATGGCTCCACAAATTAAATATACCAAGGTACTTAAATATATTTATAATGGATTAATTTTTTTACCAATTTAGAAAAGTTTTGAAAATTATTTATACATTTGTAGTTTTTAATAGGTATGATGGTCATAATATTAACCCTTGTTAATTCTTTTAAAGATAATGTTGATAGATTAGTCAAAAGTGATACAGTGTTTAAATTCTTTGCAGTTGTTCATTGACAACGAGTGGGTGGATTCAAAAAGTGGGAAAACATTTCCCACTACCTGTCCTCACGATGAATCAGTTATCACGCACGTCTCCGAAGGAGATAAGGTATGTAATTGCTAATGATAGAAGCATTATATTCTTAATTTATGTTGTACATCGAAAATATTCAAAAAATGTTGTATTGATGTTGATTTATTGCTATAAGGCACGCGAAACGACCTTTAGACTGAACAGCGATTATATTTTTTTTGTTACGGACAATAATAATAGTTGTCTGGCTGGACCATAGATGCTGTTTAAATGAGTCACTAGAATAACTTCTTCTAATTTTTGTTACGTGGTTCAGTTTTGGTCAATGATTACGGTAGTATATATATTTTTAACAGACTATTTATTTAATAATATTATTGTATTCTATATCCAGGCCGATGTGGATTTAGCTGTAGCTGCAGCAAAACGAGCGTTTCACCGTAATTCAGAATGGCGTCTAATGGATGCATCTCAGAGGGGTGCACTTCTGAACAAGTTCGCAGATCTCGTACAAAGAGACATTCAATACCTCGCAGAACTGGAATCCTATAACAATGGAGTAATCCTGAGTGTCCTGCAGCAAGTCGTGGGCTCTGCGGTTAAAAGCATGCGGTATTTAGCCAGTTTAGCCGATAAGATACAGGGTGATACCATTCCAGCAGGTATTAGTGCTTTTACAGTAACTTGAAAATAAAATAGGTTATCCTAATACTCATCAGTTATATACAGCAATTCTCGATCTTTCAAATGAAAATCATGCGGTATTTAGCCAGCTTAGCTGATAAGACAACACCTTTATAGTAACACGTGAATGGAATAGGTTATCCTAATATTCAGCATTTTCCTTTTGATCTAGGTTACTCTGCATTTAGCAACCATTCAGTTGCCAAATGCAGAGTCTATTCAGGACTCATAATAAATCTTCTCGCGTTTACGTAAATTATATATAAAACAGTAATATTTCCTTTTAAAAATTATCGTATTTATAATGTTCAATATTAGAGCTAGTATAAGCGAGTGCCTTTTGTGATTCAAAGTTAATACAACATGATTGTTAAATTACATAATTATGTATGTGTACATATTACTCTTATTTCTTCATAGATGGTGATCTGTTTTCTTATACGTTAAAACAACCAGTCGGTGTTGCCGCATTGATTCTGCCTTGGAATGCTCCCATATTTATTTTTTTGTCGAAAGTCTGCACTGCTTTAGCCGCTGGTAAGTTCCTTTCATACATATATTATAAAATTAGCTGCGCACGCGACTTCGTTTACGTTTATATCAGAAAATAACAATTGTTCTCTTATAATAAGCGTAGGTAGTAGGTACATCTTTGTGCCAAGATACAGATAGACAGACAATAATTAAATATTTACAGTTTTGGCTTTAGTGTCGATTATAGAGCATATATTATACCTACATACTTTTGTTTATTTATTTGTAGGTTGCACTATAGTAGTGAAACCAGCTGAACAGACGCCACTGACGGCTTTAGCTTTGGCCGCTTTAGTAGCTGAGGCCGGTATTCCCAAAGGTGTTGTAAATATCATTAATGGATTTGGCGAGACTGCTGGTGTAGCTCTTACGCACCACCCAGACGTTGCGAAAATATCTTTCACAGGATCTGTTGAAGTAAGTCACTTAACTAAGTAGCTACAGACTCGGAAAGTCTTTGATTTTATTATTTGTAAAGATTACAAGCCAGTTCTACTTATGGTATAGTAAAAGTTCTATGTCCAAACTATTAGATTAATAAAGACTATAGAGAAATAAAGGCTATTTATTTCAACCTAAATTACGCCAATATTTCTTCAAAACTATAACCTTTCACAAAAAAAAAATAACAAACATAAGCTCCTGGACACAAAAGCAGCACAATTTATTAAGGATATAAAAAGAACAACGCTAATTGACGTACGAACAAAATGATCTAAACAAGGCCAATGAAGACCAAAAAGAGACATAAAAAAATAAAGTCTATTCTTAGTCATTCAAACTAAAACATAAATTATACTCAATTAAAAACAATTGTATTTCATTCTAAGAGTTTCTAGCACGAAATAATTTAATTTCGGCTTCTAAATCATCCTAAATCAAATCCTACGAAGAAATTGGTATATTTATATAAATGTAATATGGAAATAGTATGTATAAGTGGAACGCCTCGTTTAATATGCTATAGTTTCCTACAGGGCAGAACACAATGTGTCAGCATAAGAAAACATCAGTTTTGATATACAATATTGGGCTCATTAGGAATATCTCAGGGAAGTGTATTTAGCCCAACTCTCATATATATATATATATATAACATCGATTACTGTAACATGACGCCTAATATTTTGGCTGGTTGGCGAAACTAAACATATTGGTCTGGTATTCTGATAACCTGAGGAACTTTGCATGAACGTTACTAAGAAACTCAAAACGTTATTTAATATAGGAGGAGGGAATACAGGGAATAAATATATTGTGAAGTAGAAAAAGAATATAAACAATGCGACGAAGTAGTGCACCAAGTCATGCTAAACAGGATATTCTTTGTGTCTGTATGTGTTATAATTGAAAAATTTGCTTACAGGTTGGAAAACTGATTCATCAAGCAGCTGGAGTAAACAATTTGAAACGCGTTTGTTTGGAACTCGGCGGTAAAAGTCCACTTGTCATAATGAACGATGCAGATTGTAAGTTTCATGAAGTCTCATTAGGTTTACCTTCACAGTTACAAATAGTAGCGTTACAACAACTTCAGGTACAAGTAACGGCTTATCATCAGCCAAGCCACTTACTTCTGTATATATATAATACTGTCGATTTCTAGGTATAATATTATAAAAATGTAAATGTGAGTTTCATTGTTTGTTGGTTTGTTTATTTGTAACGCTTTCACTCCTTTACTACTCAACTGATCATCAAAAATTGTTTTATACGCTGTCAGAGGTATTGAAAAGGGTGTAAGAAATCTTGCATCCAGAAAAAAGTCCTACTGTTCTCGACGGATACCTGAATTTAGTGACAAAATTTAACGAAAAGCAAGTTACATATAAATATTAAATATCAATTAACATGTCTGCTATTGTCTACATAATTCTTCCATTTCAGTGAATGTTGCTGTCCCGTTTGCTGCTAACGCGGTGTTCTTCAACCAAGGACAAATGTGTTTAGCAGGTTCTCGACTTTTTGTTCAATCTGGAATTTATGACAAGTTTGTAGAAGCAGCTGTAAAGTATGCTGAAAATATTAAAATTGGTAACCCTACCGATCCTACTACACAACATGGACCACAGGTAAATAAATTCTAAGAAGTTGTACTGCACTTACCACATCTCATACAATCTATAATAAAGCTGAAGATTTTTTTGTTTGATTGTTTGTTTAAAGGCGCTAATCTCTGGAATTCTCAGTCAGAATAGAATAATTCTTTAGGGATAATTGTGATAATTCTTTAGGGATAATTGTGTCTCTTTTATTTACACCAACGTCTTTATTATTACAAGAGCGAACTAATATTATACTCCGATCTGTTATTCTTTTGTTTGTTGAGTTTATTATACGGTTCAAAGATTACTAGCTCATGTTTGTCACAGCTTTTTGTAATCAGTTTTTATACGACCTTGACAAACTCGTCTCCGTATGATTTGTGTTGGATAGAGTACTAATTGAGGAAAATTATAAGCTATGTAACATCACTGTATGATCCATAGGCGCGGAGTAGTGCCGATAATCACAGGTGAAACTGCGTTGAACGGCTAGTTTTTAAATAAAATCAGAACTTGAGAACGAAAATAATTATTTCTACTTGTCTTCGAAAGTATATTTACTGTTTGATACATTGATTAGTATCTCTTTAATTAAACAGAGACTTAAACAAGAGATAGTGTAAACAATACGTACTTTTCGATAGAATTTCTACTTTAAATATTATGTATGGAGGAGATGGTTAATTTATATTAACAATCGAATACTATTAAAACTCAAAGACTCGGGACTATCACTATATGTAAGGTTGGCCCTCCCATCGCCAGATAGACCGACGGATGACTTGTGGAAGGTAGCTGGCATTGATATGATGCTGGACACTGAGTGAGTGTGAACTGAAATGTTTCTTTTTTCATTTTAGGTTGACAAAGTAATGTTTAAAAAGGTGTTGGGCTACATCGAGAAAGGAAAAAAAGAAGGTGCCAAATGTCTGGCGGGTGGCAAGCGAGTTGGTACTACTGGATACTATATAGAGCCTACGGTGTTTGCTGATGTCAAAGACGACATGACGATCGCAAGGGAGGAGGTAATTTAAAAATCCCTAACTGTTACTGTTTTTTAAAATACGATTTCAATAATATTTCATTGATTTTCATATAAAGACACACATTTTTATACCTAGCACAAACGTAGGGCAGCGTTGTTGAGAAAGATGATGGTTTAAATTTTGAAATAATTTAAACCATCACCAAAATTACTATGAAATAATCAATTTCATATTAATTCCTAGTTCAAACGTCCTAATAAATTCTACTATATAGAGCCTATGGTGTTTGTCGATGTCAAAGACGACATGACGATTGCAAAGGAGGAGCTAGTTTATAAAATCCTTTCTCTTACTGTATATTACACGAACTCAGTTATATTTGATTGATTTTCGTATTCTTCATATCTTATATGACAAATATTTATAGGAAGTGTCATTTAAACAAAAGTTACTTTCATCTTGAATTTGTTCAGAAAGGTCAGGGTTACAAATTTTTAAATGACTGATAACAATTTCATAGTAATGCCTAGTTGAAATTGACTATTAAAGACATAGCTTTGATAAACTTCTCAGTTTTTAGGAATATAAAAATGTACAGGTGTAACAGAAAATTGTGACCAAATTTTGGGAAATGTTATGCGTAGACGAAAAATAGTTGAATGGCTTGAAATAACAGAAGTTAAAAAAAAATGTGTTTTTTCTTTTGAGAAGCATTTTCCTTTCCACATTTCTAAACAACGTAATACACTTAATACATTTCCTTCAATTATTAGAAATACATATAATAAATTAATATTTATTAAATGTATTTCTAATAATTCTGCAATGCTATGCAATAACAGGATACCCTAATTGGTTTCCCGTATTGCATAGTTATTAAATATATATATGTACTATGTAAATGTATCTTCATAAAATTTTCATAAGAGTTTCGAATACTGTAAATTCCTCTCGGAGTCAGTTCGGAGGTAGCTTATTGTGATTGGCTTTAATCAATCCAATCATAGAATATTTCAAGGAATTGTTAAATATATTATAATTATTTTATTTCTAATTTTGTTTTTTTTTAGGTATTTTATACTCTGTCAGCCTATACTATAATCAACGATATTTACTTACAGATTTTCGGTCCCGTACAGAGTATTTTAAAGTTCGAAACGTTAGAAGAAGTCATTGAGCGAGCTAATAACACCAGTTATGGTTTGGCAGCTGGAATTTTCACAAATAACATCAACACTGCCCTGCAGTATACAAAACACGTTGAGGCTGGCACTGTTTGGTGAGAATAATAGCAGTTTTATAAGAAAGATATTAGAAACGGCAGATGCTATTAAAATAGAGTGGAATAATATTTTAATAACTAAACCCAATATAGAAAAAATGTATATCCAAACTCAAGGAACACAGAACAAGGAACTTTAGTTTAGTTACGCTAACTAAAATTCCTTGTACAATATTTTTCAATAAAAATATATTTTTCAATCACAGGGTTAACACATACTTGGCGTTGGGTCCTCAAATGCCATTCGGAGGATTCAAAGATTCGGGCATTGGTCGTGAAAAGTTAGTATACGATTATATTATTTTTTTCCTTTATTTATAGCTTACTTATCTTCCATCAAACCTTAAAATACATCAAAACTAATTTATATATATTTTAAACTGGCAGTTCCCACGCGATTTCCCTCCCGTGTACATCATAAAAGTACCTTAAGTTACTCCTTATAACACCAGCTATCTGCCAGTGAAAGTCTTGTGGAAATCGGTCCACCCGTTCCGGAGATTAGTTGGAACAAACAGACAGTATTGATAAAAATCGTCTGATTTCCATTGATATTTTTGTTTTAGTGTTAAGATATAGAAGCAAAAGAGCTTTTTCTAACCCTCACAAAACAGTATCAACCTGTAATAAACATTAAGTTAATATTTTTCAGATTGTTTATTTTTATAAGATTCAATGTTCCGAACAAATTAACTCTGCATATTCTTACTATTCTTAAGCGGATTTAGAAAATAATATTTTGTTAATATCTAAAAAGTTTTATTATCTGTTTCAGTGGTTTGGACTGCCTAAACGAATATTTGGAAGTGAAGACTGTAACTACGGCCTTACCTAAAAAACTGTAAATATTTTTGGACTATAACAAAAAAAAAGGTATTTTCTGATAAAGCACAAGTTAGCCTTTCATAGCTGAATTATTACCGGTTCGACTTCAATTTCAATGATAAATACAACACAGATAAATACAATATACTAAGTGATGAATACAGAATATACTGAATGAATGTTTTACAAAATGTAAGTCGTTTTATTTTAACATAGCTTTTGCCCGTGACTTGGTTCGCGTGGAAATATTCCACGGGAACCGTTCACATTCTGGACCAAAAAGTAGCCTTTGTGCTATAGCAGACTATAATCTATCTCTGCGCCATATTTCATCCAGTTCCATTTAGCCGTTCTGGCGTGATTGAGAAATAAATATCCATCTATCCAAACTTACATATTTATAATAGTACTAGCCACCCGCCCTGGCTTCGAACTAGTATAAATTATACACCTAAACCTTTCACATGAATCACTCTGTCTATTAGTGAAAACCGCATGAAAATCCGTTCAGTAGTTTTTCAGTTTATCGCGAACAGACAGACGCGGCGGGGGACATATTTTATTTTATATATTTTTATCGAAAGAAGTATACTGAATTTTATTAAAGGTATACTGGGGTACACAGCAGGTACGCATAATAATAAAAAATAAATTGTGAAATAAGCATCTCCTAAACGAAAAAAAATGTACACCCGCAGTCCTAACGTTAGAATGGCGGGTGATGTCACAGAAGTATATTTACCATAGTAAATATACTTCTGTGACATCTGAACCGGCATTGTTAGCTCGCGGCAATGCTGACGTGTGCCACTACGATTTTCCTTTTTCGTGTCTCGTCCAATTTAGGTTTTTGAAATGTTCTGGATTTAAGAACTTTATAGTATAAAAAAATATTTTAAATATGGTTGAGAACATTCTAGAGAATTTGGATGTTTTTTATCTTTGAAAAGACGTTCGAAATTACGACTTATTAGGTTCAATAAGTAGCCGCAAGCCGCACAGCTGGCACTCAGTAAAAGTTTAAGAAATCTAAAACAAGAGGAAGAAGTGAGTCAGTGAGTGTTCAGTGGGGTGTTACTCTAAAATGGTGCTGTGGCCTTACTAAAAGCGCGTTATTATAATAAAGAAACGATTCGTTTTGCTTACGGATGACGGCTCAGTATTTTAGATATGCGGGGTTCATTTGCCGCAAGTACTGTCTTTTACAGCCTGTGCATAGGTCATTCGTATTTATCGGAGCCGCTTATGCGGATAATAGTCGTTCCTATAGTTAAAAATAAGACGGCTGATACGTCTGACATAGGTAATTATCGACCCATCTCACTCGCTACCACAACAGCCAAGGTGCTTGACAGTCTGCTAAATAGTGGCCTCATTGCACAGGTTGAGTTGCACGGTGCACAGTTCGCGTTCAAAGCGGGAGTCTAAACTGAGAGCGCTATTCTGAGTCTTAAGCGAACTGTCGGGTACTACACAGCGAGGAGGACGCCAAAAGCTTTTGATCTGGTTACCTATGATATTACAGTTACTTTATAATAGTTTATAATACTTTATAATAGTTTACTACCGGGCACATTTACCTAAGATGAGGGCGGTCTCTCTAATACTCTTATTAGTTAATGTTAAATTACATGGTACCTTTGTGTTTTGTGTATATATGTACAGGTATAGTGACTGTATTTTTTACTAGCAGTTTGTGTACATATTTATATATTTTGCGAGAAACCCTAATTTTTTTTTTAAAATAAAAGTAGCCTTAATTACTCCTTATAATACCAGCTATCCGCCGGTGAAAGTTTTGTGGAAATCGGTAAACCCTGTCCGGAGATTAGTTGGAACAAAGAGACAGACAGACAGACACAAAAATTTTAAAAACTAATTTTTAGGCATGGGTATAGTGCAAATAACTGTATGAGTTTAAATAAAAACATTTTTTTATGGTATAGAGGGCAAACGAGCAGACGGGTCACCTGATGGTAAATGACTACCGCCGCCCATGGGCACCTGCAACTCAAGAGTCACAAGTGCGTTGCCGGCCTTTAAGATGGGAGTAGGGGAAGGGATTAAGAGGGGGAGAGGGGGGGGGGGGAGAGAAGGTTTAGGTTCTCCGGTAACTTCACTCAGACGGCAAGAAGCAATGTAAGCATTGCTTTACTGCCGGTTTTCTGCGAGGCCATGGTATTATTTCGGTCGAGCCGGCCCATTCGTGCCGAAGCATGGTTCTCCGACGATTAAACTGACTAACTATTATTTTGACATGACAAACAGACAGACAGATTTCGCATATTTTGTTTTTAAGTAAAACATTATAGTAAAGATTTGTTTGTAACTGCATGCTCAACTGTCTGTAGGGAGAGAGCCTGGATATCTGTAACACAGGGCTTTCCTAAAACAGACTCCAAGTCTCTCACGAAGGTCTAAATGAATACATATTATATATTTAAGAACACGATATTGTCACGTTACCTTTATAGAGAAATAAAATAAATTATTATTACAATAGCCGCCGAAAGTTACATTCAGGGCTCCCCAGCTGCTGTAGGTAAACAAACAACATAAGGTTACTGTTGTATATGTGCGCTACTGATGTCTATGTGTGCGTGGCTGCGCCCGCGCTATGTTCCTAACAGCCAATAAAGCAGTGTGTCAATAGCTGTCACTCGTTCCACTTGTGTCCCTATTAAGTACCTAACAGTGGCGACGAGTTTTACCCACATCTTAATTTAGTAATCGAAAAATGAGTACTTTTGGCATTTTGTCTACTTTCGATCACAATTTGCAAGAATGGAAGTCGTATAAAGGCCGAATTACGCAATGGTTTATTGCAAACGACATCGGGCCGAAGAATGATGCAGCTGGAGCCAAGAGACGGGCGATCCTGCTCAGCGCACTTAGCGACGGTACTTATAAGTTGGCAGAGGATCTGGCCCTGCCAAAGGACATCCAGGAGGTATCGTACGAGGATATAGTGCAGTTATTGGATGAGCATTTTCTTCCAAGGATATGCGGCTTCAGCGAGCGTTATAAGTTTTACGCGGCTGTGCAGCAGCCGGGCGAGACGTATACGCAATGGGCGTCAAGACTACGAGGACTTACAGCACATTGTAAGTTTAGTAACGTCGAGGAAGCGTTACGAGATCGGTTTGTAATGGGAATGGTAGCAGGCCAGGAACGAGAGAAGCTGTTCGCGTAGGACATCGACAAGCTGACCCTGGCCAAGGCGGTGGAGCTGGCGGAAAGCATGCGGTGCGCGCGCGCTGGCGCCGCCATTTCTACGGCTGTCTTTGGGCAGCAGACGCCTGTGTTCAAGATCGCCAAACAAGTAAATCGTACTAAAACCATTAGTGCCGGTAAAATAAAGTGTACAGTGTGCGGTCGTTATAATCATGAGTCATCCCAATGTCGGTTTGCAAGCTATAAATGTAATAAGTGCAACACCAAGGGTCATTTGCGTAAAATGTGTAACAAGGTTAATTACGTGTTTACAGGTGATGTGAGCGAGGACGACGACGGTATGTCATTGTTTAACATATGCTCAGTCCGTGGGGAACCTATGACAGAAACAGTTTCAATTTACGGGAATAATTTACAATTTCAAATAGATAGTGGATCAGCTGTGACAGTTATATCCGAAGGTACTTATAAAAACATGTTCAGTAATATTCCGTTAGTAGATTCCGAAAAAAAATTTTTTAGCTACACCGGCAATATTATGAATTGTGTAGGGTACGTTAACTTGCACACTCACACATTAAACGTGTACGTCATTCGCAATGGCGGACCGCCGTTATTAGGCAGAGATTTTATATCAATATTTAAACTTAAGTTGATGCCTTGTAACTTTCTGAAGGGGGAGCAGAGTATGGTGGATCAATTGCAATCGCGTTTCCCAGAGGTATTTTCTGATAAACTTGGTAAATTTAATAAATATCGTGTTAAATTAAAATTAAAAGATAATGTGAAACCGATATTTTGTAAAGCGCGTCCGATTGCGTTCGCGTTACGTGATAAGGTCGACAAAGAGATAACGCGTTTAGTGGATCTAGGTGTTCTTAAACCGGTTTCACACTCTGAGTACGCGTCACCGATTGTTCCCGTGCTTAAGCACAACGGTTCGGTTAGATTGTGCGCCGACTATTCGGTTACTATTAACAAACAGCTGGTAATAGACCAATATCCTCTACCCACAGTACACGAACTATTTTCAAGACTGTACGGGGGCCATCAGTTTTCAAAGATTGACTTGTCTATGGCCTATAATCAATTTTTGTTAGACGAAGAGTCTCAACCGGTCACATGCATCAATACACACCGGGGTTTATTTAATTATACACGGCTAGTTTTCGGACTGTCTAGTGCGCCGTCTATATTCCAACGCGCTATGGAAACGGTGCTTTCAGGACTAGACGGGGTCCTGTGTCTGCTTGACGACATTTTAGTCACCGACCGGACCCCAGAGGGGCATTTAAAGAAGTTGAACATAGTTCTGCAAAGACTTCAGGATGCAGGGTTAACTGTGCAGAAAGAAAAATGCGATTTCTTTAAAAATGAAATTAAATATTTAGGTTATATAATAAACAAAGATGGATTACAGAAAGATCCGGCAAAGGTGAAAGCTATAGCTGATGCACCCGTTCCTACCGATGTTAACACATTGCAATCATTTTTAGGGCTTGTAAACTACTATAGGAATTTCGTGCCTGGAGCATCCTGTATCCTGAGTCCTTTGTATGACCTATTAAAAAAGGGAGTTAAGTGGAACTGGGGTACGTTACATCAACAAGCGTTTGACAAAATTAAGAAATGTTTGACGTCCGACCAGGTCTTAACACACTTTAATTCAAACGCCAAAATAGTTTTAACTGTCGATGCTTCCCCGTGTGGCTTAGGTGCTATTTTGTCTCAAATAGATTATGACGGGTCAGAGCGCCCGGTAGCGTTCGCTTCCCGCACGTTGACCGCAGCTGAGAAAAATTACTCACAAATACCAAAAGAGGCGACTGCAATAATATTTGGAATACGTCGATTCCATCAGTATTTACATGGCAGGTCAGATCCATTCATATTACGCACAGATCACAAGCCGTTAATTTCTATTTTCGGCCCACATAAAGGTATACCGGAGGTGTCTGCTAATAGATTGCAGAGATATGCGATGTTTTTAAGTGCATACAATTATATAATTGAGTATGTTCGTAGCGCTGATAACAACGCGGATTACTTGTCTCGTGCGAGTTTACAATGTGAGTCAGGGAGGGCTCGCACCGAGAGCGAGAGAGACAACATGTGCGCACACGCCGCCGCTGCCGCCGCTCCTATTGATCGCGCATCATACGTCAACTTTGTTGTCGAAGGCGACATGCCGTTGACCTTGAATGAGTTACGTAATGCTACTAACGAGGATAGTGTGTTACAGTTAGTTGTAAATTATGTTCAAAACGGGTGGCCTAAAAAAATAGTAGACTCGCAGTTGAAACCCTATCATTTATGTAAGACACAATTATCACACGAAGACGGTTGTTTGATGAGGGGTCATAAGGTGGTACTTCCCGAATCCTTGCGGTCGAAGGTTTTATCAGAGTTACATAACTCGCATTTAGGTATCGTAAAAACGAAATCAGAGGCTAGGTCGCGGTTTTGGTTCCCAGGCATTGATGCAGCGATAGAAAAAATGATATACTCGTGTGAAATATGCAAACAGTTACGGCCCTCGCCACACCGGGCGCCGTTAGCACCGTGGAAGTTTCCCCATACACCATTCCATAGGATACACATAGACTTTCTTGGGCCGCTGAATAATCAAATGTTTTTGGTAGTGGTAGATTCGCACACGAAATGGTTAGAAGTATACGACGTGAGTACTTCTACCACCTCGGCGACCGTTATTGAAAAACTTTATGACTTTATGTCTAAGTATGGATTACCTCACACAATTGTTAGCGATAACGGTACCGCGTTTACATCCGCTGAGTTTACAAAATTTTGTTTACTAAATGGTATTGCTCACCTTACGTCACCGCCTTACAATCCTGCTAGTAATGGACAAGCAGAAAGTTTTGTAAAAATCGTCAAAAAAGGTATAAAGTCAAGCGTTTTGAGTTCCCACAATAAGAATGAGTGTAGATTAAAAATTTTGAAATATCTATTTGACTATAGGAATTCAGTTCATTCTGTCACGGGTTTCTCACCGGCTGAGTTGGTGTTTGGGAAAGCTCAGAACACGTCTAGATTTACTTCACCCTAAGTTAACGTCGACCCCACTCACATCACTAATTAACGATGTTAAACAAAAGCAGTGCTCGCAAATTAAATGCTATGGCGGCAATAATAAACAAGTGTATAAGCCGGGTGATGAAGTCATGTTTAAAAAATTTTTGAACAATTGTAAATTTATGTGGTGCAAAGGTACCGTTATAAAAAGACTTGGTAAAGTGCTGTACTGGATTAAAGACCATGTTTCTTCTTCTGACGTCAAAAAACATAAAAATCAAATTGTATTATGTAATGGTATGTCTCGATCCGGGGACTTGGACGATTTGATGTTGGACAGCGAGCCAATTCAAATCGAACCCAGCGATTCTCAGTCGCCGGATAGTGGGGAGGGAGAAAGGAATGAAGAGGAGCTGTTATCCTCACCTTCTCCTCCAAATTCGAGATGTTCCAGCAGACTGTTGCGGGACATACCCAGGGTCGATTATAAACAGTTCTTTTAAAATTAAGTTGTGTTTTCCATTTATGTTAAATAGGGGGAGGGACTGTTGTATATGTGCGCTACTGATGTCTATGTGTGCGTGGCTGCGCCCGCGCTATGTTTCTAACAGCCAATAAAGCAGTGTGTCAATAGCTGTCACTCGTTTCACTTGTGTCCCTATTAAGTACCTAACAGTTACGTTCGGTTCATTTCCGATATTTTACTTCCCCGATTTGTTAAAAAAAACAAAAAGAGATTAAATTTTGTTTAATATAATTTCATTCATCATAACTATTATCATCATAAATATTATAAATAAAACAAATAAAAAAAGCAATAAAAGTAAAATTTTGTGTAACATAATTTAATTCATCATAATTCTTATTATATGCTATCTAATTTATCAGTTTCGTATATATAACATTTAAATTACAATCAAATCAGTAATAATTCAGCTGTGGAAATCTAATTTATCTTTAACAAAAAATTTCATACTTATTTTAAAAAAATCATCAGAAAGCAAAAATATTTAAAATTTCTTAGGTAAAGATATAGCTACAGTCTTCACTTCCAAATATTCATTTAGGCAGTCCAAGCCACTAAAACAAATAATTAAAAAATATGTTAATTAGGAAATCTTATTTTCTTAATCCGCTTAAGAAAAAGAATAGAAAGAACAGAGTTAATGTGTTCAAAACATTCAATCTTATAAAAATAAACCATCTGAATGAAAATAAAAGCTAAATATTTGTTATGGGCACCGTTTAATGGAGGCTCTGTAATGCTACATATCAATAAATATTCACACGTTATAAAAAGGTAAATAACACTAAAACAAATACATTATATGCTTAAAAAAACTCTTCAAGTGCGTATTATACGCATGGAAATCAGAGAGAATATTATTTGCCTGAGATAAATATAAATTGCATTCCATTAGGTAAATATAGGTCTTCAATGAGACCTACATTTAAAATTTCATTAGAGAAAATGAAACGTACCATAAATAAATTGAAGAAAACAATGAAATCTAAGTATACTAACCCTTCACGACCAATGCCTGAATCTTTGAATCCTCCGAAGGGCAACTGAGGACCCATCGCCAAGTATGTGTTCACCCTGTTATTGATAAATATTCAATTATAAATTACTATTATATGTAACTTCAGCTTAGTTAAGTCCTTCAATTTGGACACACATTTTTTTTAAAGCATTTAAAACATTTTTCTTGAAACTACGAATCAAAGTAAACTAATCGTTAAACTATACTTGTAAGATGTATTGTACTTTTAGATACACGATAACAGTTTATTCAATCCATGAATAGTTCTTAAAGTTATATTCTACGCTATTTTAACTGTTTTATAAAACTTAGGATCTAATTATTACCAAACAGTGCCAGCCTCTACGTGTTTAGTAAACTGCAGAGCATGGTTGATGTTAGCTGTAAATATTCCAGCTGCCAAACCATAAGTTGTGTTATTAGCTCGCTCAATGACTTCTTCTAACGTTTCGAATTTTAGAATACTCTGTACGGGACCGAAAATCTGTAAGAATGTAAAAAAAATACTTAGTATAAAGGCGAACGATAAAGGGAATTATTACAAATGAAAATCTAAAAAATATAAATATTTTGTGATACTCTAAAATATAGAATATGTGAAAGGATTCATTAAAGCCTTAAAAGCCAGCCACAGAAAACCTCTACAGCAGTTAGCAGTAGAGCTTTGCTGTAAACCTTTTAAACCGAAAAAATAATAAATGGAGATACATTTACAAAGCCAGTAAACAGTAAACCCAGTAAAAGTATTGTATTACTGCTTAGAGATTTTTATTCATGTTATAATTTACGTTTTTTTTATATATATTATTAAATACTGAGAAATTTCTCAAAGCTATCTCTAACAGTTTGAACTAGGAATTTCTATGAAATTGTTATCATTCGTTTCAATTTAAACCTTCACCGTTCTGAAGAAATTTGCAATGTAAATAACTTTTGTTGAAAATAATTCTTGACGCTTGTTATAAATTGTTGTGACATATCTTTATATCAAAATCAATCAAATATAATTGATTTCGTGTAATCTACAGTAAGAGAAAGGCTTTTATGAATTACCTCCTCCTTTGCGATCGTCATGTCGTCTTTGACATCGGCAAACACAGTTGGCTCTATGTAGTATCCCTTACCGCAGACTTGCTTGCCGCCCGCCAAACATTTGGCACCTTCTTTCTTTCCTGTCTCGATATAGCCTAACACCTTTTTAAACATAATTTTGTCAACCTAAAATAAAAAGGAACAATTTAGTTATTATTTATCAGTAGTATTCAATAGTCCATAAAGTATTTTTTAATCAATTAGTCAGCCTATCCCAATAAATTGCTGGACATAGACCTACAATCTTACATTTACGAAATGAGAACTCGATTTTTTAGTTCTTATTAATAGTATGGAATTATGATCATAAATTAAAACTATTCTGATTCTATATTTATATATATATATATATATATATATATAATTTTAATTATATTCTATATACAACTTACACATTAAAACTAATAAAAAAGAAAAAGAAAATTCCACTACATCGTCGCCTACTGGCAGTGTTCCCAGAAGGCTGGCAGCATTGCCACGTTGAATGGCAATGCTAATTCTCTGTGCAAGAAAAAAACCCGCCTTCTGGTCACGAGAAGTGTCGATCAGCTAATTCCTTATAAACGGAACGAGCACTCGGACCCCATGACCCAAGCGTTTCGACCCCAAACGAGTCAAAAACATAGTTACCAACTAAATTATTGTATTTACGCCGTTTGAGGCTTTCTGCTGATGCAGCAGCAACGCCAGCACAACCAGCTGTACTTGGAAGATGTGATGGCGCGAGGGTGTCAACGCAGGTTGCGTCCCACACCAAAGGCCTATCCATCTTCCGTGGCAGTAACGACATACCATCTGGTCTCTTCCCATCGTCTCGTACCAGACCATTAGGTTCACGTACGGCTGGCACGCCGGCGGTGACAAGAGCACGACGGATTATGTCATTAAGATTGGCATGTCGAGATATACGGCCCGCGCTTCTGCTACAAGAAAGGCCATGATGTCCGAGACTGTCGACAGCTTCTCCACAGTGACAAAGATGCGGAGAAACACAAGGAGCTCCTAAACGAAGGCAAGTGGCAAGGCGGAACGTGTTATCGTCCAACAAGGTGCCTATGTTGGGCGATGGAAGTGCCTGAATCCATAGGCCTGATTCCCATTCTCCCACAGCCAACAAACGAGCGCGCTCTGCAACATAGGAAGCGGTGTCAATTAAAAAATTCCTTCTTTAGATACATAACGGCGCGTCCCATTGCCTCTGAGAGAATGGATTAACAGGTAAAAGAGTATTGGGACAAGCTATCTGCCAAGCATTTATGGCATCGATCTTGCAGGACACTTCAGAATTAACCAGTGTGATTCTTAGATGCTTGATAGCAATATCGCCATCTCCACCTTCGTTATTAAATACAAAATTAAGTTTCAATCTTTGTTTAATTATAGAGACACTAATCAATATAGTACATTTAACGTCAAGGTAGATATTTATTTCTATCTTTAGTTTTGATTTTATTCGAAAATCAGAAGTGCCCGCGACTGCGTCCGCGTGTAAATTGCTTACCTCACGCCGTCACTAATATTTATAATACAATATTTTTTGATAGAATTAACAGATTTCAATGATATAAAGACTAAATGTTACTTTAGCAGTGATACATGTCCAAACAAACAGATATACAGACAGACATTTCTAAAAGTGATAGCATTTTGTTTAATAATTATTTTGTTAGAATTTGGCAATTTTTTTTATAAAAAATTCTGAAATGTACAGACACGTGAACTTTATATTTGTATTATATGTTTAGATTGTGGTTAAGTATACAACTCCTTAGATTTTAATTACCTGCGGTCCATGTTGTGTGGTAGGTTTAGCGGGGTTACCAATTTTGATACTTTTAGCGTATTTAACAGCAGCCTCTACAAACTTGTCGTAAATTTCAGATTGAACATAAAGTCGGGAAGCTGCTACACATACTTGTCCTTGAAGGAAGAACACCGCGTTAGCAGCAAATGGGACAGCAACATTCACTGAAATGGAAGTATCATGTAACTATGTTCATTGTTGTTTAGGAATATTTATGTGTAATAAAAACGCGTGAGGTGTCTTTAGGACACCCGGTTGGAACATAGTTCGTTCCGCTATATATAAATATATTTAATAGATTGAATAAATTGTATCAAAACATAGTAAATATTACAAAAACTCAAAATTAAAATTGCACCACCTGTGAAAGTGACCTTATTACCCTACCTACCTACCCTAAAACTATTATATGGATAATTAGTATACAACCAATATCAAATACCAGTATTATCGCCCAGAATCCACAGATGGCGTAAATAAATCAACTCGCGGTAAGCATTTTTCGTTACGCTAACACTTTTTCTCACCTAGCCCCCCTTTGCCCAACCTTGTGCCCCAATAATATTACATAGAACTAATTATACCTAACTTATTAAATGTTAGAAAACGACATTATTAAAGGAGTGTATAAACAAGCAGACCGCTTGGCTGATGAAAACAAGTAACTTGTGCTTACAAACTGTCAAGATATTTCTCACGGATTGTCCACACCCCTTGAGGAGAAGAGATATTGTAACCCTGCTCTGTGTGTAAAGGTAAGTGTAAAAACTTACAATCGGCGTCATTCATGATGATAAGCGGACTTTTACCGCCCAGCTCCAAGCAAACACGCTTTAAATTGTTAACTCCAGCTGCTTGCTGAATCAGTTTTCCAACCTGTAAACAAGTACTTCAGTTATAATACACAAATACTATCTTGAAATTATTTTTCTTTTTTGTATTTCACTTGTTTACTCTACTTTGTTTATGCCCCGTATTAACTATCTACATACATTAAAAACAAGTAGAATAAAAAAAAGTTGTACCATTGTTTTGAATATAAAACTTGTATATACTTATTATGTTATTGGTCTCGTAATTGTCAGAAGTGGCTTATTCAAATGGAGTTAACTAATAACAATACATAACAATAATAAAAAATAATAATATCGTGCGTATAGAGATTTTAACGGAGTGCTATGATATTTTGTATATGTTAATAATGTATTGCTTTGCATATAGGAACACAGCACTTGCTCTGCCATAAATATACTTTTAAATTTTCTAAAGTAACTAAAATACACGACTCAAAAGTTACTTATTAAAGTTGAACAACCAAAAATGACTTACTTCAACAGATCCTGTGAAAGATATTTTCGCAACATCTGGGTGGTGTGTGAGAGCTGCACCAGCAGTCTCGCCGTATCCATTAATGACATTTACAACACCTTTGGGAAAGCCGGCCTCAGCCACTAAAGCGGCTAAAGCTAAAGCCGTCAGTGGCGTCTGTTCAGCTGGTTTCACTACTACAGTGCAACCTACGGATAAATAAACAAAAGTATGTAAGTACAATGGTACATACAGCGTGTAAGTATCACCGTCGCGGATAACTTACAAAAACGTCTTTCTTTGGATACTTATCACATATCATAGTAAAAATGTGAGATTAAGGATTTACAGTCAATAGTTTGATTTTGAACTACGCAGTGTAACGCAACACGCGTACTGTGCGGTACGGTGGATGACCTTAAGCGCACGGCGCCGTTGAAGCAGCTGATTGCATAAATGTTTTACAATGCAGTTTTTTGGCCGAATGGGGTTTTTACTGATTACTGTTTACTCATTGTGATATCACTTTTAAGCAAAAAAATGAAAAAAAAAAATCTGTCTGATGATTTTCCACTCAGAATGATAGTCTGAATACACTATTTCAGGATTCGGTACGGTGACACCGTACCGACACACTCTGTATACTATTCTTCACACAGCGCTGTTTGAGTATTTTTTTAGTTTCGGTAATAAACTTTAAAAATTTAACCACATTATGACCACTGTTTTAATTTCTCTTTATCATGGAACGGTCACTACATCCGTTATTTGTAGTGTTATATTTAATTTGATTATTGCATTTAAAGTAAATGGTTCCTTTCTCTCGCTTTAAATTTCAGTTTTTTTTCTTTCATTCTATCGAGAAGTTGCCAGTTTCAACTCTAGACTTGATAACTTAGTTGGAGAGTTATGATCCACTCTGGCTTAATATTCTTCTTTTGTAGCAAAAAAACACAGAAATCTCAGTAAAAAATAGATACATACACTGGCATTTCTTTTTGCATTTATTGGCATTGGGGGATATTTGTTTGACACTTTATGCTGGATTTATTTTAGGTTAAGAAACTATCGGTAATAAAGTTTTTAATACATATAACAATAAAAATAGCTTGACACACGGCTGTCTGATCCCAAACTAGACAGAGCCTGTACTATGGTAACCAGACTGCTGATACTTATATATTTCTAAATACAAAATACTATAGATAAATTACACCCAGACAACAAATTATCATGCTCATCACACAATTATTTGTCCTGGGTGGGAATCGAACTCACGACCTTAACTTGTATAAAATACTTGTAAAAGGAACTTACCAGCGGCCAAAGCCGTGCAGACTTTGGACAGGAAAATAAAAATGGGACCATTCCAAGGCAGAATTAATGCGGCAACACCGACTGGCTGTTTCAACGTATAAGAAAACAGATCACCATCTATGAAGGAATAAGACATCATAATTACATGATTTTTCTGTTACCTATTTTTCATTATTGACTGCTCTTTGATGACTCAAAGAACATACAACAATAAAACAAAAAGCTAGCACGGGATGACTGGCCTTTCCCGTGCTAGCTTTAATATAAAATAAAAGGAATAATATAAATACGATGACAACATTATTATTTCATGTTCTTTATATAAACTGCATTTTAAAAACGATCATTTTTGGTTGAAAATATTACTATTTTATACGTCGATCATCCCTACGTAACGTCCCGAAACTGATAAAGTTGTAATTTTTATTAGCTTAGCATAAAAGTATCTTAAACCTTCGCACTCAATAAATTAAAAAAACACAGTTTATTACGTTTCTGGTGGTGGAATTTCGACCAAAATTCATTAAGTTTTAATAGGTTTTAAAAATAAATAAGGGTGTAAACATGAATTTAAAAAAAAATACTATTTACAAGCATGCGTCATAAAATTCCTCCACATCGTTCATCGTCATTCCTATTAGGTTTTTATAGAAACGTATAACATCAAAACCTCACAGCTAAACCGTCGTATATATTGGAAAGTTACATTGTCACGAGTGAACGTCGCAGCGCTAAGCCGCTGAGCGCGCGAAACAGACGAAACTACCATTACCATGATTGTAAAAAATATACTTTTCTAAGTTTTTATATGTTTTAACATTATGTTACTTATAATATAACAAATTTAGTTGTTTTATTTTTGTTTTTGGCGCGTTACGATACCTAATAGCGTCGAAATTGCCAGTTGCGATATATTCCTTCTTGTAGTTTTCTTTCCCTGTAAAAATCGTTAGACGTTGCAAAACGAAACTAATGAGTATTAGGATAACCTATTTCATTTTCATGTTACTATATAAGCACAAATACCTGCAGGAATGGTTTCACCCTGTGTCTTATCGGCTAAGCTGGCTAAGTATCGTATGCTTTTAACTCCAGAGCTCAAGAATTGCTGCAGAAAACTCAAGAGTGCTCCATTGTTGTAGGATTCCAGTTCTGCGAGGTATTGACTGTCTCTTTGTACGAGATCTGCAAACTTGTTCAGAAGTGCACCCCTCTGAGATGCATCCATTAGGCGCCATTCTGAATTACGGTGGAACGCTCGTTTTGCTGCAGCTACAGCTAAATCCACATCGGCCTGGATATAGAATACAATAATATTAGTAAATAAATAGTCTTTATTTAATATAGCATCGTAATCATAAACCAAAACTGAACCATATCACAAACATTAACAGAAATAGTTTTACCGCCTCCGTCATAAAAACCCATAATTACTGTTCAGTCTAAAGTTTGTTGTTTCGCGTGCCTTATACCAATTATCAACATCAATACCACATTTTACGATGTTTTTCCTGTATTATATTAACGAAGAATAATCTTTCTACCAAAAGAACTACATACCTTATCTCCTTCGGAGACCTGTGCGATTACTGATTCATCATGTGGGCAGGTAGTAGGAAATTTTTTACCACTCTTTGAATCCACCCATTCGTTGTCAATGAATAACTGCAAAGAATTTAATACACAGTATCTTTTGAGTAACTATTATTTTATAAATATTGTCAAGAAATGTGATAAGGATTTCATATATTATTTACGCTGAATGACATATGGTTATGTGTATGCATTCGTTGTTAATAATACAGTAGAACTTTGATCAGGTAACAGTGAATTCTATTGTGATCCAGTTTGCAATAGTCTATTGTGCAAGACAATGTTTTGTCACCCAGTTATCAGAAAGATACCGGAGACCCTAACCCTCCTCTCTCCCCCTCTTCCCCCTTCCCCTGCTCCCACCTTAAAGGCTGGCAACGCACTTGTGACTCTTAAGTTGCAGGTGCCCTGGGCGGCTCGTTTGTCCCCTATACCACTAAAAAAAAAAGATTTGTTAGAACCCATAAGACCCAGCAACACACAGTGAATTCTGATCTTTCTGTTAATAAAGTTATAGTAAGGTGCAAGTATGATATATCTATTTATTAGTTTCAATGATGGATTTCAGAATTTGTAGAAATTTGATTAAGCATTATATCAGCTAACGAATCATAACCGCATCGTCATTATGAAATTAATCTTAGCTTCAAAAGTATTAATTCGTTCTAATATAAGTAATTTAAATAAAAAACTAATCAACATATAGGTAGGAAACGAGCAACAGCACATAAAATAAAACTAAAATTATTCGCCGGTTAAATTGTTCTGGTGTACATTTTAATTAGAGTTAATTATATTACATTTATTTACCTTGGTATATTTAATTTGTGGAGCCATATTACACTATAAACACGCAATCAAATAATCACAAATACACGTGTGAATGTCAGTGAGCTATGAACTCAACTGAGCGCTCCGAGTTTTTATATTTTAGATTAGTTCAAAACTTATCTTTGTATACGTGATGAAATAAGAACACACACATCCTCACTAGCGTACAATAAATACACATGTATGACATAATACGAAGTAGATAGGATCACACTAAGAAGATAAAAATACACAAAGGTTACAAAAATAAATTCTTAAAACTTTGTAACAGAGAAATACGATGACAACAAAAAGTGCGGTAAATATAAATTATGCTATTAGTTTCTTCGGGGAAGATATGTAAGCAAGAAAATGATATATATGTATTTGTTTTAAAACAATGCTTAAAGCAAGTTTACCATAGAGATCACATTTGATAACAAGTAGAATGACAATGACATCAGAAGCACATATATGTGTCACATATACAAATAAAAATAAAAATAAACAGTAAAATTGTATTTTATATCTTTATATATATATATATATATTTCTTCTGTGCGTGTGTATATCACTGAACTGCTCCTAAACGGCTGGACCGATTTTAATGAAATTTTTTGGGTGTCTTCAGGTGGATTCGAGAATGGTTTAGATTTACAATTGGACCCGGTAGATGGCGCTGCGATAGGGTTCCAGGAGTAATATTTTTTACGTTCCGGCAGGACAACGTCTGTCGGGTCCGCTAGTCATTTTATATAATTTACATCAATGAGTTAACTCGTATGGTCCATTGTATTAAATACCTACTTTCGTTCAAACTTTTTCGTTCCTTTTATTGAAAAAACAAAAACCCAACAATCATAATTGCTTATGCAAATATATTAGTATGCATTAAAACAAATTGCAACTAGCTTCTTGATCTAGTGGTTAGTGATCCTGACTGCTGAGCCAAAGGTCGTGGGTTCGATTCCCACCCAGGTCAAATAATTATGTGATGAGCTTGATCATTTGTTCTGTGTCTGGGTATAATGTATCTATAATATGTATGTATTTAGAAATGTATGTATGTTTATCAGCAGTCTGATTACCATAGTACAGTACACAGGCTCTGCCTAGTTTGGGATCAGGCGGTCTTGTGTGAGATGTGTCAAGTTATTATTATTATTAGTTACTATTATTATTAACAAATTCACATTTATATAGTTATTGGTGTGCGTTTTATAGTTAGGACATCATAAAACTAATCAGTAATTCTAGGTGTGGAGTAGAAGGTTGATTGTAAATTTGTTAACAATAATATTGATATTGCAAGTTACAACAACACCTTAATAGCTATCGGACAGTTATAGAATCTTAATCAAAATATTCCACCTAATATACATATGTATAGAACACGATTTTGATTAACCCATTTTACACTTTCTTATGTCCTTTTTCTTTCTGCACGAGAACAAATAAATTCGCCCATGCCGGCTTCTAAAACAAAGGTTCCCAAAAAAAAGCTCGGATGCTCATAATGACAAAAACGGATAAGCTAGTACCTAATTAAGGGCCTTTTGAGCCGGTTCAGATTCAATGGAAACGGTTCCAACTCAAACTGATGTAAATATGTTATAAGTTAAAGTGCTGAAGTACTTTTGGTCCAGCGACATAAATTGGTATGTCTTAGGTGCAATCGTGAGGTCTATGATTCAAAATCGTAAAAAATATTATAGGGTATGATAAAAGCGGATGTTATAAAATTCTAAGCACTTGTATAGGCTCTGAAAATATACCTGACAAATTGCTATAGGCTAGACAAAAAATGTAACGAAGGCAATGTGTAGTACAGCCCTACCTATCCCTTAAAATTTATACAATGGTGAATATATAAAAAAATGTATTTAAAATGAAATTTTTAATATCACTTTACTCGGATAATGCTGTAATAAATGTTTGAGGAGGAGGAGAGTTTAGAGGAGTTTATTCAAGATCACTTTCCTCATTTCTGTTCATGGAACATTGATGCACAATAAATCAATCAACGTTAAGGTAATAATATTAAAAATGAAAGCAAGTTACAAATAACGTTACAAGAAAAAAAATGTTTTTTATGCATTACTTAGTATAATAATAAATAGTTTTGAAGAGAAAGGAACACTGAAAACACAGTTCAGAGAAAAATATATTTTAAGTTTCTTTTATACTTACAGATGTAGTAATTAATAAATGTAAAAATTATTGTAAGTTTACTTCCTTGTCCTTGTTAATATAAATACAAGGAAGAAAACAGTTATAAAGTACAATAAAATAAAAATTTAAATCGTTAATCCCGGACCATGTCATGCAACGACAGTTTTTAAGCCTTGCGAAAGATTGTTCTTTAGGCGATAGTCTTAGAATTATTTCTCTCGGGTTCTTGTCTGGGTTTTATGAAGAAGTTTTACTCTCGTATCACTAAGATACAAATAGCAATGAAACAAAAAACTCGTATTATTTCAACTTTAATAGCATTGGTGGGTGTTTGTGTTCAAAAATGGCAATTAATCGCGTCAAGGACATGTTTGAAAAACGGTCAAGCTAGTTTGCATGTTTATCTTCTATTAGTTGACTTTTCAAATAACTAAATTTCCTTTTCACCGTTGCATTGAATTAGGTTCTTTTTAAGTCCTATACTTTTCAATGCTACTATATTTTTTCATTTCTTTTATTATTTTGACGTCAGAGTTATTTAGCCAAGTGGTCAAAATTCGACCAAAATCATTACTTTTAACTTAAAAAATAAATTTAAGACAACCATGAGGTCCATGACAGATCACCATTAGTAGTAATGATTCAACAAATAGTTTCATGGTTATATCAAAGAGCTATTATGGCACCTCGGAATGCCCAAGCGGTTAATATAAATTCTTGAGGTTTTACTTTTATCTACATATAATGTTAACGAAAACTAAGACCCTAAGGTCAGAACTTGTTTAAAACAAAGACGTTGTTTAGAAATTTTAGTCCACCTAATGTTTTGTAATGGAACTCGACATGAGAACAAATTTCCTAAAAAATGTAATTGAGTCAGAAATTTTAACAAGTTGCGGCGTTGGTGATATTGAATGTATATCAATATCATAATCATCATAAATAATTTTTCCCTTAGTTTTAAGTTCAAAAGTGTCCCGTTCCCAGTAAGTTTATTCTACGCGCAGACTTATTGTCAGCAAAGTACAAGGGCAAACTTTACGCGTTACTGGCATGGACCTCGGTACAGACTCTTTTCTATATGGACAATTAATTGTAAGTAACTCTGTCTTGCGTTAGCAACCATAATTATCTTTTTATTTACACCCCCAATATGTCTACTTAATTTACACAGAATTTCTACAGCAAACTACATAATTAAAATATTATACTATATTTTATTGTGCCGGTGGGTACCCACATTTGTGTATATTTATATACGAGTACATGCCCACTTTTATATGTTTGTATAAAAACACGTTTAATTGTATTCACATTTGTAAACATTTTCTCACCAAACCTACGTTAACATTTTAAAGTAAAACTTATGCGCGGGCGACGCCGTCATGCAATATTTTTACTTTTGAATTCATTTAAAAGTATTAGGTACATGTAAAATAAAAAAAAAGTATTGTACGAACTACGCTGTACAATGACCTATGTATGTGTGTTGATTTTGATAATTATATAATGGTGTTATAAGTTTCACATGTATGTGTATCTGTGTGTCTGTCTGTGGCATCGTAAAATATGGTCCTTCAAGAATTTAAGTTGTGTGATTTAAGATCGTGGATCGGTTAGTCTGGCCCCCATAAGCAGGTCTCACCAGAAACCAAATCGCTTCAAGTTGAAGTCTGCGGCCGAGGAAGGCGTCATTTCGGACCGAATAATGTATCACAACGTTCACAAGTACATCTTGAAATACCTATTGTTAGCAGTACTTTTACTAGCTGCCGCAATACATAAATGGATACTTAGAACCAACTGCGAAAACCTGACACGCAATCGCAGCCTGAGATTCAATACTGCACCTAGTAGGAGGTTCTCAACAAGCATTGTGAACATAAACTTTTTAAAATGAAACACCAGGTAATCATAACAATGCCACCAATAATATTCTGAGCTGTGTTAATTTATATTTTGTGCCAATCTATCCATATATTTTGACAAATGGATCCATAAATGCAAAAATAAGATTGCGTTATTTACATGTAAAGTGATGCAATTGAAAAGTATTATCTTAAGTAATACTGTCAAATTGGATGAATAAGTATGATGGACATGGAGATAAAATTAGAGATAAAACTACCGGTATAGAATATTGCAAGTACAGTACAGTTACTTATAAAAGTCACTTCGTACTATTTTAATTTATAGACAACTGTCACACTGGTCGATCTGACTTTAAATAAATTATATGCCTCACATATTATGCGCTCACGTCTTGTTCACAATTTGTGAGAGTGTAGCATGTTTTTAAAGGTATTTTTCTTGTATTTAAGCGGTATGTAGAATAACCTTAATTTACAACAGACGCAATTTAAATGCAATTGTAGATAATAAACAGTAGATTTCTTTTGCCCAGCGCTTGTGTAAAAGAATTTTTCCCTCTCCCAGGAACATTTTCTTTTCTGGATGAAAGGTACCCTATATCTTTCTCTGTATCCCTCGCAACATTTGTGCAAAGTTTCATGATGAAAAGATTTGAAAAACATACATTGATTTTTATAAATTAGATATAAAATTTACATCACTCGTGTGTTTCACAATTTAAAAGATAGGTCTGAAAGATTTTTCGCTCCTTTAAATATGTGTCCTGTGCTGGAAATTATGAACATTTTGGAATAGTCTTCTGCTGGTGGTAATGGCCCACAGCAGTAAAAATAAGTTGTTGTAAGGCCTTAACTTAAAGCCTTACTCCTTAGTAAGGCATGATAAGTCACTTTCATTGCCCATATTTTCTTGAATTCAATAGACGTTGTCGCGTCACATGTCTCATGATTTTGTTTTAGACCCTTATTTTAACCTTACCCATTAGCGAGGAGGAATTCAGATAATCTTGAATCGGATGTTCTATGTAAGTTTGAGTTTACTTGATTTTCCACACCACAATGTGGCCTTGTGGTGTAGATGGCTGTTTTCTGAGACATTCTTCTGTATTTCTGTTTCAGATGGCTATTACTCTTCTCCATCTTTTTTTTTATCTTGAGTCTTAAATAACGTTTCTAATGTTTTACATTTTCAAAATTAAAATCCAAGCTTATAAAAATTATTTAAAATATTAAAAATGAGAACAATCTCATGACCGATTAATGTGTACGGTGCATTCGGTACGCGGTAAGCAGTGTACAAACTTTTCTATCCAGGGCATCTAGTTCAGTTTGAGTCCATCTAAGTATGCCAAAGGAGTAGGTTAGAACTGGTATGACTCAACCATTATAAACCCGCACCTTATTACCACCTGACAAAAATTCAAAATCATCCTCAAGAGCGACGTATGCGGTACAGAGTCATTTTACTTGTTGTAGAACACAGTTGTTTAATTTACGTGTATAAATTTAAACTTTTACTAATAAAATAAGGCGCCCATTGGTGAGTGGAACGCAAATACGAGTATGTCCGTTCGCGTCGACGCGACGGTCCGATGCAATCTCCAGGAACCCGGTCTTTGTTTTTGTGGAGGAACCTCCGACCAGCCTAGATGATCATGCCTTGCGGACTGCATGTTGGGAAATTGTATATGTATATATTAATACGTGAAGCGTAAACTTTGGATCCCTTTTTACAAAAATTGGGCGGACGGAGGAGTATGAAATTTCGCACACCTATTATTTATACAGAGAAGAAGTGACTAATGCTAAAATTTTTGAACAATATTTGCTACAAAATTAAAAAAATGCAAAAACGGGTACATACAGCTATGAGTGTCCAGTATATATTTTGACCTGTCATGGTACAAAAGTCTATACAATGACAGGTCAAGTAATATTGGCCAATGAAATAAACCATGGTCGAAATTCGACCACCACGGGATCTCTAGTAATATACTAATCGGCGCGAGCACTTTCATTGCGCGATGCAGGATCAGTAGTTCCTACGTAATTTAGCGAAAATATCGCTAGATGATGTTGAAGTAAATTTTATATGTTGAAGTCGTCACAAATAGTGTAACTGTAAGATAAAAATGTTGTGAAATGTTTTCAACGTTTTGTAATTTCCTGGTATGGTGTTCTACGATATTGGTGCAAGACCGTGTGTAGGATGACGTTTTAATGTTTGTAAAAACCCCCTGCAACACAGGAATCATTCCTACCGCGGGATTTGTCTTTTTAACAGAAGCAAAATGTTTTAACTAGAAAAAGAAGTCGCTATATAACTCTTTCTAAAGATCAATGTACCTATAATCTTCTTCTTGTACTTTTAACTTTTACAAAAAAAAATCTATATGAAAATGATAAAGTACTAAATCCAGTTTTGTTTGTTAGTATGTTATCTTATAAATATGTCATCTATGTTTGTTATCTTATTTTTTGTTAACTACTACAAAGATAAAAATATGTCATTCGCTGTATGTAATATCAGTCATACCATTGTCGATATCAATATATCAGTCTGAAAAACAAAAATGTAGAATCTATGCGGCACAGCACAGATAATATTTATATATATTTTTATGATTTTATAATTCTTAAAACATTGTGTTTATTTTGCACTCATACAAATACACAAGAGATTGATGAAAGAGTGTTACACCAAATGTAAATAAAAATCACGTCTGCATGAGCCAAAAATGGTCGTTAGCTCGGCATTGCGCTACTTCATGAGTATTATGCTAACACCTAGAATGATATTCACGGATAGTGAGCCATCGTCAAGTTCTGAGAGAGAAATAAATAAATATCTAATATCTGATAATAGTCATGATAAGATTACTGAATTTGTGTATTTAATAATATATATGAACACATGCAACGCATTTAATAAATGTGCAATATGAAAAAAAATGTATAAATTATGCCTTCGTGTCGTGCAGTACAGAAACTAAACGTTCCGGTTGCGCCATTTCTGTTTAATCTGTGCTACGCGGGGATTTTATGAGCTTTTGAAATATCAATTAGGACGCATAGGTTATACTAGTTAGTATACTTAATATGGGAGCCGCAAGAAATTACAAGTAATTTCAATAAATAATTATAAATAATTTTCTTAGCCGAACTCGTGCAGCTATTAACTGCCCTATAAACAAATCCATTGCATCTGTCCATCTAAAGGTTGTCTGTAAGAAATCGCAACTAGCGATAAGACCGCCGTTTGTACCATGACTTGTTTTTATTTTGTTGTAATATTGTAAATTGTTTTATGGTGTATTGTAGTGTATTGTATAAAATGTATTAACTTTAAGTGCTTTATTTGTGTATAGGAAACATTAAGAAGGAAGTCAGTTGACGTGCGATTTGCTTTATGTTCTTTTAAAAAAAATATTAAGCATCTATTTCTGGGTTTCTGGCATTAGTAAGCAAAAGGGGCTAACTATCTCTAGACAGTGGCCGACAGTAACATTGTTATCCTTTAATGCTCCTACAGCCCTCTTTATTTTTTCATCGTTTTCGGCACGATCACAACTTTTTTTTGTAATATTAAAATCCTTATTACTTTCGAATATTGAGTAATATTGAGCGTCGTTCTTTAAAAAAATTAACAGTCGTGGTAATGTAGGATTTTTTTTGGCCTATGAATCTGTTAATTTTTGAATGCCATCCCTCTAAATGATTTGTTGTTCGATACTCTTCGCCTTCACAATTCCACATGTTACTCAATAGTTTATTATCAAGCCATTGCTTTTTGAAATACTTATTAAATTTTAAAATTGTTTCGGTACAAGGACTCCATTGAAGTATGTATTTCCATCCTTCATTTAGTTGTTCTGGTGGAATCAGAGCAAGTCCAGCACTTAAAGCTACATGACGTCTTTCTACTGAGGTTTTCAAAGGAATTTCCTTTGCCTTTCTCCACAGACAACAACTCTCTTTTATTTCTGTTTTTGGAAAACAAGCCCTTATTGCTTTAATAGCAGATGCTTCGTAATCAAGTGTAAACTTCCGAGGTTTCCATGACTTGAATTGAGATAGCAGAATGAATGAATAGCAGAGCAAAAATAATAGTACATACGATTTTTCATTTTTATTGGTCAATAAGGCATAAAATAAGGGTATTATTGTAGTAGACCCGCCTGCACTAATTATCTTACCATGAATGCCATAAATTTGCGTGAACGGCTTTGAACAACTTTTGAAGGTGCCATCCAAATAAAAATGCTCTACATCATAAACTTTTTTTCTTGTATATTCAGAACCAAAAATTTATATTCGATTGTTAAGGTACTCATAGTCTGCCACTAAAAAGTCTTTAAAAGTGGGAGGGACTTCTACTTTATCTACCGTTACAAATCGTATGTTTTGAACACAAAGTGATTTTTTCATACATCGATATAACGGAAACTTTACTGAAGTATATTTCGGCATTTCTTGTACATTTGTCGTTCGTACACATTGATCGTGTAGTCGACTTACCATAGAGAAATATTGACGGGGAACCGGGTCGTAATTTATAGTAACGTCTTTTTTTAATTGGTCTACATGCTTTGCTACAATGTTTCTTGAAAGGGATTGGAGACAATTTGGAACGTGGACAGATTCTTTTACCTTTATTTGTTTATCATTAAGCGTTAGACTACCTTTGCAGTACTTCTTGTTACAGCACACCCATATTTTGTGACTGTTTTTGTAGGTCTTCTTTAGGTGATATCTTCGTCCGTCATGCAAAAGTAGCTGTTCCCCCCTTTGGCTTGATATATATTCGTAAGTAATTGGGTTACTGCATGTAGGCACAGAATCTTGATCACACATTTTCACAGAAATACTGCACTAATAAGTAGGTAATCATTAGAAATGATTTTCTTGGCGTTAGCTCCAACTTCAACTTTTGGTTTGTGGCTTTGTGGATTTACCACAATTTTGCCAATGTCAAGTAGGTATACGGAGGGCAAACTGTCAAAGGATTTTATGTAGAGCTGTGGTAGAGCCAAAAAAAAAATTATTGTATAATTATATAAAGATGTAGAGACTAAATAATCGTGAATTCTAAACTTCTAGAGGCATAATTAAGCATGAATAAAAGAGCCAATCATGTGAATACATAGAAATTAATACATAGTATAAAATAAACAAAAATAAATATTGAACTATGTTATGATCACAAAATTATTCTACGAGTTAGATAACCCCAGGAAAAGTTCACAATGACGTGTGTCAATCTAGTCATGTTTACTTTTCAATGAAATAATTAAGGAGGATTCTACTCAAAGCAAATCGTAACAGGCTTGGTAGTGTTTACGGATAGCAGATTAGTCCCATTTGTCCCATTTCACCCCCGGTGGTAAAATTTTACACCATCTCAACACCGGTGGTCAATTAGAACTAAAATTGTCCCATTTTATCACTAGTGGTGAATTGGGAATAAGTTTTTCCCAGTTGACCACCAGTGGTAAAATGGGGTGGTTTCCGTCTCAATTGACAACCGGTGGCAAGTTCATGGTGGTCAGATGGTCCGGAGTATGTAATTTGTTTTAATTAATGATTGTCGTTGCCAGATTGTGTATCAGCTATAAAGTGGAAAATGGGTCTAAAGCACAATTTCACAGTAAAATTAATGGTAAGGAGAAGACACCAAACCCAAAACCAAAAGGTAATAAGTATCAGAAGGTAAGTTTGAACTTATTGTTTTTGTGCAATTAGTAAGTAATGCTTGAGTTTCTTCCTAATCTTAGAAACAGCAATGCGGTAACAGATGTTACTGTAATTTCAACGACAAGTTTCCTTTAACGTACGTGAATAAATCAAAGGCCTCTACTAAATCAGTTTTTAATGTACTCACATAAATTTAGTAGGAATACGCAAGAATTTTAAAGCCGGATGAAATAGTACAAACGGTGTAAAATGTAAACATAGGGCACACTGAAAGTTTTGCACTCCTGGCTGCTCATAAATGTTTGAATTTTGAATGTCTTATTTTTTTAAACATAAGAAATTCAATCTTTGATTTAAAAAAAAATGGTGGGAAATCGCGTGTCAATTATTAACCGACGAAAAAAAGGAGGTTATCAATTCGACCGTATATATATATATATATATATATATATTTTTTTTATTACAAGTTGAAGTTCGTCGTCCGTAGCAAAAAGGGAATTAACGTGAAAAGATTTTAGGACGATGATTTTTTATGATTTTAAAAGTTCATTTTCTCCGCAAGACTGCACTGCTCGTCTTCAAAATGCTTTTGAGAGGGAAGCACCTCATTCGAGCACCGTAAGGCGTTGGTACGCAGAATTTGATCGTGGTTGTGTTTCTCTCCATGATGAAATTCGTGAAGATCGGCCCTCAACTGCGATCACTGAGGAAAACATTTGCGCTAGAGTTTTCAGGCAACTAATTGAAGAAAACCGGCGCATCACCTATGAGGAGATTCGAGGACATTTGGATATTGATATGAGCCAAATTAAAAAAATCTACATCAATCTACAAGTTAGAAAACTTTGTTGGCGCTGCGTTCCTCATGAACTCACCAAAAAAAAAACAGACTCGTGTTGATTGGTGTAAAAAAAAATTTGTTAAAGTACGATCACGGACTTTCAAATGACAGGAGATGAAACAAGGATATATTGTTATATGCCGGAAAGAAAGCAACAGTCTTCTGTAGGAGTGTTTGCAGGTGACAGCAAACCCACAAAATTGAGGAAAAAAAATGACCGAATAAAAAAGTGTTTAAAAATGTAATGGAGAATACTTCGAAAAGCAGGAAATATATTACTTTGCATGTAAATTGTTTTATTAATGAGTACATAACTTTCAGGGTGCTATGTGTGTATATAACCTAGGAAGGAACTCCTGATACTTGAATACCTGTCGATGCAACAGGTATTATCGAGTAGTGAGCGTGAGCCGCGCGGAACACTTCGCACCACCGTCTCGAGCCTAGGACAGGAGAGTGCTGGTCCTCTCCCGTTCTCTCTTCGCCGCCTCTTTGGGGAACATTACCTCCTCATAAAATAAGATGGTACAGTCCCTCGCGCCATAGCTATCGCGAGGTGTTGGCGCTGAACCCTCCACTAGAGTGTGGAGTGCAGTATCCTCAGGATAGTCTCCGTAGTGGTGGCACGCAGGCGTTGGCATCTGACCTAAGAAGCCTTGAAAAGGGATCGAGCGATACCCTTATACGACCTTCGACCGCAACATTGCGGTTTATCCCTAGCTAAACTTGAGCCCCACACAAAGGTATGAACCGCACAATCCCTATATAGAATCCCTTGCAGCAGGTGTCGACCACACACGAATGAACTGAAAGGACAGCAATAAATTGAAAATCTTTTAGTTTTTAAATATTGTAATTATATTTCACCAACTTTAAAATAATATGCGTTCAATACCACACATTTTATGGCAAAAAGCACGTAGTTTATCTTTACTGTAATCTTGAGGCTAACCTCAAGATTACAGTACCTAAGTACAGAAGTCAAAAAATATCGTAAAATAATATTTATTTTACGAATGGAAGGTACACGTGTGTTTAACATTGAATCCTATCACAATGCATGATTTACTCTAGCGCAGATGAAAATAATACCATTTAAAACATAAAATGTAAAAAAGGCATGCAAGTGCAAAGGCAACGCAGTTTTTTTCACCGCAAAAAGTGGTGAGATCTAATTGTTAATTCGTGGACTAACAACATTTTATAGTGATCGTGTTAATATTAGACATGTTTATTTCTTAAATAAATAGAATGACTTGGCCTTGTCTTGAGATTAGCGTGTGGGACTGCGAAGTAATTCTATTCATTGAAGAAATAAAACAAAAGACGAGAAATAATAAAATAATTATATTTATTTGATAATTATTAATTACTTAACTTATACTATATATATACTTACTTAATTTACGTGTGGGAGAGCCATGCTTCGGCACGTATGGGCCGGCTTGACTCCGCTCGTTACCACGGCCTCACAGAAGACCGGCCGTCAAGCAATGGTTTGCATTGCATTTCGCCGCGTGAGTGAGGTTACTGGAGGCCCTAACCCTTCCCTCTCCCTTATTCCCGTCCTTCCCCTCTCTTCCCCCCCCCCCCTCCCCCCTCTTCTCCTACTCCCACCTTAAAGGGCGGCAACGCACTTGTGATTCTCGAGTTGCAGGTGCCCATAGGCGGCGGTAGTCATTTACCATCAGGTGACCCGTCCGCTCGGTTGTCCCCTATACCATAAAAAAAAAAAAAAATATGTATGTGTGAGTATAAAATGATGAATAGCTTTATTTCCTTCTCTGAACTTTCTATTATTAAACTTAATAGTTGAAACTAATTTGGATCTCGCAAACAATTTTAATAACTATTCATATAGAAAACAAGAGCAAAGTAGAGGGATATAGATCAATTTGAAAATTTCGTAACTAGTAGTACTATTTGATTTTATCTTGGTACATATGGATAAATTAATCGAATAGACTCAGCTCTGCAGCATATGCAGTTACATAAATTCGTGAACTCACTGATATTGAGACCGCCAGATTAGTCTATTATAATTATTAATATAGTATAGTATGTCAGTATGTCGGTAGACAGCAAACAGAACGCGCGCGCACGAACTTATCCACTTCGGCTCTCGGTGAACAGTCGCTAACGTTTCTCAAACTTTTGCAATCATAGTTACATACTCAAAATGGTTATGTGCAAACGGTGTGAAACTGAGTTCAGAGACGGCGTTATATGCTCCTTATGTGCGGGGCAGTTTGATTTCCCCTGTGCTGGTATAACAGAAGCAGGATGGAGAAAGCTGGGGGATCGCAGAGCTACGTGGAAATGCAGTAGCTGCAAATCGCTAGCTGCAGCCAGTCCTCGCGCCGGTACTGCCTCTGGTGTCACTGAGTCGATCTTGGACCAGCTGAAGCAGTTGTCGACGCAAATGGAAGCACTTCCGGCTTTGGTTAATAGCGTGAAAGCTATCCAGTCCGAGCTGGAGCAATTGAAAGCCATGAGAGATGACGTGTTTGAGATGAAATCCTCATTAGAATTCGTTCATAACTCGGTGGAGGGTCTTACAAGCAAAATTTTAACACTAGAGCAAGAAGTGTCTTTGCTGCAACGGTCAAAAGAGGAGGTGTCACTTCTACAGCAGCGGGTGTCAAACATGGAGAAATTGTACCGCGAGAGTGAACAAAGATCCCGGATGAACAACATTGAGATCAAAGGAGTACCAACTACTAACACCGAAAATCTCTTTGCAATTATCGAAAAGATAGGTGAAGCGATTAACTGTATGATACCCAAAGAGCAGATCAATTATATAGCACGAGTCCCCATGAGAAATGATACTCATAGTAAAAACATTATATGTTCGGTTAACAGCAGCTATTTAAAAAATAACTTTGTAGCCGCGGCTAAAAAACACAAAACTCTCAAAACCAACTATCTGGGGCTTCCAGGTGACAAGAAGATTTATGTGAATGACCACCTTACATTGGAAAATAAATTGTTACTGAACAGAACTAAAGCTCTTGCCAGAGAACGCGGCATCGAACATGTCTGGATCAAAGGTTGCAAGATACTCATCCGAAAAAACTCAACCTCACCGATACACTGCATCAAGACCGAACTAGATCTAAAAAAGTTTTTAGGTTAAGAAGGTCGATTCAGCTTCCTAGCTTGTCGATTAAATACCCCGGACTAATTATGTTGAGAACCGTAGGTAATATTTTATTCTATTCAATCCGTAACCGCAATTCTTTTGTTCGCTTACCGCCCGATGCCGGCCGCTTTGTACCGTTTTATTTATGCCTTCTTGGACTCTATTTTAACATTTTTATATCTCATTTTTGCTTGCACTCGCGCTCATGTGCTAATAAATTTATTTTAAGTTTTAGTGATTACAATGTCCTTCGTGTTAACTGTTGTATGCTTAATTTATATGCAGCTAAAGTCACATTTTGCTTACCAATGCTACTAAGTTTATTCATAAGCTTGTTGAATGTACCTTGTTATTTTCGCTACACAACTCTGTTTCTTGTCATTTGTGATGGCGCATTTTAGTATTTACTATCAGAATGTTAGAGGGCTACGAACGAAAACAGATGTTTTTTATAGAAATGTGTGTATTAATTGTTTTGATGTCATTTGTTTAACCGAAACTTGGCTCGTCGATAGTATTACGGACAGTGAAGTGTTTGATGCTAGGTATCTAGTATGGAGACGAGACCGGGATTATGATAATATAGGTCAAACAATGGGAGGGGGGGTATTAATAGCCGTAAGGAGAGAACTTGTAGCCGATAGACGTATAGAATGGTGTACGTCGGCCGAAGATATGTGGGTAACATTGAAATTGCATGGTAAAAGACCTAAAACTACATTTGACATGCATATATGTGTCGTGTACATTTGCAATCAGAATCGTGGGAATTCCTTGACAGCGCAACTAGATATTTTCAACAATAAATTATTAGATATTGTTCAAGGACACCCATTAGATAAATATATAGTCGTAGGTGATTTTAATCAACCTAACATGACTTGGCAGATGGCTGACGGCGGTTGTTCTCTGTTCGCTTCTAACCTATCCGGGGCTACTCAATTTAAATTTATAGACACTCTTAACACCTGCGGTCTATTTCAATACAACAGCCACGCAAACTGTAATGATAGAATTCTGGATCTAGTACTATCTAGTGATGAGATTACGGTTGATTGTTGTACTGATCCGTTGGTACCTGAGGACTCTCACCACAAAGCTCTGTTTATTACCGCAGAGTTTAGTCAATCACAATCTTTAACTGCTCGCCCTTACGTAAAGTTTTTGTATCATTTAGCTGACTTTAAAAAAATAAATAATAATCTTAATAACACCGATTGGCATTTTGAATTGAGCAATAGATCACTAGAGGATGCGGTTCATTACTTTTATGAGGTTCTACGCATACAAGTTGTAAACCATGTCCCAACAAAGCAGATAATTCCTCAAAGTAAGCATCCTCCCTGGTATAAAAAGCCATTAATAAAAATAATCAGAGAAAAGGCCAAATACCACAAGAAATATAAAAAATACGGTAATCTAACAGATTATCATTCTTTCAGTCTATTGCGTGAACGGGCCAAAGACCTAGAGCAGAGTATGTATAATGACTACATCACAAAAATAGAAAAAGACATAGGTAACAACCCGCGAACTTTTTGGAGTTATATTAAAACACGAAAACGCTGCAATGCGTATCCGTCAGTGCTACAGTTAGGGCAGCGTTCCTCAGGTAAGGGTGATGAAATCTGTAACATGTTTAGCGACTACTTTCATTCTAACTTTCTTGGGGTCTCTAACTCTCACGGTAACCTTATGCAATTTGCTGAAACAAGCCGCTCTGCCGATACAGCCACCAGTGCACTTGATATTAACAACATAGAAATACTAGATGATGAAATTCTACAGTTGTTGGAACGCGTCGACATCAACAAATCAGCAGGCCCGGATGGCATTTCCCCGGTGTTGATAGCGCATTGCGCCAAAAGTCTCGCTACGCCTCTATCAATTTTATTCAAAAAATCATTCACTTCATGTGTAGTACCCTTAATTTGGAAGTCGGCGTATGTAACACCGATATATAAAAAGGGACCTAAAACTCTTGTTGAAAATTATAGACCGATATCCAAGCTATGCGTGTTTGCTAAAGTACTAGAAAAAATTGTCTATAGGCAAGTTTATTCCGCTCTCAATCTGAGTTTTAGTGAACATCAACATGGCTTCTTAAAAGGGCGGTCTACCACGACAAATCTCATTGTCTGTAGTGACTTTTTGTCGTATAATATGTCCCAAAGGTCGCAGGTCGATGTTATATATACCGACTATCGAAAATGTTTTGACCGGATTGATCATGTAACCCTAATGAACAAGTTGCTGTCCATGGGGATCAGAGGCAACCTCTACAGATGGTTCGCATCGTATGTGGAAAATAGGTGTCAGACTGTAGTATTGAACGGTTATGCATCTAGAGCAACAACTATCCCCTCGGGGGTTCCCCAGGGATCATTGTTAGGACCCCTGCTGTTCAACATCTTCATCAACGATATTGAATCTTGCTTTATACACTCTAAAATTTTATTATATGCGGATGATATGAAGATAATGAAAGAGATATCTAATCCGGATGACTCAGAGCTCTTACAGGAAGATCTGAATAGATTTCTGAACTACTGTAGGCTAAATAAGCTTGATTTGAACGTATCTAAATGTTACGTATGCTCATTTACACGCAAACCTCGTCCCCTACACTTTGATTATAAACTCTCCGACATCATAGTAACCAGGGTAAGTGTAATAAAGGTCACATTCGATTCAAAACTTCTTTTTGATGAACACATTAACAATGTGGTATCCAAAGCTTCCAAAGCACTGGGCTTTGTAATGAGAGTATCAGCAGAATTCAAGAACATCAAAACCATCAAAATTTTGTACTGTTCACTCGTTCGTAGCCATTTAGAATACGCTTCCCAAGTCTGGAACCCATTCTATAACATCTACATAGACCGTCTTGAGAGTATACAAAGAAGATTTATGAGGTACATTCAATATCGCTCTCAATGTTACCCACCCACTTATCTAAATAGTTGCAAGAAATTTCACATTCTTCCTTTATACGAGAGAAGGAACATTGCGGATCTGGCTTTCCTATTCAATATTTTAAACGGTTCAATCGACTCATCTGAGCTAGTGAACAAAATTGGTCTACGTGTTCCATCGGCGTATTTACGCAATTTTCGACTACTACATGTTCCCGAGGCGAAAACCACTTACAGGCAAAACTCATACTTGCCGAGGGCTACTCGCATATACAACGACACGAGCCGGGAAACTGTTATCGACGTTTTTAATACTAACACGATTATGTTAAAAAGGATCCTGTGCAACAACTTCTTCACTGATACTTGTTGATTAACCAACTTAGTAAATATGTATTTATGCTGTCTTCCACTTTCTTTTCTCTATTTTAATGGCATCATTTCTAATTGTGAAAACTTTTAAATGGCCATCTCTTTGTTAGTATTATCATGTTTTAACTTGTATTCTAGCTGTAAGTTTTCCGAAAATATATAAAATAAAATAAAATAAAAATAAAAATAGTGTTGTATGGTATACTAATGGGGGGAATGGCATCGACACCTATCGATATTCAATCTATATTCGTGCTGCAGAAGAGGGCTAGCGCAGCAATTTATAAATTAGGCTATCGCGATTCACTAAGATGAAAATTTAAAAAAATTAACATCATGTCTGTGACATATCAGTATATTTACAAAAGCTTGATTTATCACTACATATTATTAAACAAAGTCCCCCGCTTTTTTGTTTGAAAGGTGGTCCCATTGTCACCAAGTCCGGATCTGATGCTAGTGTCTAAGGAAAAACGAGGGAAACCCGCAAAAACTGAGTCTCTCATGCTCATGCGCTCAAGCAGCGCTTGATACTTTTTGCCTGCAGCAATTTACAACTGATAAAATTACAAGAGATGAAATCTTTAGTAAATGTATCAGGATGGAATTTAGTGTACAAAAATGTGCAGTCATGCTTGTAAAAAGAGGCACGGTTGTGGAATCTGACGGGATGAAACTTTCAGATTCCACAAAACTTAAATGGTTTTTCCGCTAACGGAACTTGCAAGTATCTAGGTATGTCACTAAATGAATTGACTAGGTATAAAGCAATCGTTACAGGAGCGCTTCGTTGGCCGCCTGAAAAAGTAGTAATTTTTTTTTTCGATCGGTAATAATGTGTGGTAATTGCCACCTCATTCCGATTCACATCGACGTTAACGGATAGATGTTCAATGGGGTGTCAGTTAATGTGCAGTTTTTAAGCAATAGATGTCGTTGGGTTTGAGATGTAAAATAAGTGAACTGTATTTTAGCCTTGTATAGAAAAAGTGTAGGTTTGGAGTATAAACAATCAATGCTCACAATAGCAGATAAGCAAAAGAGACACCAACCTTAACCATCCACCTTCGCATGCGAAGCTCAGCAGCTCAGTAGACCACGCACGGCGTGTAGGTTGAGAAATCCACTATTCGGCACTATACAAGGTGTTTGATGCTCCAAATAACAGTTTATAGCACTCAACACGGTTGAGAAGATAGTAAAAGGCGAATTGTCCTCGTGAACCGTTCACAAGCCACCATTTTAGCGAGATGGAATAGTTACAGAACCATACACGCGTGGCGTAAGAAGACAAGAGCTCCGACGCATTCACAGTCGTCGGTATCCAGAAAAAGGCGGTGTCGCATAAATTTATGCTTACGCACCAATAAATGAGCAAAGATTGAACAATTAACAATGGACTCACTCCGCTTCCAGTAAAATAGAACTGGCACAAACTTTCAGTACTCAATATTACTCAAACACATATATATATATCAAGCTCACGCATAAAATATTCAATACATAGCTCTTTTTAAAATTGTTACATAAGTCGTAATGTTAACCGTGAAAACTTTTAATAGGCCTTGACTATGGTATTAATATACTTTTTGTAAGAATTTTAGTTTGCAAAATAATGTATAAAAATATAATAAATATGGAACGGCAAAGAACTGCGTGAATGTGTTTATAAAGCCTTGAATAAACCTTTTGTAAATTTATTAGCATCTATGTCCTGGGTAAGGCGGGGTGACTTCTTCGGAAAAATTAAAGGATTTGTCTATGCAATTACAAATGAAGTTTTTATGACGAATAACTATAGAAGGTATATCATTTGTCGGGTAAGTTATCGTCCCGGACAAACCCTCCTAGCATATAATTTCCGGTTGTTCTCGTCTTGCTAACGGTGAGTATTTGCATAGACATAACCGAGTAGCTAGGACAGTCCATCAGCAACTTGCTTTTATATAACCTTGTGGCTTTCGAGTTACCGTACTACAGGTATGCGCCATATCTAGTTCTTGAAAAACGGCGGGCAACATTGTACTGGGATCGATCTATCAGTGACAGGACTATCATCGCCAATAAGCCTGAGATAGTGGTGATAGACCGATTACAACGACGAGCAATGATTGTGGACATCATCATTCCCCATGACGACAATCCCTTAAAGGCCGTAAAAGAGAAAGAAACAAAATGATTAGACGTAGCCGACGATTTTGTTGACATTCTGCAATCGTTATTCCGGTAGTAATTTTGGCCCATGGCCAAATGTCAAGTTAAGTGCACCAACTAACTGTTCATCGGATTCTTCACGACCATTTGAAAGTACGAAAACTTTGTTCACTCTGGGTACCGCACTTGATGACTGATGCGTCCAGCGTAAAGTGTGGGTGTTTGAAGATGAACCACCGCCGACATCTGTGAAAATGTCCCGTAACGAATAGAATGGGTGCTATATTTTTTACTAAGACAGGAATATTGGCTCAAGTGTTAGAAGCCTTAAAAATTTACATCCAAACTTAAAACTCGATACTTGGGTTTTACATCAAGACAACGCGCTGATATCGCGGCGTCAAAACTGGACTATTTGCACCAAGCTTGACTTTGCACTATTCTCGTATTTAAAAACAACTAAATATCGATCACAATTAATTTCTCCCTTGACTCCGGATTTTTTTCCAACCGTATGGCATAGGTTCGCCCTCTTCTTAAGATTCCTAATCTTATTCTCCCGAACCATTTCCGACCCACATTAATCCTCCTTTTCTTATCCAAAGTACTAGAGGCTTGGGTTCAGAAACAACTCTCCACGTTTATCCTTCAGAATAATATCCTCAACCCATATCAATCGGGATACAGACCTTGGCATGGCACAGTTACAGTTATGCTTAAAATTACAAGTGATATTAGGAGTGGTGTGGATAATGCAAAACTTACTGTTCTAGTCTTTATTGACTTCTCAAACGCATTCACCATAGTAATCCACGATATCCTAATACCTATCCTCTCTCACTATATATGATCTCCTCCAAAGCACTGTCACATTTTCGTGAACGTCAACAGTCAGTCCGAATTGATCAATTATCATCAGGTTGGTGTAACCTTGACACTGGCGTTCCACAAGTTGGCATTTTATCTCTTCTATTATATTGGATGTTTATCAATTTCATTACTCTCGGTCTTCAGTATGCGTATCATTTGTAAAGGACGACATTCAAATTTATTCAAAGGCCAGACTGGATAATTTGACGGAAGAAATCCAGAATGTCAACAGGGACTAGGAGGAAATCAAAAACTGGCCTGAGCGTTTTGGCGTAAGTGTAAACCCTTCCAAATGCCAGGCAATAAAAATAGGTTACCCTCGAACGATAAGCAGAATGGACACGTCAACACTGCCGGCAGTGGCTTACACCGGTATGATTCTGATGATCAACCAATCTGTCATAGACCTCGGCTTATGGATTCTATAACTCAATAACTCTTCTTTCACCTGGCAACCTCAGATTGCAATCGTCAGTCAGAAAGTCACCTAGACCTTGTAATCACTGTATCGACTTAAGAACCTTCTTTCAACAAGCACTAGGTTAATGCTTGTACAGGTCTTGATCTTCCTAATTATCGATTATAGTGATGTATGGTATCTCGACGTGAATGCAGATCTGCTGAACAAACTTGACTGACTTCTCAATATTTGCATTCGGTTCATTTTCGATCTCCGTAAGTATGACCATGTGTCTACTTATCAAACCCAACTATCATGGTTACCTATACGTCAACGACGTAGCCTACGGATTTTGGCCACTGTTTATTCTCTTCTCAATAATCCTACATCTCCTACTTGTCTTTCTTCACAGCTTCAATTGCTATGTTCCAACCATGACAGAGATCTTCGCTCCACTAATAACCTTTTACTTCTATGCCCTACGCACACTTCCTCTCTAGTTCATTCTTCCTTTGCTGTTCACCTGAGATTAGGATGTCCACAAACCGTGACACGTTTAAGGCTAAGGTCCGGGGATTTTTCAGGAAACAGTTAACAGAAATATCCTCATGACCTCATAATCGTACATTTATTTTTTATTTATGTATCGTATTTCTTTGTAAATTTATCTGCAAGTATTTATGTGTACATTTTTGTATTCGGCTAAGTATTATAGTACCTAGTATTATAAACTGTTTTGTGTATATATATTGTCGTTTTTAGCGATAAAACCGCCCATTGTACTTACCGCCTATCATGAACTTTTAAATTATGTATATGTCTATTCATAATGTGGTGTACAATAAAGATTTTTTTACCTTCATCCCTTCGCACATTTTCGATATTTGTGTTTTAAAAAGCTCAAAATAATTTAATCAGCAAGCTTAAAAAGCAATCAATAATAAAATAAAATAAAACAAAAAATATTCAAAGGTTCAATTCAATATGTTTTAGGCTACATTGCGCAAGGTCTCGCTCTATATTTTGGTCTCAATGAAATCAAACCATAATCATTTAAGTATTTCAAATATTTTAGGTATTTCTTCAATTATCAAGGGTACAAGTCACTCAGAATAGTCAGTCGTGAAGCTAGTTGCCAATTCCAATACATAGATCCCATGAAGAAGATCAGACAAGAAACTTCAAGGACACTCTTTCTCAACATGTTTTAAATAATTTTTGGTTGCATTGCTAAATTGCAAATGAAATGGGAAGATAATGTAACATTATATTGTTTTAAAATAAAATAATATTAAAGTAATAGTAAACTAAAACTGTATTTAATTTAATATAGCAGTCCGGAGACAACCAGCCCCGATCAACGGCACCTGTTCACGAGCATGACGTGCAAATAACTGTATGAGTTTAAATAAAAACATTTTTTTATGGTATAGAGGGCAAACGAGCAGACGGGTCACCTGATGGTAAATGACTACCGCCGCCCATGGGCACCTGCAACTCAAGCGTCACAAGTGCGTTGCCGGCCTTTAAGATGGGAGTAGGGGAAGGGATTAAGAGGGGGAGAGGGGGGGGGAAGAGAAGGTTTAGGGCCTCCGGTAACTTCACTCAGACGGCGAGAAGCAATGTAAGCATTGCTTTACTGCCGGTTTCGTGCCGAAGCATGGTTCTCCGACGATTAAACTGACTAACTATTATTTTGACATGACAAACAGACAGACAGATTTCGCATATTTTTTTTTTAAGAAAAACATTATAGTAAAGATTTGTTTGTAACTGCATGCTCAACTGTCTGTAGGGAGAGAGCCTGGATATCTGTAACACAGAGCTTTCCTAAAACAGACTCCAAGTCTCTCACGAAGGTCTAAATGAATACATATTATATATTTAAGAACACGATATTGTCACGTTACCTTTATAGAGAAATAAAATAAATAATTATTATAATAGCCGCCGAAAGTTACACTCAGGGCTCCCCAGCTGCTGTAGGTAAACAAACAACATAAGGTTACGTTCGGTTCATTTCCGATATTTTACTTCCCCAATTTGTTAAAAAAACCAAAAAGAGTTAAATTTTGTTTAATAAAATTTCATTCATCATAACTATTATCATCATAAATATTATAAATAAAACAAATAAAAAAAGCAATAAAAGTAAAATTTTGTGTAACATAATTTAATTCATCATAATTATTATTATATGCTATCTAATTTATCCGTTTCGTATATATAACATTTAAATTACAATCAAATCAGTAATAATTCAGCTGTGGAAATCTAATTTATCTTTAACAAAAAATTTCATACTTATTTTAAAAAAATCATCAGAAAGCAAAAATATTTAAAATTTCTTAGGTAAAGATATAACTACAGTCTTCACTTCCAAATATTCATTTAGGCAGTCCAAGCCACTGAAACAAGAAACAAATAATTAAAAAATATGTTAATTAGGAAATCTTATTTTCTAAATCCGCTTAAGAAGAAGAATAGAAAGAACAGAGTTAATGTGTTCAAAACATTCAATTTTGTAAAAATAAACCATCTGAATGAAAATAAAAGCTAAATATTTGTTATGGGCACCGTTTAATGGAGGCTCTGTAATGCTACATATCAATAAATATTCACACTTTATAAAAAGGTAAATAACACTAAAACAAATACATTATATGCTTAAAAAAACTCTTCAAATGCGTATTATACGCATGGAAATCAGAGAGAATATTATTTGCCTGAGATAAATATAAATTGCATTACATTAGGTAAATATAGGTCTTCAATGAGACCTACATTTATTGTACCTTAAAATTTCATTAGAGAAAATGAAACGTACTATAAATAAATTGAAGAAAACAATGAAATCTAAGTATACTAACCCTTCACGACCAATGCCTGAATCTTTGAATCCTCCGAAGGGCAACTGAGGACCCATCGCCAAGTATGTGTTCACCCTGTTATTGATAAATATTCAATTATAAATTACTATTATTTGTAACTTCAGCTTAGTTAAGTCCTTCAATTTGGATACACATTTTTTTTAAAGCATTTAAAACATTTTTCTTGAAACTACGAATCAAAGTAAACTAATCGTTAAACTATACTTGTAAGATGTATTGTACTTTTAGATACACGATAACAGTTTATTCAATCCATGAATAGTTCTTACAGTTATATTCTACGCTATTTTAACTGTTTTATAAAACTTAGGATCTAATTATTACCAAACAGTGCCAGCCTCTACGTGTTTAGTAAACTGCAGAGCATGGTTGATGTTAGCTGTAAATATTCCAGCTGCCAAACCATAAGTTGTGTTATTAGCTCGCTCAATGACTTCTTCTAACGTTTCGAATTTTAGAATACTCTGTACGGGACCGAAAATCTGTAAGAATGTAAAAAAAATACTTAGTATAAAGGCGAACGATAAAGGGAATTATTACAAATGAAAATCTAAAAAATATAAACATTTTGTGATACTCTAAAATATAGAATATGTGAAAGGATTCATTAAAGCCTTAAAAGCCAGCCACAGAAAACCTCTACAGCAGTTAGCAGTAGAGCTTTGCTGTAAACCTTTTAAACCGAAAAAATAATAAATGGAGATACATTTACAAAGCCAGTAAACAGTAAACCCAGTAAAAGTATTGTATTACTGCTTAGAGCTTTTTATTCATGTTATAATTTACGTTTTTTTTATATATATTATTAAATACTGAGAAATTTCTCAAAGCTATCTCTAACAGTTTGAACTAGGGATTTCTATGAAATTGTTATCATTCGTTTCAATTTAAACCTTCACCGTTCTGAAGAAATTTGCAATGTAAATAACTTTTGTTGAAAATAACTCTTGACGCTTGTTATAAATTGTTGTGACATATCTTAATATCAAAATCAATCAAATATAATTGATTTCGTGTAATCTACAGTAAGAGAAAGGCTTTTATGAATTACCTCCTCCTTTGCGATCGTCATGTCGTCTTTGACATCGGCAAACACCGTTGGCTCTATGTAGTATCCCTTACCGCAGACTTGCTTGCCGCCCGCCAAACATTTGGCACCTTCTTTCTTTCCTGTCTCGATATAGCCTAACACCTTTTTAAACATAATTTTGTCAACCTAAAATAAAAAGGAACAATTTAGTTATTATTTATCAGTAGTATTCAATAGTCCATAAAGTATTTATTAATCAATTAGTCAGCCTATCCAAATAAATTGCTGGACATAGACCTACAACCTTACATTTACGAAATGAGAACTCGATTTTTTAGTTCTTATTAATAGTATGGAATTATGATCATAAATTAAAACTATTCTGATTCTATATTTATATATATATATATATATAATTTTAATTATATTCTATATACAACTTACACATTAAAACTAATAAAAAAGAAAAAGAAAATTCCACTACATCGTCGCCTACTGGCAGTGTTCCCAGAAGGCTGGCAGCATTGCCACGTTGAATGGCAATGCTAATTCTCTGTGCAAGAAAAAGACCCGCCTTCTGGTCACGAGAAGTGTCGATCAGTCGCTTAGCTAATTCCTTATAAACGGAACGAGCACTCGGACCCCATGACCCAAGCGTTTCGACCCCAAACGAGTCAAAAACATAGTTACCAACTAAATTATTGTATTTACGCCGTTTGAGGCTTTCTGCTGGTGCAGCAGCAGCGCCAGCACAACCAGCTGTACTTGGAAGATGTGATGGCGCGAGGGTGTCAACGCAGGTTGCGTGCCACACCAAAGGCCTACCCATCTTCCGTGGCAGTAACGACATACCATCTGGTCTCTTCCGATCGTCTCGTACCAGACCATTAGGTTCACGTACGGCTGGCACGCCGGCGGTGACAAGAGCACGACGGATTATGTCATTAAGATTGGCATGTCGAGATATACGGCCCGCGCTTCTGCTACAAGAAAGGCCATGATGTCCGAGACCGTCGACAGCTTCTCCACAGTGACAAAGATGCGGAGAAACACAAGGAGCTCCTAAACGAAGGCAAGTGGCAAGGCGGAACGTGTTATCGTCCAACAAGGTGCCTATGTTGGGCAATGGAAGTGCCTGAATCCATAGGCCTGATTCCCATTCTCCCACAGCCAACAAACGAGCGCGCTCTGCAACATTGGATGCGGTGTCAATTAAAAAATTCCTTCTTTAGATACATAACGGCGCGTCCCATTGCCTCTGAGAGAATGGATTAACAGGTAAAAGAGTATTGGGACAAGCTAACTGCCAAGCATTTATGGCATCGGTCTTGCAGGACACTTCAGAATTAACCAGTGTGATTCTTAGATGCTTTATAGCAATATTGCCATCTCCACCTTCGTTATTAAATACAAAATTAAGTTTCAATCTTTGTTTAATTAAAGAGACACTAATCAATATAGTACATTTAACGTCAAGGTAGATATTTATTTCTATCTTTAGTTTTGATTTTATTCGAAAATCAGAAGTGCCCGCGACTGCGTCCGCGTGTAAATTGCTTACCTCACGCCGTCACTAATATTTATAATACAATATTTTTTGATAGAATTAACAGATTTCAATGATATAAAGACTAAATGTTACTTTAGCAGTGATACATGTCCAAACAAACAGATATACAGACAGACATTTCTAAAAGTGATAGCATTTTGTTTAATAATTATTTTGTTAGAATTTGGCAATTTTTTTTATAAAAAATTCTGAAATGTACAGACACGTGAACTTTATATTTGTATTATATGTTTAGATTGTGGTTAAGTATACAACTCCTTAGATTTTAATTACCTGCGGTCCATGTTGTGTGGTAGGTTTAGCGGGGTTACCAATTTTGATACTTTTAGCGTATTTAACAGCAGCCTCTACAAACTTGTCGTAAATTTCAGATTGAACATAAAGTCGGGAAGCTGCTACACATACTTGTCCTTGAAGGAAGAACACCGCGTTAGCAGCAAATGGGACAGCAACATTCACTGAAATGGAAGTATCATGTAACTATGTTCATTGTTGTTTAGGAATATTTATGTGTAATAAAAACGCGTGAGGTGTCTTTAGGACACCCGGTTGGAACATAGTTCGTTCCGCTATATATAAATATATTTAATAGATTGAATAAATTGTATCAAAACATAGTAAATATTACAAAAACTCAAAATTAAAATTGCACCACCTGTGAAAGTGACCTTATTACCCTACCTACCTACCCTAAAACTATTATATGGATAATTAGTATACAACCAATATCAAATACCAGTATTATCGCCCAGAATCCACAGATGGCGTAAATAAATCAACTCGCGGTAAGCATTTTTCGTTACGCTAACACTTTTTCTCACCTAGCCCCCCTTTGCCCAACCTTGTGCCCCAATAATATTACATAGAACTAATTATACCTAACTTATTAAATGTTAGAAAACGACATTATTAAAGGAGTGTATAAACAAGCAGACCGCTTGGCTGATGAAAACAAGTAACTTGTGCTTACAAACTGTCAAGATATTTCTCACGGATTGTCCACACCCCTTGAGGAGAAGAGATATTGTAACCCTGCTCTGTGTGTAAAGGTAAGTGTAAAAACTTACAATCGGCGTCATTCATGATGATAAGCGGACTTTTACCGCCCAGCTCCAAGCAAACACGCTTTAAATTGTTAACTCCAGCTGCTTGCTGAATCAGTTTTCCAACCTGTAAACAAGTACTTCAGTTATAATACACAAATACTATCTTGAAATTATTTTTCTTTTTTGTATTTCACTTGTTTACTCTACTTTGTTTATGCCCCGTATTAACTATCTACATACATTAAAAACAAGTAGAATAAAAAAAAGTTGTACCATTGTTTTGAATATAAAACTTGTATATACTTATTATGTTATTGGTCTCGTAATTGTCAGAAGTGGCTTATTCAAATGGAGTTAACTAATAACAATACATAACAATAATAAAAAATAATAATATCGTGCGTATAGAGATTTTAACGGAGTGCTATGATATTTTGTATATGTTAATAATGTATTGCTTTGCATATAGGAACACAGCACTTGCTCTGCCATAAATATACTTTTAAATTTTCTAAAGTAACTAAAATACACGACTCAAAAGTTACTTATTAAAGTTGAACAACCAAAAATGACTTACTTCAACAGATCCTGTGAAAGATATTTTCGCAACATCTGGGTGGTGTGTGAGAGCTGCACCAGCAGTCTCGCCGTATCCATTAATGACATTTACAACACCTTTGGGAAAGCCGGCCTCAGCCACTAAAGCGGCTAAAGCTAAAGCCGTCAGTGGCGTCTGTTCAGCTGGTTTCACTACTACAGTGCAACCTACGGATAAATAAACAAAAGTATGTAAGTACAATGGTACATACAGCGTGTAAGTATCACCGTCGCGGATAACTTACAAAAACGTCTTTCTTTGGATACTTATCACATATCATAGTAAAAATGTGAGATTAAGGATTTACAGTCAATAGTTTGATTTTGAACTACGCAGTGTAACGCAACACGCGTACTGTGCGGTACGGTGGATGACCTTAAGCGCACGGCGCCGTTGAAGCAGCTGATTGCATAAATGTTTTACAATGCAGTTTTTTGGCCGAATGGGGTTTTTACTGATTACTGTTTACTCATTGTGATATCACTTTTAAGCAAAAAAATGAAAAAAAAAAATCTGTCTGATGATTTTCCACTCAGAATGATAGTCTGAATACACTATTTCAGGATTCGGTACGGTGACACCGTACCGACACACTCTGTATACTATTCTTCACACAGCGCTGTTTGAGTATTTTTTTAGTTTCGGTAATAAACTTTAAAAATTTAACCACATTATGACCACTGTTTTAATTTCTCTTTATCATGGAACGGTCACTACATCCGTTATTTGTAGTGTTATATTTAATTTGATTATTGCATTTAAAGTAAATGGTTCCTTTCTCTCGCTTTAAATTTCAGTTTTTTTTCTTTCATTCTATCGAGAAGTTGCCAGTTTCAACTCTAGACTTGATAACTTAGTTGGAGAGTTATGATCCACTCTGGCTTAATATTCTTCTTTTGTAGCAAAAAAACACAGAAATCTCAGTAAAAAATAGATACATACACTGGCATTTCTTTTTGCATTTATTGGCATTGGGGGATATTTGTTTGACACTTTATGCTGGATTTATTTTAGGTTAAGAAACTATCGGTAATAAAGTTTTTAATACATATAACAATAAAAATAGCTTGACACACGGCTGTCTGATCCCAAACTAGACAGAGCCTGTACTATGGTAACCAGACTGCTGATACTTATATATTTCTAAATACAAAATACTATAGATAAATTACACCCAGACAACAAATTATCATGCTCATCACACAATTATTTGTCCTGGGTGGGAATCGAACTCACGACCTTAACTTGTATAAAATACTTGTAAAAGGAACTTACCAGCGGCCAAAGCCGTGCAGACTTTGGACAGGAAAATAAAAATGGGACCATTCCAAGGCAGAATTAATGCGGCAACACCGACTGGCTGTTTCAACGTATAAGAAAACAGATCACCATCTATGAAGGAATAAGACATCATAATTACATGATTTTTCTGTTACCTATTTTTCATTATTGACTGCTCTTTGATGACTCAAAGAACATACAACAATAAAACAAAAAGCTAGCACGGGATGACTGGCCTTTCCCGTGCTAGCTTTAATATAAAATAAAAGGAATAATATAAATACGATGACAACATTATTATTTCATGTTCTTTATATAAACTGCATTTTAAAAACGATCATTTTTGGTTGAAAATATTACTATTTTATACGTCGATCATCCCTACGTAACGTCCCGAAACTGATAAAGTTGTAATTTTTATTAGCTTAGCATAAAAGTATCTTAAACCTTCGCACTCAATAAATTAAAAAAACACAGTTTATTACGTTTCTGGTGGTGGAATTTCGACCAAAATTCATTAAGTTTTAATAGGTTTTAAAAATAAATAAGGGTGTAAACATGAATTTAAAAAAAAATACTATTTACAAGCATGCGTCATAAAATTCCTCCACATCGTTCATCGTCATTCCTATTAGGTTTTTATAGAAACGTATAACATCAAAACCTCACAGCTAAACCGTCGTATATATTGGAAAGTTACATTGTCACGAGTGAACGTCGCAGCGCTAAGCCGCTGAGCGCGCGAAACAGACGAAACTACCATTACCATGATTGTAAAAAATATACTTTTCTAAGTTTTTATATGTTTTAACATTATGTTACTTATAATATAACAAATTTAGTTGTTTTATTTTTGTTTTTGGCGCGTTACGATACCTAATAGCGTCGAAATTGCCAGTTGCGATATATTCCTTCTTGTAGTTTTCTTTCCCTGTAAAAATCGTTAGACGTTGCAAAACGAAACTAATGAGTATTAGGATAACCTATTTCATTTTCATGTTACTATATAAGCACAAATACCTGCAGGAATGGTTTCACCCTGTGTCTTATCGGCTAAGCTGGCTAAGTATCGTATGCTTTTAACTCCAGAGCTCAAGAATTGCTGCAGAAAACTCAAGAGTGCTCCATTGTTGTAGGATTCCAGTTCTGCGAGGTATTGACTGTCTCTTTGTACGAGATCTGCAAACTTGTTCAGAAGTGCACCCCTCTGAGATGCATCCATTAGGCGCCATTCTGAATTACGGTGGAACGCTCGTTTTGCTGCAGCTACAGCTAAATCCACATCGGCCTGGATATAGAATACAATAATATTAGTAAATAAATAGTCTTTATTTAATATAGCATCGTAATCATAAACCAAAACTGAACCATATCACAAACATTAACAGAAATAGTTTTACCGCCTCCGTCATAAAAACCCATAATTACTGTTCAGTCTAAAGTTTGTTGTTTCGCGTGCCTTATACCAATTATCAACATCAATACCACATTTTACGATGTTTTTCCTGTATTATATTAACGAAGAATAATCTTTCTACCAAAAGAACTACATACCTTATCTCCTTCGGAGACCTGTGCGATTACTGATTCATCATGTGGGCAGGTAGTAGGAAATTTTTTACCACTCTTTGAATCCACCCATTCGTTGTCAATGAATAACTGCAAAGAATTTAATACACAGTATCTTTTGAGTAACTATTATTTTATAAATATTGTCAAGAAATGTGATAAGGATTTCATATATTATTTACGCTGAATGACATATGGTTATGTGTATGCATTCGTTGTTAATAATACAGTAGAACTTTGATCAGGTAACAGTGAATTCTATTGTGATCCAGTTTGCAATAGTCTATTGTGCAAGACAATGTTTTGTCACCCAGTTATCAGAAAGATACCGGAGACCCTAACCCTCCTCTCTCCCCCTCTTCCCCCTTCCCCTGCTCCCACCTTAAAGGCTGGCAACGCACTTGTGACTCTTAAGTTGCAGGTGCCCTGGGCGGCTCGTTTGTCCCCTATACCACTAAAAAAAAAAGATTTGTTAGAACCCATAAGACCCAGCAACACACAGTGAATTCTGATCTTTCTGTTAATAAAGTTATAGTAAGGTGCAAGTATGATATATCTATTTATTAGTTTCAATGATGGATTTCAGAATTTGTAGAAATTTGATTAAGCATTATATCAGCTAACGAATCATAACCGCATCGTCATTATGAAATTAATCTTAGCTTCAAAAGTATTAATTCGTTCTAATATAAGTAATTTAAATAAAAAACTAATCAACATATAGGTAGGAAACGAGCAACAGCACATAAAATAAAACTAAAATTATTCGCCGGTTAAATTGTTCTGGTGTACATTTTAATTAGAGTTAATTATATTACATTTATTTACCTTGGTATATTTAATTTGTGGAGCCATATTACACTATAAACACGCAATCAAATAATCACAAATACACGTGTGAATGTCAGTGAGCTATGAACTCAACTGAGCGCTCCGAGTTTTTATATTTTAGATTAGTTCAAAACTTATCTTTGTATACGTGATGAAATAAGAACACACACATCCTCACTAGCGTACAATAAATACACATGTATGACATAATACGAAGTAGATAGGATCACACTAAGAAGATAAAAATACACAAAGGTTACAAAAATAAATTCTTAAAACTTTGTAACAGAGAAATACGATGACAACAAAAAGTGCGGTAAATATAAATTATGCTATTAGTTTCTTCGGGGAAGATATGTAAGCAAGAAAATGATATATATGTATTTGTTTTAAAACAATGCTTAAAGCAAGTTTACCATAGAGATCACATTTGATAACAAGTAGAATGACAATGACATCAGAAGCACATATATGTGTCACATATACAAATAAAAATAAAAATAAACAGTAAAATTGTATTTTATATCTTTATATATATATATATATATTTCTTCTGTGCGTGTGTATATCACTGAACTGCTCCTAAACGGCTGGACCGATTTTAATGAAATTTTTTGGGTGTCTTCAGGTGGATTCGAGAATGGTTTAGATTTACAATTGGACCCGGTAGATGGCGCTGCGATAGGGTTCCAGGAGTAATATTTTTTACGTTCCGGCAGGACAACGTCTGTCGGGTCCGCTAGTCATTTTATATAATTTACATCAATGAGTTAACTCGTATGGTCCATTGTATTAAATACCTACTTTCGTTCAAACTTTTTCGTTCCTTTTATTGAAAAAACAAAAACCCAACAATCATAATTGCTTATGCAAATATATTAGTATGCATTAAAACAAATTGCAACTAGCTTCTTGATCTAGTGGTTAGTGATCCTGACTGCTGAGCCAAAGGTCGTGGGTTCGATTCCCACCCAGGTCAAATAATTATGTGATGAGCTTGATCATTTGTTCTGTGTCTGGGTATAATGTATCTATAATATGTATGTATTTAGAAATGTATGTATGTTTATCAGCAGTCTGATTACCATAGTACAGTACACAGGCTCTGCCTAGTTTGGGATCAGGCGGTCTTGTGTGAGATGTGTCAAGTTATTATTATTATTAGTTACTATTATTATTAACAAATTCACATTTATATAGTTATTGGTGTGCGTTTTATAGTTAGGACATCATAAAACTAATCAGTAATTCTAGGTGTGGAGTAGAAGGTTGATTGTAAATTTGTTAACAATAATATTGATATTGCAAGTTACAACAACACCTTAATAGCTATCGGACAGTTATAGAATCTTAATCAAAATATTCCACCTAATATACATATGTATAGAACACGATTTTGATTAACCCATTTTACACTTTCTTATGTCCTTTTTCTTTCTGCACGAGAACAAATAAATTCGCCCATGCCGGCTTCTAAAACAAAGGTTCCCAAAAAAAAGCTCGGATGCTCATAATGACAAAAACGGATAAGCTAGTACCTAATTAAGGGCCTTTTGAGCCGGTTCAGATTCAATGGAAACGGTTCCAACTCAAACTGATGTAAATATGTTATAAGTTAAAGTGCTGAAGTACTTTTGGTCCAGCGACATAAATTGGTATGTCTTAGGTGCAATCGTGAGGTCTATGATTCAAAATCGTAAAAAATATTATAGGGTATGATAAAAGCGGATGTTATAAAATTCTAAGCACTTGTATAGGCTCTGAAAATATACCTGACAAATTGCTATAGGCTAGACAAAAAATGTAACGAAGGCAATGTGTAGTACAGCCCTACCTATCCCTTAAAATTTATACAATGGTGAATATATAAAAAAATGTATTTAAAATGAAATTTTTAATATCACTTTACTCGGATAATGCTGTAATAAATGTTTGAGGAGGAGGAGAGTTTAGAGGAGTTTATTCAAGATCACTTTCCTCATTTCTGTTCATGGAACATTGATGCACAATAAATCAATCAACGTTAAGGTAATAATATTAAAAATGAAAGCAAGTTACAAATAACGTTACAAGAAAAAAAATGTTTTTTATGCATTACTTAGTATAATAATAAATAGTTTTGAAGAGAAAGGAACACTGAAAACACAGTTCAGAGAAAAATATATTTTAAGTTTCTTTTATACTTACAGATGTAGTAATTAATAAATGTAAAAATTATTGTAAGTTTACTTCCTTGTCCTTGTTAATATAAATACAAGGAAGAAAACAGTTATAAAGTACAATAAAATAAAAATTTAAATCGTTAATCCCGGACCATGTCATGCAACGACAGTTTTTAAGCCTTGCGAAAGATTGTTCTTTAGGCGATAGTCTTAGAATTATTTCTCTCGGGTTCTTGTCTGGGTTTTATGAAGAAGTTTTACTCTCGTATCACTAAGATACAAATAGCAATGAAACAAAAAACTCGTATTATTTCAACTTTAATAGCATTGGTGGGTGTTTGTGTTCAAAAATGGCAATTAATCGCGTCAAGGACATGTTTGAAAAACGGTCAAGCTAGTTTGCATGTTTATCTTCTATTAGTTGACTTTTCAAATAACTAAATTTCCTTTTCACCGTTGCATTGAATTAGGTTCTTTTTAAGTCCTATACTTTTCAATGCTACTATATTTTTTCATTTCTTTTATTATTTTGACGTCAGAGTTATTTAGCCAAGTGGTCAAAATTCGACCAAAATCATTACTTTTAACTTAAAAAATAAATTTAAGACAACCATGAGGTCCATGACAGATCACCATTAGTAGTAATGATTCAACAAATAGTTTCATGGTTATATCAAAGAGCTATTATGGCACCTCGGAATGCCCAAGCGGTTAATATAAATTCTTGAGGTTTTACTTTTATCTACATATAATGTTAACGAAAACTAAGACCCTAAGGTCAGAACTTGTTTAAAACAAAGACGTTGTTTAGAAATTTTAGTCCACCTAATGTTTTGTAATGGAACTCGACATGAGAACAAATTTCCTAAAAAATGTAATTGAGTCAGAAATTTTAACAAGTTGCGGCGTTGGTGATATTGAATGTATATCAATATCATAATCATCATAAATAATTTTTCCCTTAGTTTTAAGTTCAAAAGTGTCCCGTTCCCAGTAAGTTTATTCTACGCGCAGACTTATTGTCAGCAAAGTACAAGGGCAAACTTTACGCGTTACTGGCATGGACCTCGGTACAGACTCTTTTCTATATGGACAATTAATTGTAAGTAACTCTGTCTTGCGTTAGCAACCATAATTATCTTTTTATTTACACCCCCAATATGTCTACTTAATTTACACAGAATTTCTACAGCAAACTACATAATTAAAATATTATACTATATTTTATTGTGCCGGTGGGTACCCACATTTGTGTATATTTATATACGAGTACATGCCCACTTTTATATGTTTGTATAAAAACACGTTTAATTGTATTCACATTTGTAAACATTTTCTCACCAAACCTACGTTAACATTTTAAAGTAAAACTTATGCGCGGGCGACGCCGTCATGCAATATTTTTACTTTTGAATTCATTTAAAAGTATTAGGTACATGTAAAATAAAAAAAAAGTATTGTACGAACTACGCTGTACAATGACCTATGTATGTGTGTTGATTTTGATAATTATATAATGGTGTTATAAGTTTCACATGTATGTGTATCTGTGTGTCTGTCTGTGGCATCGTAAAATATGGTCCTTCAAGAATTTAAGTTGTGTGATTTAAGATCGTGGATCGGTTAGTCTGGCCCCCATAAGCAGGTCTCACCAGAAACCAAATCGCTTCAAGTTGAAGTCTGCGGCCGAGGAAGGCGTCATTTCGGACCGAATAATGTATCACAACGTTCACAAGTACATCTTGAAATACCTATTGTTAGCAGTACTTTTACTAGCTGCCGCAATACATAAATGGATACTTAGAACCAACTGCGAAAACCTGACACGCAATCGCAGCCTGAGATTCAATACTGCACCTAGTAGGAGGTTCTCAACAAGCATTGTGAACATAAACTTTTTAAAATGAAACACCAGGTAATCATAACAATGCCACCAATAATATTCTGAGCTGTGTTAATTTATATTTTGTGCCAATCTATCCATATATTTTGACAAATGGATCCATAAATGCAAAAATAAGATTGCGTTATTTACATGTAAAGTGATGCAATTGAAAAGTATTATCTTAAGTAATACTGTCAAATTGGATGAATAAGTATGATGGACATGGAGATAAAATTAGAGATAAAACTACCGGTATAGAATATTGCAAGTACAGTACAGTTACTTATAAAAGTCACTTCGTACTATTTTAATTTATAGACAACTGTCACACTGGTCGATCTGACTTTAAATAAATTATATGCCTCACATATTATGCGCTCACGTCTTGTTCACAATTTGTGAGAGTGTAGCATGTTTTTAAAGGTATTTTTCTTGTATTTAAGCGGTATGTAGAATAACCTTAATTTACAACAGACGCAATTTAAATGCAATTGTAGATAATAAACAGTAGATTTCTTTTGCCCAGCGCTTGTGTAAAAGAATTTTTCCCTCTCCCAGGAACATTTTCTTTTCTGGATGAAAGGTACCCTATATCTTTCTCTGTATCCCTCGCAACATTTGTGCAAAGTTTCATGATGAAAAGATTTGAAAAACATACATTGATTTTTATAAATTAGATATAAAATTTACATCACTCGTGTGTTTCACAATTTAAAAGATAGGTCTGAAAGATTTTTCGCTCCTTTAAATATGTGTCCTGTGCTGGAAATTATGAACATTTTGGAATAGTCTTCTGCTGGTGGTAATGGCCCACAGCAGTAAAAATAAGTTGTTGTAAGGCCTTAACTTAAAGCCTTACTCCTTAGTAAGGCATGATAAGTCACTTTCATTGCCCATATTTTCTTGAATTCAATAGACGTTGTCGCGTCACATGTCTCATGATTTTGTTTTAGACCCTTATTTTAACCTTACCCATTAGCGAGGAGGAATTCAGATAATCTTGAATCGGATGTTCTATGTAAGTTTGAGTTTACTTGATTTTCCACACCACAATGTGGCCTTGTGGTGTAGATGGCTGTTTTCTGAGACATTCTTCTGTATTTCTGTTTCAGATGGCTATTACTCTTCTCCATCTTTTTTTTTATCTTGAGTCTTAAATAACGTTTCTAATGTTTTACATTTTCAAAATTAAAATCCAAGCTTATAAAAATTATTTAAAATATTAAAAATGAGAACAATCTCATGACCGATTAATGTGTACGGTGCATTCGGTACGCGGTAAGCAGTGTACAAACTTTTCTATCCAGGGCATCTAGTTCAGTTTGAGTCCATCTAAGTATGCCAAAGGAGTAGGTTAGAACTGGTATGACTCAACCATTATAAACCCGCACCTTATTACCACCTGACAAAAATTCAAAATCATCCTCAAGAGCGACGTATGCGGTACAGAGTCATTTTACTTGTTGTAGAACACAGTTGTTTAATTTACGTGTATAAATTTAAACTTTTACTAATAAAATAAGGCGCCCATTGGTGAGTGGAACGCAAATACGAGTATGTCCGTTCGCGTCGACGCGACGGTCCGATGCAATCTCCAGGAACCCGGTCTTTGTTTTTGTGGAGGAACCTCCGACCAGCCTAGATGATCATGCCTTGCGGACTGCATGTTGGGAAATTGTATATGTATATATTAATACGTGAAGCGTAAACTTTGGATCCCTTTTTACAAAAATTGGGCGGACGGAGGAGTATGAAATTTCGCACACCTATTATTTATACAGAGAAGAAGTGACTAATGCTAAAATTTTTGAACAATATTTGCTACAAAATTAAAAAAATGCAAAAACGGGTACATACAGCTATGAGTGTCCAGTATATATTTTGACCTGTCATGGTACAAAAGTCTATACAATGACAGGTCAAGTAATATTGGCCAATGAAATAAACCATGGTCGAAATTCGACCACCACGGGATCTCTAGTAATATACTAATCGGCGCGAGCACTTTCATTGCGCGATGCAGGATCAGTAGTTCCTACGTAATTTAGCGAAAATATCGCTAGATGATGTTGAAGTAAATTTTATATGTTGAAGTCGTCACAAATAGTGTAACTGTAAGATAAAAATGTTGTGAAATGTTTTCAACGTTTTGTAATTTCCTGGTATGGTGTTCTACGATATTGGTGCAAGACCGTGTGTAGGATGACGTTTTAATGTTTGTAAAAACCCCCTGCAACACAGGAATCATTCCTACCGCGGGATTTGTCTTTTTAACAGAAGCAAAATGTTTTAACTAGAAAAAGAAGTCGCTATATAACTCTTTCTAAAGATCAATGTACCTATAATCTTCTTCTTGTACTTTTAACTTTTACAAAAAAAAATCTATATGAAAATGATAAAGTACTAAATCCAGTTTTGTTTGTTAGTATGTTATCTTATAAATATGTCATCTATGTTTGTTATCTTATTTTTTGTTAACTACTACAAAGATAAAAATATGTCATTCGCTGTATGTAATATCAGTCATACCATTGTCGATATCAATATATCAGTCTGAAAAACAAAAATGTAGAATCTATGCGGCACAGCACAGATAATATTTATATATATTTTTATGATTTTATAATTCTTAAAACATTGTGTTTATTTTGCACTCATACAAATACACAAGAGATTGATGAAAGAGTGTTACACCAAATGTAAATAAAAATCACGTCTGCATGAGCCAAAAATGGTCGTTAGCTCGGCATTGCGCTACTTCATGAGTATTATGCTAACACCTAGAATGATATTCACGGATAGTGAGCCATCGTCAAGTTCTGAGAGAGAAATAAATAAATATCTAATATCTGATAATAGTCATGATAAGATTACTGAATTTGTGTATTTAATAATATATATGAACACATGCAACGCATTTAATAAATGTGCAATATGAAAAAAAATGTATAAATTATGCCTTCGTGTCGTGCAGTACAGAAACTAAACGTTCCGGTTGCGCCATTTCTGTTTAATCTGTGCTACGCGGGGATTTTATGAGCTTTTGAAATATCAATTAGGACGCATAGGTTATACTAGTTAGTATACTTAATATGGGAGCCGCAAGAAATTACAAGTAATTTCAATAAATAATTATAAATAATTTTCTTAGCCGAACTCGTGCAGCTATTAACTGCCCTATAAACAAATCCATTGCATCTGTCCATCTAAAGGTTGTCTGTAAGAAATCGCAACTAGCGATAAGACCGCCGTTTGTACCATGACTTGTTTTTATTTTGTTGTAATATTGTAAATTGTTTTATGGTGTATTGTAGTGTATTGTATAAAATGTATTAACTTTAAGTGCTTTATTTGTGTATAGGAAACATTAAGAAGGAAGTCAGTTGACGTGCGATTTGCTTTATGTTCTTTTAAAAAAAATATTAAGCATCTATTTCTGGGTTTCTGGCATTAGTAAGCAAAAGGGGCTAACTATCTCTAGACAGTGGCCGACAGTAACATTGTTATCCTTTAATGCTCCTACAGCCCTCTTTATTTTTTCATCGTTTTCGGCACGATCACAACTTTTTTTTGTAATATTAAAATCCTTATTACTTTCGAATATTGAGTAATATTGAGCGTCGTTCTTTAAAAAAATTAACAGTCGTGGTAATGTAGGATTTTTTTTGGCCTATGAATCTGTTAATTTTTGAATGCCATCCCTCTAAATGATTTGTTGTTCGATACTCTTCGCCTTCACAATTCCACATGTTACTCAATAGTTTATTATCAAGCCATTGCTTTTTGAAATACTTATTAAATTTTAAAATTGTTTCGGTACAAGGACTCCATTGAAGTATGTATTTCCATCCTTCATTTAGTTGTTCTGGTGGAATCAGAGCAAGTCCAGCACTTAAAGCTACATGACGTCTTTCTACTGAGGTTTTCAAAGGAATTTCCTTTGCCTTTCTCCACAGACAACAACTCTCTTTTATTTCTGTTTTTGGAAAACAAGCCCTTATTGCTTTAATAGCAGATGCTTCGTAATCAAGTGTAAACTTCCGAGGTTTCCATGACTTGAATTGAGATAGCAGAATGAATGAATAGCAGAGCAAAAATAATAGTACATACGATTTTTCATTTTTATTGGTCAATAAGGCATAAAATAAGGGTATTATTGTAGTAGACCCGCCTGCACTAATTATCTTACCATGAATGCCATAAATTTGCGTGAACGGCTTTGAACAACTTTTGAAGGTGCCATCCAAATAAAAATGCTCTACATCATAAACTTTTTTTCTTGTATATTCAGAACCAAAAATTTATATTCGATTGTTAAGGTACTCATAGTCTGCCACTAAAAAGTCTTTAAAAGTGGGAGGGACTTCTACTTTATCTACCGTTACAAATCGTATGTTTTGAACACAAAGTGATTTTTTCATACATCGATATAACGGAAACTTTACTGAAGTATATTTCGGCATTTCTTGTACATTTGTCGTTCGTACACATTGATCGTGTAGTCGACTTACCATAGAGAAATATTGACGGGGAACCGGGTCGTAATTTATAGTAACGTCTTTTTTTAATTGGTCTACATGCTTTGCTACAATGTTTCTTGAAAGGGATTGGAGACAATTTGGAACGTGGACAGATTCTTTTACCTTTATTTGTTTATCATTAAGCGTTAGACTACCTTTGCAGTACTTCTTGTTACAGCACACCCATATTTTGTGACTGTTTTTGTAGGTCTTCTTTAGGTGATATCTTCGTCCGTCATGCAAAAGTAGCTGTTCCCCCCTTTGGCTTGATATATATTCGTAAGTAATTGGGTTACTGCATGTAGGCACAGAATCTTGATCACACATTTTCACAGAAATACTGCACTAATAAGTAGGTAATCATTAGAAATGATTTTCTTGGCGTTAGCTCCAACTTCAACTTTTGGTTTGTGGCTTTGTGGATTTACCACAATTTTGCCAATGTCAAGTAGGTATACGGAGGGCAAACTGTCAAAGGATTTTATGTAGAGCTGTGGTAGAGCCAAAAAAAAAATTATTGTATAATTATATAAAGATGTAGAGACTAAATAATCGTGAATTCTAAACTTCTAGAGGCATAATTAAGCATGAATAAAAGAGCCAATCATGTGAATACATAGAAATTAATACATAGTATAAAATAAACAAAAATAAATATTGAACTATGTTATGATCACAAAATTATTCTACGAGTTAGATAACCCCAGGAAAAGTTCACAATGACGTGTGTCAATCTAGTCATGTTTACTTTTCAATGAAATAATTAAGGAGGATTCTACTCAAAGCAAATCGTAACAGGCTTGGTAGTGTTTACGGATAGCAGATTAGTCCCATTTGTCCCATTTCACCCCCGGTGGTAAAATTTTACACCATCTCAACACCGGTGGTCAATTAGAACTAAAATTGTCCCATTTTATCACTAGTGGTGAATTGGGAATAAGTTTTTCCCAGTTGACCACCAGTGGTAAAATGGGGTGGTTTCCGTCTCAATTGACAACCGGTGGCAAGTTCATGGTGGTCAGATGGTCCGGAGTATGTAATTTGTTTTAATTAATGATTGTCGTTGCCAGATTGTGTATCAGCTATAAAGTGGAAAATGGGTCTAAAGCACAATTTCACAGTAAAATTAATGGTAAGGAGAAGACACCAAACCCAAAACCAAAAGGTAATAAGTATCAGAAGGTAAGTTTGAACTTATTGTTTTTGTGCAATTAGTAAGTAATGCTTGAGTTTCTTCCTAATCTTAGAAACAGCAATGCGGTAACAGATGTTACTGTAATTTCAACGACAAGTTTCCTTTAACGTACGTGAATAAATCAAAGGCCTCTACTAAATCAGTTTTTAATGTACTCACATAAATTTAGTAGGAATACGCAAGAATTTTAAAGCCGGATGAAATAGTACAAACGGTGTAAAATGTAAACATAGGGCACACTGAAAGTTTTGCACTCCTGGCTGCTCATAAATGTTTGAATTTTGAATATCATATTTTTTTAAACATAAGAAATTCAATCTTTGATTAAAAAAATGGCGGGAAATCGCATGTCAATTATTAACTGACGAAAAAAAAGGAGGTTATCAATTCGACCGTATATATATATATTTTTTTTTTTTATTACAAGTTGAAGTTCGTCATCCGTAGCAAAAAGGGAATTAACGTGAAAAGATTTTAGGGCGATGATTTTTTATGATTTTAAAAGTTCATTTTCTCCGCAAGACTGCACTGCACCTCATTCGAGCACCGTAAGGCGTTGGTACGCAGAATTTGATCGTGGTTGTGTTTCTCTCCATGATGAAATTCGTGAAGATCGGCCCTCAACTGCGATCACTGAGGAAAACATAGCTACTGTCAGGCAACTAAATGAAGAAAACCGGCGCATCACCTATGAGGAGATTCGAGGACATTTAGAGATTGATATGAGCCAAATTAAAAAAATCTTACACTACAAGTTAGAAAACTTTGTTGTCGCTGCGTTCCTCATGAACTCACCAAAAAAAAACAGACTCGTGTTGATTGGTGAAAAAAAATGTTGTTAAAGTACGATCACGGACTTTCAAATGACAGGAGATGAAACATGGATATATTGTTATATGCCGGAAAGAAAGCAACAGTCTTCTGTATGAGTGTTTGCAGGTGACAGCAAACCCACAAAATTGAGGAAAAAAAATGACCGAATAAAAAAGTGTTTAAAATGTAATGGAGAATACTTCGAAAAGCAGGAAATATAATACTTTGCATCTAAATTGTTTTATTAATGAGTACATAACTTTCAGGGTACTATGTGTGTATATAACCTAGGAAGGAACTCCTGATGCTTGAATACCTGTCGATGCAACAGGTATTATTTTTTTATTTCATTTATTAATACTTCCTGCAAATACATTGCAAAAGGCGGACTTAATGCCATAGGCATTTTCTTCCAGTCAACCTTTGGGTGATGCAGAACTGTGTGTCTCAGGTGTATATTTAATAGTCATGAGATAAAGGAATTAAAAAAAAAATGTATTACATAAGTAGGCCGAATGTACTAGATATACATACATATATAGTAAATATATGTACATACGTATATACATACATATACAAATACAAATACATAAATAATAAGGACACTTGTTAAGTGTTATTCTGATAATTCCGCCAATAAATCTCTGTAGAGCTTGCGTACTTTAACCTTAAAAGTTAACCGGTTAGTGGACATCCTGACTTCTTGTGGGAGCGCGTTCCAGAGGTTAACGGCTAGGACAGCGAACGAGGAATGAACCATTCTCGAATTATGAGAAGGACAAAGAAGGAGAAGATTATTAGAAGAGCGGAGATTTCTGACATGGTTAGAGCAGAGATATTGAAAGTTAGATGTTAGATAAGTGGGTGAGTAAGGTGAGTGGAGAAGGGAGTACAACATAGTCAGCGCCCTCAAACTGCGGCGTTGTCTTATAGGTAACCATTTCAGTTGGGTGCGAAAGGTGGATATGTGGTCATACTTTCGCAAGTTGAATATGAACCGAATGCAATTGTTGAGAAGTCGGTCTAGTTTGTTGAGCAGATCTGCATTCAAGTCGAGATAGCACACATCACCATAGTCGACAACTGGGAAAACCAAAGTCTGCACAAGCATGATCTTTGTTTTGATCGGGAGAAAATTTTTTAAGCGATAAAGGCATCGTAATGTATTGGTTACCTTCTGGCTGACGTTGGATACCTGAGTCTACCAATTAAGGGTTGCGTCGATGTGCAGACCAAGATCCTTGACCGAGGAACTAATAGGCAGAACTGAATCATTAAAGGTAATTTCGGTAATGTTGTTGGTGTCAATTCTGCTAGTCATTCTAGGGCTCCCTATAATGATCGCTTGGCATTTAGATGGGTTCACCGTTAAGCCAAATCTGTTGGACCAGTTTTTTATTGTCTCTAAGTCGTGATTTATGCTACCTATAGCTTCGTCCAACTTGTCTATTCTAGCGTGTGAGTAGATCTGTAAATCGTCTGCATACAAGTGATACGAACACTGAAGTTCATGGGTTAAGAGATTGATAAATAACGAAAAGAGAAGAGGAGAAAGTATACCGCCTTGTGGGACGCCAGAGTCGAGATCACGCCACGCCGATGAAGACTCATCTATTCGGACAGACTGCTGGCGTCCTCGAAGATAGGAAGAGAACCATTCCAGTGCATCATCAGAGATCATGAGGTGGGAAAGTATTGATATTAAGATGTCGTGATTAACACTGTTGAAGGCGTTTGAGAAGTCTATTAGGACTAGTACAGTTAAGTTACCTTCTTCTACTGCGGCCTTAATATCGAGAGTCACTTTAAGCAACCCTGACACTGTGCTATGTCCAGGTCTGAATCCTGACTGGTACGTACTGAGCAAGTTGTTTTGGTGAACAAAGCGAGAAAGTTGCTTATGTACGCAGGCTTCTAGGAGCTTGGAGAGGAAAGGAAGAATAGAAATAGGACGAAAGTGATTAGGGAGAGAGGGGTTAGGTACTTTGGCTACTTTATTATCGAGTAGTGAGCGTGAGCCGCGCGGAACACTTCGCACCACCGTCTCGAGCCTAGGACAGGAGAGTGCTGGTCCTCTCCCGTTCTCTCTTCGCCGCCTCTTTGGGGAACATTACCTCCTCATAAAATAAGATGGTACAGTCCCTCGCGCCATAGCTATCGCGAGGTGTTGGCGCTGAACTCTCAACTAGAGTGTGGAGTGCAGTATCCTCAGGATAGTCTCCGTAGTGGTGGCACGCAGGCGTTGGCATCTGACCTAAGAAGCCTTGAAAAGGGATCGAGCGATACCCTTATACGACCTTCGACCGCAACATTGCGGTTTATCCCTAGCTAAACTTGAGCCCCACACAAAGGTATGAACCGCACAATCCCTATATAGAATCCCTTGCAGCAGGTGTCGACCACACACGAATGAACTGAAAGGACAGCAATAAATTGAAAATCTTTTAGTTTTAAATATTGTAATTATATTTCACCAACTTTAAAATAATATGCGTTCAATACCACACATTTTATGGCAAAAGCACGTAGTTTATCTTTACTGTAATCTTGAGGCTAACCTCAAGATTACAGTACCTAAGTACAGAAGTCAAAAATATCGTAAAATGATATTTATTTTACGAATGGAAGGTACACGTGTGTTTAACATTGAATCCTATCACAATGCATGATTACTCTAGCGCAGATGAAATAATACCATTTAAAACATAAAATGTAAAAAAGGCATGCAAGTGCAAAGGCAACGCAGTTTTTTCACCGCAAAAAGTGGTGAGATCTAATTGTTAATTCGTGGACTAACAACATTTTATAGTGATCGTGTTAATATTAGACATGTTTATTTCTTAAATCAATAGAATGACTTGGCCTTGTCTTGAGATTAGCGTGTGGGACTGCGAAGTAATTCTATTCATTGAAGAAATAAAACAAAAGACGAGAAATAATAAAATAATTATATTTATTTGATAAATATTAATTACTTAACTTATACTATATATATACTTACTTAATTTACATGTGGGAGAGCCATGCTTCGGCACGTATGGGCCGGCTCGACTCCGCTCGTTACCACGGCCTCACTGAAAACCGGCCGTCAAGCAATGATTGCATTGCATTTCGCCGCGTGAGTGAGGTTACTGGAGGCCCTAACCCTTCCCTCTCTCTTATTCCCGTCCTTCCCCTCTCTTCCCCCCCCCCCACCCCCTCTTCTCCTACTCCCACGTTAAAGGGCGGCAACGCACTTGTGATTCTCGAGTTGCAGGTGCCCATGGGCGGCGGTAGTCATTTACCATCAGGTGACCCGTCTGCTCGGTTGCCCCCTATACCATAAAAAAAAAAAAAAAACAAATATGTTTGAGTTTTATAAAATGATGAATAGCTTTATTTCCTTCTCTGAATTTTCTATTATTAAACTTAATAGTTGAAACTATTTTGGATCTCGCAAACAATTTTAATAACTATTTATATAGAAAACAAGAGCAAAGTAGAGGGATATCGATCAATTTGAAAATTTCGTAACTAGTAGTACTATTTGATTTTATCTTGGTACATATGGATAAATTAATCGAATAGACTCAGCTCTGCAGCAAATGCAGAGCTGAGTCGTAATAAATTCGTGAACTCACTGATATTGAGACCGCCAGATTAGTCTATTATAATTATTAATATAGTATAGTGTTGTATGGTATACTAATGGGGGGAATGCCATCGACACCCATCGATATTCAATCTATATTCGTGCTGCAGGAGAGGGCTAGCGCAGCAATTTATAAATTAGGCTTTCGCGATTCACTAAGGTGAAAATTAAAAAAAATAAACATAATGTCTGTGACATATCAGTATATTTACAAAAGCTTGATTTATCACTACATATTACTAATCAAAGTCCCCCGCTTTTTTGTTTGAAAGGTGGTCCCATTGTCACCAAATCCGGATCTGATGCTGGTGTCTAAGGAAAAACGAGGGAAACCCGCAAAAACTGAGTCTCTCATGCTCATGCGCTCAAGCAGCGCTTGATACTTTTTGCCTGCAGCAATTTACAACTGATAAAATTACAAGAGATGAAATCTTTAGTAAATGTATCAGGATGGAATTTAGTGTACAAAAATGTGCAGTCATGCTTGTAAAAAGAGGCACGGTTGTGGAATCTGACGGGATGAAACTTTCAGATTCCACGTAACTTAAATGTTTTTCCGCTAACGGAACTTGCAAGTATCTAGGTATGTTACTAAATGAATTGACTAGGTATAAAGCAATCGTTACAGGAGCGCTTCGTTGGCCACCTGAAAAAGTAGTAATGGTTTTTTTCGATCGGTAATAATGTGTGGTAATTGCCACCTCATTCCGACACACGACATCACATCGACGTTAACGGAGAGATGTTCAATGGGGTGTCAGTTAATGTGCAGTTTTTAAGCAATAGATGTCGCTGGGTTTGAGATGTAAAATAAGTGTACTGTATTTTAGCCTTGTATAGAAAAAGTGTAGGTTTGGAGTATAAACAATCAATGCTCACAATAGCAGATAAGCAAAAGAGACACCAATCTTAACCATCCACCTTCGCATGCGAAGCTCAGCAGCTCAGTAGACCACGCACGGCGTGCAGGTTGAGAAATCCACTATTCGGCACTATACAAGGTGTTTGATGCTCCAAATAACAGTTTATAGCACTCAACACGGTTGAGAAGATAGTAAAAGGCGAATTGTCCTCGTGAACCGTTCACAAGCCACCATTTTAGCGAGATGGAACAGTTATAGAACCATACACGCGCGGCGTAAGAAGACAAGAGCTCCGACGCATTCACAGTCGTCGGTATCCAGAAAAAGGCGGCGTCGCATAAATTTATGCTTACCCACCAATAAATGAGCAAAAATTGAACAGTTAACAATGGACTCACTCCGCTTCCTCAAGTAAAATAGAACTGGCACAAACTTTCAGTACTCAATATTACTCAAACATATATATATATATATCAAGCTCACGCATAAAATATTCAATACATATCTCTTTTTAAAATTGTTACATAAGTCGTAATGTTAACCGTGAAAACTTTTAATAGGTCTTGACTATGGTATTAATATACTTTTTGTAAGAATTTTAGTTTGCAAAATAATGTATAAAAATATAATAAATATGGAACGGCAAAGAACTGCGTGAATGTGTTTATCCAGCCTTGAATAAACCTTTTGTAAATTTATTAGCATCTATGTCCTGGGTAAGGCGGGGTGACTTCTTCGGAAAAGCTAAAGGATTTGTCTGTGCAATTACAAATGAAGTTTTTATAACGAATAACTATAGAAGGTATATCATTTGTCGGGTAAGTTATCGTCCCGGATAAACCCTCCTAACATATAATTTCCGGTTGTTCTCGTCTTGCTAACGGTGAGTATTTGCATAGACATAACCGAGTAGCTAGGACAGTCCATCAGCAACTTGCTTTTATATAACCTTGTGGCTTTCGAGTTACCGTACTACAGGTATGCGCCAGATCTAGTTCTTGAAAAACGGCGGGCAACATTGTACTGGGATCGATCTATCAGTGACAGGACTATCATTGCCAATAAGCCTGAGAAAGTGGTGATAGACCGATTAGAACGACGAGCAATGATTTTGGACATCATCATTCCCCATGACGACAATCCCTTAAAGGCCGTAAAAGAGAAAGAAATAAAATGATTAGACGTAGCCGACGATTTTGTTGACATTCTGCAATCATTATTCCGGTAGTAATTTTGGCCCATGGCCAAATGTCAAGTTAAGTGCACCAACTAACTGTTCATCGGATTCTTCACGACCATTTGAAAGTACGAAAACTTTTTAGCCCTCTTCTTAAGATTCCTAATCTTATTCTCCCGAACCATTTCGACCCACATTAATCCTCCTTTTCTTATCCAAAGTACTAGAGGCTTGGGTTCAGAAACAACTCTCCAAGTTTATCCTTCAGAATAATATCCTCAACCCATATCAATCAGGATACAGACCTTGGCATGGCACAGTTACAGTTATGCTTAAAATTACAAGTGATATTAGGAGTGGTGTGGAAAATGCAAAACTTACTGTTCTAGTCTTTATTGACTTCTCAAACGCATTCACCATAGTAATCCACGATATCCTAATACCTATCCTCTCTCACTATATATGATCTCCTCCAAAGCACTGTCACATTTTCGTGGACGTCAACCACAAGTTGGCATTTTATCTCTTCTATTATATTGGATGTTTATCAATGTCATTACTCTCGGTCTTCAGTATGCGTATCATTTGTAAAGGACGACATTCAAATTTATTCAAAGGCCAGACTGGATAATTTGACGGAAGAAATCCAGAATGTCAACAGGGACTAGGAGGAAATCAAAAACTGGCCTGAGCGTTTTGGCGTAAGTGTAAACCCTTCCAAATGCCAGGCAATAAAAATAGGTAACCCTCGAACGATAAGCAGAATGGACACGTCAACACTGCCGGCAGTGGCTTACACCGGTATGATTCTGATGATCAACCAATCTGTCATAGACCTCGGCTTATGGATTCTATAACTCAATAACTCTTCTTTCACCTGGCAACCTCAGATTGCAATCGTCAGTCAGAAAGTCACCTAGACCTTGTAATCACTGTATCGACTTAAGAACCTTCTTTCAACAAGCACTAGGTTAATGCTTGTACAGGTCTTGATCTTCCTAATTATCGATTATAGTGATGTATGGTATCTCGACGTGAATGCAGATCTGCTGAACAAACTTGACTGACTTCTCAATATTTGCATTCGGTTCATTTTCGATCTCCGTAAGTATGACCATGTGTCTACTTATCAAACCCAACTATCATGGTTACCTATACGTCAACGACGTAGCCTACGGATTTTGACCACTGTTAATTCTCTTCTCAATAATCCTACATCTCCTACTTGTCTTTCTTCACAGCTTCAATTGCTATGTTCCAACCATGACAGAGATCTTCGCTCCACTAATAACCTTTTACTTCTATGCCCTACACACACTTCCTCTCTAGTTCATTCTTCCTTTGCTGTTCACCTGAGATTAGGATGTCCACAAACCGTGACACGTTTAAGGCTAAGGTCCGGGGATTTTACAGGAAACAGTTTACAGAAATATCCTCATGACCTCATAACCGTACATTTATTTTTTATTTATGTATCGTATTTCTTTATAAATTTATCTGCAAGTATTTATGTGTACATTTTTGTATTCGGCTAAGTATTATAGTACCTAGTATTATAAACTGTTTTGTGTATATATATTGTCGTTTTTAGCGATAAAACCGCCCATTGTACTTACCGCCTATCATGAACTTTTTTAAATTATGTATATGTCTATTCATAATGTGGTGTACAATAAAGATTTTTTTACCTTCATCCATTCGCACATTTTCGATATTTGTGTTTTAAAAAGCTCAAAATAATTTAATCAGCAAGCTTAAAAAGCAATCAATAATAAAATAAAATAAAACAAAAAATATTCAAAGGTTCAATTCAATATGTTTTAGGCTACATTGCGCAAGGTCTCGCTCTATATTTTGGTCTCAATGAAATCAAACCATAATCATTTAAGTATTTCAAATAACCCAATTATAGGTATTTCTTCAATTATCAAGGGTACAAGTCACTCAGAATAGTCAGTCGTGAAGCTAGTTGCCAATTCCAATACATAAACCCCATGAAGAAGATCAGACAAGAAACTTCAAGGACACTCTTTCTCAACATGTTTTAAATAATTTTTGGTTGCATTGCTAAATTGCAAATGAAATGGGAAGATAATGTAACATTATATTGTTTTAAAATAAAATAATATTTAAGTAATAGTAAATTAAAACTGTATTTAATTTAATATAGCAGTCCGGAGACAACCAGCCCCGATCAACGGCACCTGTTCACGAGCATGACGTGCAACGTGCGTTAAGATGGGAGTAGGGGAAGGGATTAAGAGGAGGAGAGGGGGGGGAAGAGAAGGTTTAGGGCCTCCGGTAACTTCACTCAGACGGCGAGAATGTAAGCATTGCTTTACTGCCGGTTTTCTGCGAGGCCATGGTATTATTTCGGTCGAGCCGGCCCATTTGTGCCGAAGCATGGTTCTCCGACGATTAAACTCACTAACTATTATTTTGACATGACAAACAGACAGACAGATTTCGCATATTTTTTTTTTAAGTAAAACATTATGGTGAAGATTTGTTTGTAACTGCATGCTCAACTGTCTGTAGGGAGAGAGCCTGGATCTGTAACACAGAGCTTTCCTAAAACAGACTCCAAGTCTCTCACGAAGGTCTAAATGAATACATATTATATATTTCAGAACACGATATTGTCACGTTACCTTTATAGAGAAATAAAATAAATAATTATTTTACTTCCACAATTTGTTAAACAAACCAAAAAGAGTTAAATTTTGTTTAATAAAATTTCATTCATCATAACTATTATCATCATAAATATTATAAATAAAACAAATAAAAAAAGCAATAAAAGTAAAATTTTGTGTAACATAATTTAATTCATCATAATTATTATTATATGCTATCTAATTTATCCGTTTCGTATATATAACATTTAAATTACAATCAAATCAGTAATAATTCAGCTGTGGAAATCTAATTTATCTTTAACAAAACATTTCATACTTATTTTAAAAAAATCATCAGAAAGCAAAAATATTTAAAATTTCTTAGGTAAAGATATAGCTACAGTCTTCACTTCCAAATAATTATTTAGGCAGTCCAAGCCACTGAAACAAATAATTAAAAAATATGTTAATTAGGAAATCTTATTTTCTAAATCCGCTTAAGAAGAAGAATAGAAAGAACAGAGTTAATGTGTTCAAAACATTCAATTTTGTAAAAATAAACCATCTGAATGAAAATAAAAGCTAAATATTTGTTATGGGCACCGTTTAATGGAGGCTCTGTAATGCTACATATCAATAAATATTCACACGTTATAAAAAGGTAAATAACACTAAAACAAATACATTATATGCTTAAAAAAACTCTTCAAATGCGTATTATACGCATGGAAATCAGAGAGAATATTATTTGCCTGAGATAAATATAAATTGCATTACATTAGGTAAATATAGGTCTTCAATGAGACCTACATTTATTGTACCTTAAAATTTCATTAGAGAAAATGAAACGTACCATAAATAAATTGAAGAAAACAATGAAATCTAAGTATACTAACCCTTCACGACCAATGCCTGAATCTTTGAATCCTCCGAAGGGCAACTGAGGACCCATCGCCAAGTATGTGTTCACCCTGTTATTGATAAATATTCAATTATAAATTACTATTATATGTAACTTCAGCTTAGTTAAGTCCTTCAATTTGGACACACATTTTTTTTAAAGCATTTAAAACATTTTTCTTGAAACTACGAATCAAAGTAAACTAATCGTTAAACTATACTTGTAAGATGTATTGTACTTTTAGATACACGATAACAGTTTATTCAATCCATGAATAGTTCTTACAGTTATATTCTACGCTATTTTAACTGTTTTATAAAACTTAGGATCTAATTATTACCAAACAGTGCCAGCCTCTACGTGTTTAGTAAACTGCAGAGCATGGTTGATGTTAGCTGTAAATATTCCAGCTGCCAAACCATAAGTTGTGTTATTAGCTCGCTCAATGACTTCTTCTAACGTTTCGAATTTTAGAATACTCTGTACGGGACCGAAAATCTGTAAGAATGTAAAAAAAATACTTAGTATAAAGGCGAACAATAAAGGGAATTATTACAAATGAAAATCTAAAAAATATTAATATTTTGTGATACTCTAAAATATAGAATATGTGAAAGGATTCATTAAAGCCTTAAAAGCCAGCCACAGAAAACCTCTACAGCAGTTAGCAGTAGAGCTTTGCTGTAAACCTTTTAAACCGAAAAAATAATAAATGGAGATACATTTACAAAGCCAGTAAACAGTGAACCCAGTAAAAGTATTGTATTACTGCTTAGAGCTTTTTATTCATGTTATAATTTACGTTTTTTTTATATATATTATTAAATACTGAGAAATTTCTCAAAGCTATCTCTAACAGTTTAAACTAGGGATTTCTATGAAATTGTTATCATTCGTTTCAATTTAAACCTTCACCGTTCTGAAGAAATTTGCAATGTAAATAACTTTTGTTGAAAATAACTCTTGACGCTTGTTATAAATTGTTGTGACATATCTTAATATCAAAATCAATCAAATATAATTGATTTCGTGTAATCTACAGTAAGAGAAAGGCTTTTATGAATTACCTCCTCCTTTGCGATCGTCATGTCGTCTTTGACATCGGCAAACACCGTTGGCTCTATGTAGTATCCCTTACCGCAGACTTGCTTGCCGCCCGCCAAACATTTGGCACCTTCTTTCTTTCCTGTCTCGATATAGCCTAACACCTTTTTAAACATAATTTTGTCAACCTAAAATAAAAAGGAACAATTTAGTTATTATTTATCATTAGTATTCAATAGTCCATAAAGTATTTATTAATCAATTAGTCAGCCTATCCCAATAAATTGCTGTAAATAGACCTACAATCTTACAATATGAAATGATAACTCGATTTTTTAGTTCTTATTAATAGTATGGAATTATGATCATAAATTAAAACTATTCTGATTCTATATTTATGTATATGTATATATATATATTTATATATATATATATATATATATATAATTTTAATTATATTCTATATACAACTTACACATTAAAACTAATAAAAAGAAAAAGAAAATTCCACTACATCGTCGCCTACTGGCAGTGTTCCCAGAAGGCTGGCAGCATTGCCACGTTGAATGGCAATGCTAATTCTCTGTGCAAGAAAAAGACCCGCCTTCTGGTCACGAGAAGTGTCGATCAGTCGCTTAGCTAATTCCTTATAAACGGAACGAGCACTCGGACCCCATGACCCAAGCGTTTCGACCCCAAACGGCTCAAAAACATAGTTACCAACTAAATTATTGTATTTACGCCGTTTGAGGCTTTCTGCTGATGCAGCAGCAGCGCCAGCACAACCAGCTGTACTTGGAAGATGTGATGGCGCGAGGGTGTCAACGCAGGTTGCGTCCCACACCAAAGACCTACCCATCTTCCGTGGCAGTAACGACATACCATCTGGTCTCTTCCGATCGTCTCGTACCAGACCATTAGGTTCACGTACGGCTGGCACGCCGGCGGTGACAAGAGCACGACGGATTATGTCATTAAGATTGGCATGTCGAGATATACGGCCCGCGCTTCTGCTACAAGAAAGGCCATGATGTCCGAGACCGTCGACAGCTTCTCCACAGTGACAAAGATGCGAAGAAACACAAGGAGCTCCTAAACGAAGGCAAGTGGCAAGGCGGAACGTGTTATCGTCCAACAAGGTGCCTATGTTGGGCAATGGAAGTGCCTGAATCCATAGGCCTGATTCCCATTCTCCCACAGCCAACAAACGAGAGCGCTCTGCAATATTGGATGCGGTGTCAATTAAAAAATTCCTTCTTTAGATACATAACGGCGCGTCCCATTGCCTCTGAGAGAATGGATTAACAGGTAAAAGAGTATTGGGACAAGCTATCTGCCAAGCATTTATGGCATCGATCTTGCAGGACACTTCAGAATTAACCAGTGTGATTCTTAGATGCTTTATAGCAATATTGCCATCTCCACCTTCGTTATTAAATACAAAATTAAGTTTCAATCTTTGTTTAATTAAAGAGACACTAATCAATATAGTACATTTAACGTCAAGGTAGATATTTATTTCTATCTTTAGTTTTGATTTTATTCGAAAATCAGAAGTGCCCGCGACTGCGTCCGCGTGTAAATTGCTTACCTCACGCCGTCACTAATATTTATAATACAATATTTTTTGATAGAATTAACAGATTTCAATGATATAAAGACTAAATGTTACTTTAGCAGTGATACATGTCCAAACAAACAGATATACAGACAGACATTTCTAAAAGTGATAGCATTTTGTTTAATAATTATTTTGTTAGAATTTGGCAAATTTTTTTATAAAAAATTCTGAAATGTTTATTATATGTTTAGATTGTGGTTAAGTATAGAACTCCTTAGATTTTAATTACCTGCGGTCCATGTTGTGTGGTAGGTTTAGCGGGGTTACCAATTTTGATACTTTTAGCGTATTTAACAGCAGCCTCTACAAACTTGTCGTAAATTTCAGATTGAACATAAAGTCGGGAAGCTGCTACACATACTTGTCCTTGAAGGAAGAACACCGCGTTAGCAGCAAATGGGACAGCAACATTCACTGAAATGGAAGTATCATGTAACTATGTTCATTGTTGTTTGGGAATATTTATGTGTAATAAAAACGCGTGAGGTGTCTTTAGGACACCCGGTTGGAACATAGTTCGTTCCACTATATATAAATATATTTAATAGATTGAATAAATTGTATCAAAACATAGTAAATATTACAAAACTCAAAATTAAAATTGCGCCACCTGTGAAAGTGACCTTATTACCCTACCTACCTACCCTAAAACTATTATATGGATAATTAGTATACAACCAATACCAAAACCAACTCGCGGTAAGCATTTTTCGTTACGCTGACACTTTTTCTCACCTAGCCCCCCTTTGCCCAACCTTGTGCCCCAATAATATTACATAGAACTAATTATACCTAACTTATTAAATGTTAGAAAACGACATTATTAAAGGAGTGTATAAACAAGCAGACCGCTTGGCTGCTGAAAACAAGTAATTTGTGCTTACAAACTGTCAAGATATTTCTCACGGATTGTCCACTCCCCTTGAGGAGAGCAGATATTGTAACCCTGCTCTGTGTGTAAAGGTAAGTGTAAAAACTTACAATCGGCGTCATTCATGATGATAAGCGGACTTTTACCGCCCAGCTCCAAGCAAACACGCTTTAAATTGTTAACTCCAGCTGCTTGCTGAATCAGTTTTCCAACCTGTAAACAAGTACTTCAGTTATAATACACAAATACTATCTTGAAATTATTTTTCTTTTTTGTATTTCACTTGTTTACTCTACTTTGTTTATTCCCCGTATTAACTATATATATAAGATATATATATAGATCTATATATATAGATAACATACATAGGATCTGGCGTGCGCGGGGTAGGTGCGTTTGCCGTTCCCGTAATTTAAGTCGTAAATAATTAAACTCGAACTATTCTAGTAAAAAAATATATCAGTAGTGTGTCTATAGTGTTAATACATCTAATAACAATGTAGTACAGTGTTGAAATAGTGAACTTCAGTAAAAATAGACCAAATTAGTGATAATAAAATTATCGTTATAAACATGGTGGCGCGAAGTTGGCGCGTCGCGTATCGGACTCTTTCACTCTATAGGCGAATTCATAACTCTGTCTCGCTCGCTCACCTCTTTGATAAAATTCTTAGAAATTCAAAATTAATTGTTTAATTTGTAGTAAATAAATTGATGCCAGTGAATTACTGAAATGTAGTGCATGCAAGAATCACTACCATTACAGATGCGTCAAGATCACCCCAACTGAGTTCAAGGAAGGGCAGGTACACCTAAAGCGTTCATTTAAGTGCGGTGACTGTTTGAACATTACCCAGCGTATTAGAATCTCAGATGACACTCCAGTACGTGGAGCTCGTACTAGCGATCCGGAGCCCATGACCATGGCTTCAGATGATATTATGGAAAAAGTTAACTGTGTAATATTGGCTAAACTGAGTGCACTTGAAGTAAAAATCATTGAAGAAATAAAGTCTACTGTGTCAGTATTAGTTGTTGAGAATAATAAACTTAGACAGGAGTTGCACGAATCATAAATTATGAAAAAGAAATTAAGAAATTAAAGAGTGTTATGGAGAAATCAAAAGAGATAGCGCAGTCTACCACTTGCTCGAACAACCATCAGCAAGCGAAGGCAACGGAGAGGTTAGGGCAGTGTTCACTGTCCTCGCCAGTGGCTAACAGCAGTAATAGCGCTTGCAATGTCGAGAGCGAAACAGCTGTGCAGCCGCAGGCGTCCGCAGTGACTCACACCACTAGTTACGCGGCGGCGGTGGCCACGAAGGCGGCGCTAATCAAGGAAGGTGAGAATAGTAAAAATACATGGGTAAAAGTTAGGAACTACAAAAGGAACAAGCCTGTAAGAGGTGGGAATACTTCTACCATATCTTTAAAAGCTGTAGAACGTAAGAAATATTTACATGTACGGAGACTAGACAAATGCACTACCGATAATGAGTTAAAGGAATATCTAAAAAATGTATTGGGAAATGACTTGGAAATAGAAATCGAAAAACTGAAACCTAAGACCGAGCGAGACTACGCGTCTTTCAAGATAGGCGTCATTGAGAGCAAATTTGAACAACTGTGTGACCCGGAAGTGTGGCCCCTAAATGTGGAATTTAGTGCATGGAATTGGTTTCGCCGCCCAAGCAAACCAACCCCGCCCCATACCCAATAGACATTTCAACATTCTATATCAAAACGTTAGCGGACTACGGACAAAAACAACCCAATTCATGTCATTGATTGAGTCATCGGGAGCGGACCTATTCGTTATCACAGAAACAGGGCTAAATCAATCTATTGATAGTACGGAACTCGTGCTACCAGGATACCATGTACTACGAAGTGACCGGGCTGACGGGCGAAAGCAAGGAGTCGTACTTTTAGTGGCCACACCGTGTTTCGAGCTACGTCGTGTATCGGTGGCAACTGATATAGACATAGACAGTCAAATGTTTGAACTCGTTTGTGCTACCGTTTACTTACAAAATAGGTTCCTATTTGCCATCTGTTCAGTCTACATTCCACCGAGAGCCGATGAGGCTCAGTATTATATAATGTTTAACATTTTAGAAAAAATGTGTGTAAAGTATAGTAATAAGTTAGTCATTATAGGAGATTTTAATTTATATTCGTGCAATAGTAATGTTAGCAATTATTTTGAATATTTTATGGCTTATTGTGAGTTCGTTCAGTCTAACACTATACCTAACGGTAATGGACGGCAGTTGGAACTTTTTTTTTTTTTTTTTGTTGACAGGGTGGTAAATCCCTTCGGATCTCCGGCTCCTCGGGGACGCAGGAGCCAGGAGTATGTGGTGTTTCCACTAAAAACCACCCCGACAGCCGGTCTCAGGCACCCTGTTCCAGGGAGGGCTTGGACCATGTTATTTCAGGTCCCCCCCGGATTGACGCCGCGCCTATCCAAGCCCTATCCCGGGGAAAGCAGGCTTCCCCACGCCTATCGGCCTAATCAATATGTGTTGCGGCCCGATCGCAAAAAGCGATCGGCCGCCATCCTATCGCCTACCGCAGCAATTAATCTGCCACCAGAGGTCCCCACTCTCTGGCAGCCTGCGGCCCCGTCGACGGCTGATATCGCCGCCGACGTCCTCTACGCTCGGGATCGGCCCTCTCCCGATCCCGTTCAGCGGTCTCTTTCTGGAGCATTACAGCTTCACAGAAAGAGACCACTGCGCCCCAGCCCTCCTCATCCGCCAGCATGGCAGCAATGATTGCTGGCGGGGACAGGTCTCGTCCGATTTGGTCAACCAGGACCTCGCGTTCAAACGCCCACGCGGGGCAGTCTTCCAACGTATGCTGGGCGGAGTCCCAGTCGGCTGCGCAGTGCTGGCATTGTGCCGTCTCCTCGCGTCCAATCCGATTCAGGTACTCACCGAAGCAACCATGCCCAGTGAATACCTGCGTCAGTCGGTAGGTGACGCGACCTCCCTCCCTACCTACCCAAGCTTCGAGGTTAGGCAGAACGGCACCGACAGCGCGTTGGCGCGCATTCCGCGGTTGCTCCAGTCGCGCGCGCCACTGCGCCAGTACCTGTCGGTGAGCGTTCCGCCGCATTTCGAGCTCGTCCTGGTCTTCCCCACCCTCACCCCGGCGGATTGCGCAAGTCTGATCATTGACTCTCGCGTCCATATCCGCCAGGATATCAAAAGGCGGGAAACGTGCCAGGACTGTCACCGCCTCCGACGAAATTGTGCGGTAGCCTCGTACGATCCTAATGGCCGCTACCCGCTGCGCTTGATTGAGCTTGGCACGGCAGCGGGAGGAGGCCGATAGGCGCTTGGCCTATATCGGCGCTCCGTAGAGGGCCATGGATCGTATCACCGCACAGTAGAGGCGGCGAACTTCCTCCCGCGGACCCCTTAGATTAGGCAACAGCCTCTGTAGGGAGCCCGCCACCCCGCGAACACGAGGGATCATTCGCTCGAAATGCTCCTCGAAGCTCCAACGGCTGTCCAGGGTGAGGCCGAGATATTTAATGTACCGCCCGACCTCGACCTCTGTTCCCCCCACTCTAATAAGCGAGCGGGTGGGAACTGCACCTCTGCGTTTCCTGTGAAACCACAAGGCTTCTGTCTTATGAGGTGCAACCCTTAGACTAAGACCGCTGATCGCTTGGACGACACAAGCCACCCCTAACTCGGCGAGCTCCAAGACTTCCTGGAAGCCATGCCCCCCAGCTAGTACCAGAGTGTCGTCCGCGTAGCAGACTACACTCACTCCTGGGACGGCAGTTGGACCTAGTGTTGAGCGTGCGCGGCGGCTGCGCGGTGGCGGTGGTCGCGGCAGACGAGGCGCTAAAACCTGTGGATGCTCACCATCCGCCGCTAGCGGTGACCCTCGGTGTCGGCGGGGGCGAGCCGCGCCCCGCGCCCTCCTCCCGCCCCTCACCTTTCTCTACTACTCACAGGCAGTAGAATTTCAATAAAGCCGATTTTCAAAACTTATATAATTTATTTAGAGAAACTGACTGGACTGATTTGTACAATTTAAATGATCCCAATGTGAGGGACCCTCGAGCATTCTGGTCCTACATGAGATCTAGGAAAGGCAGTGCTGGCAGCACAAGGAGATTAGTTAAAGATGGGCAGCATCTAACCGAATTTGAATCAGCTAATGAGTTTGCTCGTTACTTTCATTCCGTGTACAATCCGGAGCCGCCGTTGTTGGACGTGGAAGCGGCAGAGGCGGCGTCGTCGGCGGCGCACAGTGCGCGGGTGCACCTCGCGCGCCAAGATCTTCGAGGCGGCCATCCACAACGACTTATATAACCAGGTGAGTGCCCAGTTGTCTGACGCTCAACACGGTTTTCGTCATTCGCGAGGGACGGCGGGCAACTTACTGCATCTCATGTCACTTCTGGTACCGGCCGTGGATGCTAGCCATCAGGTGGATGTGGCATATTTTGACTTTAGAAAGGCGTTCGACTTGGTAGATAATGACATCCTCTTGTCTAGGTTGGCTAACGTAGGATGCACTCAACATACACTTGCATTTTTTTCTAGCTATTTGAAGGATAGGTGTCATTATGTAGACTGTGGCGGATATTATTCAGAACCTTATTTCACCAGGTCGGGTGTGAGTCAGGGGAGTAATTTGGGGCCCCTCCTCTTTAACTTGACCATAAATAATCTACCGGACATAGTCGAAAATTCTACAACCTTGCTTTTCGCCGATGATTTAAAACTAATCTTTGAAATTAAGCAGCCTTCTGACCACCTTGTTTTGCAACAGGACATTGACAGGGTTGTTGAGTGGGGTGAAGGCAGCAGGCTGTATTTCAATGTGGAGAAATGTAGCGTGTTGTCATTTACTCGCGTTCGATCTCCCAGCCATCATGAATACTGTTTGGACGGGAAAACATTAAAACGCGTTACAGAGGTTAGGGACTTAGGAATTAACTTCACAGCTGACTTGAGCTTCAGGAAGCACATAATAGAGGTGTGCAAAAAAGCATATAGAAATTTAGGGTTTATCCTGCGTCAAGCGCGTCAATTCACTAACATCAAGGCTCTGAAGGCACTATATGAGGCTTTAGTGAAAAGCCAACTAGAATATAATTCTATAATTTGGTCTCCTCACGAAGATAAGTACAAGTTTATGCTTGAACGAATACAAAACAAATTTGTTAGATTCATATATCTGAAACAATATGGCGTGTACCCGGGATACCCAATTATTTACCCAACATTATTTGTACTTGGCATGATAGGCTATTACAAACTAGAAGTGAGAAGGGAAGTTGCGTCCGCCACATACCTACTTAAAGTGTTACGCGGCACAATACACAACCCTGCTATCCTTGAGGTAGCACAGCTATGTGTCCCCCCCTTACGGAGACTCTCCAGCCCAGCTTCCTGCAGGAAGTGGTTGAGGGCCTTTTCCCGCAACGGGTGGAGCACGTACCCCCGTCGATGGCCCCCTTGGCCGGAGACGACGGGGAGAACGAGGAGAATGGTGTTCCGCCCGTCACGGAGGCGGAGGTAGGGGCGGCTGTTCTACGGATCCGTTCCAAGAACACCGCCCCCGGGCCAGATGGGATCCCTGCCCGAGTGTTGGCCCTGGCCCTCGACCATATGTCTGACCGCCTCAGGGAGGTGTTCGACGCTAGCTTGGCGTCCGGACGCTTTCCTGACTGCTGGAAGAGCGGGAAGCTGGTACTTTTAAAGAAGCCGGGACGGCCTACCGATTCGGTCGCGGCCTACAGGCCCATCGTGTTGCTGGACGAGGCGGGTAAATTGTTTGAGAGGGTGCTCTCTGCCCGCATCGTCCGGCACTTGTGCGAGGTCGGCCCCGATTTGTCGGACGCCCAATTCGGTTTTCGAGCGGGGCGTTCGACAATCGGTGCCGTTTTGCGCCTGAGGGCCGTGACCGAAGAGGTAGTGAGCTGTGGCGGCGTGCTGTTGGCGGTGTCGTTGGACATCGCCAACGCGTTCAATAGTCTGCCATTCAGCTGCATCAGGGAAGCACTCCACTATCACGGAGTGCCAGGGTACCTGAGGCGGCTAGTGGCAGACTATTTAGAGGAGCGTACCGTCATGTACGAGGACCGAGATGGAGTTTTGAGTCGTCGGCCCATGTCGTGCGGTGTTCCGCAGGGGTCTGTCCTTGGACCACTCCTGTGGAACATGGGGTACGACTGGGCCCTTCGAGGCGACTTCCCCCCCGGGCTCGGCGTAATCTGTTACGCCGATGACACGTTGGTGACGGCCCGGGGGGTGAACTTTCAGGAGGCGGCGCGCCTGGCCACCAGGGGAGTCTCCCTGGTGGTCGGCCGCATCGAGGCGCTGGGTTTACGGGTGGCCCTGGATAAGACGGAGGCCCTTTTATTTCATGGGCCCCGTCGTGGTCCACCCCCTGGCGCCTCTATCGAGGTCAACTCGGTCCTCGTACCGGTTCGGGCCCACATAAAGTATCTGGGCCTGATCCTTGACGGAAGGTGGCGCTTCGACGAGCACTTCCAGCAGCTTGCTCCCAGGCTGGTCGGCGCTGCGTCCGCCCTTGGGCGACTCTTACCCAATTTGGGTGGACCCAGCGTCGCTACGAGGCGGCTCTACACGGGGGTTGTCCGGTCAATGGCACTCTACGGTGCACCGGTGTGGGCGGAGGCTCTGACCGCCCAGAATAGGGCGCGCCTCTGGCGCCCTCAGAGGGTTATGGCGGTTAGAGCCATACGCGGATACCGCACCGTGTCGACGGAGGCGGCGTGCGCGTTGGCTGGGACTCCCCCGTGGGATTTGGAGGCGGAAGTGCTCGCCGAAGTATATCGGCGAACGGCTGAGTTCCGGGCGGGAAGCGGCAGTCGGCCCCCGCCCGAAGAGGTACGCGAATGGCGTGAGGCCGCTCGCCGAGCCACCATGGCTCGTTGGTCGTCCCGGCTGGAGGCTCCACGTGCTGGCTTTGCCGCCGTGGAGGCGCTCCAGCCGGTCATCATCGAGTGGGCAGGGCGGCAGCACGGGACCCTTTCCTTCCGACTGACGCAGGTTCTTTCCGGGCACGGCTGCTTCGGGAAGTACCTGCACTCGGTCGCTAGGAGGGAATTGAGTCCTGCCTGTCACCACTGCGACTGCAGTGAGGACTCGGCTCAGCACACGCTGGCGGTCTGCTCTGCTTGGGCAACGCAGCGCCGGGCCCTCACTGCAGTCATCGGAGAGGATCTCTCGCTACCGGCCGTCATACGCTCCATGGCCGGTAGCGACAGGAATTTTACCGCGGTCGCGACCTTCTGTGAGGAAGTCATCTCACAGAAGGAGGCGGCGGAAAGGGTCCGGGAGGATGACCTCCACTCGGACTTAATTCGCCGCCGGCGAACCGGGCGGCGGAGGCGCGCTTACCAGCGCCTCATGCCGCCCTGAGTGTGGCCGCGGGTGGACGGGACGGGTTTTCCCCTCCACCCGCTACAGTGGCCCCCCGCGAGGAGGCGACGTCCGCGTGTGCCTGGACGTCGCCTAATTGAGAAGTTCTAAGTTTTTACCCGGAGGTGGTGCCCGCGCTTTGCGGGCAGGCGCTAGGGGGGGCCCGGATGTCTTAATAAAAGCTGTTCCCGGATCCCTCCTACTTAAGGCGCAGTACGGCACACCGTGTGGTTTTAGTCGGTTCGATTCCGACACACCGCCCCACCGAAAACCCCGGTGGGGTGACGGCCCGAGGGGGTTTCCACACGCAAAAAAAAAAAAAAAAAAAAAAAAAAAAAAAAAAAAAAAAAAAAAAAAAAAGCACAGCTATGTGTACCGGACGAGTACGTAAGGCGCAGGCGCCTGCCTCCGCTGATGGAGGTGCCACAAGCGCGCATTAACCTGCTGCAGCGGGCGCCGTTGACGCGCGCGCTGCGGACGCTCAATACGGTTGCTGAACAAGTTGATCTGTTCTCGTGCTCACTGAACGAACTTACAAGAGTCACATATTGTGTAGTTAGTAAGTAGATTTGTTTAGTAAGTAGCTTTATACACCTAGTTTGTAAGATTTATTTGTAAGACTAGCTTTAAGATTTTATTTGTATACACTGTCGCATTAGGTATTTATCTGTAATGATAGTGGTTTAAATAAATAAATAAATAAATAAACTATCTACATACATTAAAAACAAGTAGAATAAAAAAAGTTGTACCATTCTTTTGAATATAAAACTTGTATATACTTATTGGTCTCGAAATTGTCAGAAGTGGCTCATTCAAATGGAGTTAACTAATAACAATACATAACAATAATAAAAAATAATAATATCGTGCGTATAGAGATTTTAACGGAGTGCCATGATATTTTGTATATGTTAATAATGTATTGCTTTGCATATAGGAACACAGCACTTGCTCTGCCATAAATATACTTTTAAATTTTCTAAAGTAACTAAAATACACGACTCAAAAGTTACTTATTAAAGTTGAACAACCAAAAATGACTTACTTCAACAGATCCTGTGAAAGATATTTTCGCAACATCTGGGTGGTGTGTGAGAGCTGCACCAGCAGTCTCGCCGTATCCATTAATGACATTTACAACACCTTTGGGAAAGCCGGCCTCAGCCACTAAAGCGGCTAAAGCTAAAGCCGTCAGTGGCGTCTGTTCAGCTGGTTTCACTACTACAGTGCAACCTACGGATAAATAAACAAAAGTATGTAAGTACAATGGTACATACAGCGTGTAAGTATCACCGTCGCGGATAACTTACAAAAACGTCTTTCTTTGGATACTTATCACATATCATAGTAAAAATGTGAGATTAAGGATTTACAGTCAATAGTTTGATTTTGAACTACGCAGTGTAACGCAACACGCGTACTGTGCGGTACGGTGGAAGACCTTAAGCGCACGGCGCCGTTGAAGCAGCTGATTGCTTAAATGTTTTACAATGCAGTTTTTGGCTGAATGGGGTTTTTACTGATTACTGTTTACTCATTGTGATATCACTTTTAAGCAAAAAAATGAAAAAAAAAATCTGTCTGATGATTTTCCACTCAGAATGATAGTCTGAATACACTATTTCAGGATTCGGTACGGTGAGACCGTACCGACACACTCTGTATACTATTCTTCACACAGCGCTGTTTGAGTATTTTTTTAGTTTCGGTAATAAACTTTAAAAATTTTACCACATTATGACCACTGTTTTAATTTCTCTTTATCATGGAATGGTCACTACATCCGTTATTTGTAGTGTTATATTTAATTTGATTATTGCATTTAAAGTAAATGGTTACTTTCTCTCGCTTTAAATTTCATTTTTTTTTCTTTCATTCTATCGAGAAGTTGCCGGTTTCAACTCTAGCCTTAATAACTTAGTTGGAGAGTTATGATCCACTCTGGCTTAATATTCTTCTTTTGTAGAAAAAAAACACAGAAATCTCAGTAAAAAATAGATACATACACTGGCATTTATTTTTGCATTTATTGGCATTGGGGGATATTTGTTTGACACTTTGTGCTTGATTTATTTTAGGTTAAGAAACTATCGGTAATGAAGTTTTTAATACTCGTACATATAACAATAAAAATAGCTTGACACACGGCTGTCTGATCCCAAACTAGGCAGAGCCTGTACTATGGTAACCAGACTGCTGATACTTATATATTTCTAAATACAAACATACTATAGATAAATTACACCCAGACAACAAATTTATTTGTCCTGGGTGGGAATCGAACTCACGACCTTAACTTGTATAAAATACTTGTAAAAGGAACTTACCAGCGGCCAAAGCCGTGCAGACTTTGGACAGGAAAATAAAAATGGGACCATTCCAAGGCAGAATTAATGCGGCAACACCGACTGGCTGTTTCAACGTATAAGAAAACAGATCACCATCTATGAAGGAATAAGACATCATAATTACATGATTTTTCTGTTACCTATTTTTCAAACATACAACAATAAAACAAAAAGCTAGCACGGGATGACTGGCCTTTCCCATGCTAGCTTTAATATAAAATAAAAGGAATAATATAAATACGATGACAACATTATTATTTCATGTTCTTTATATAAACTGCATTTTAAAAACGATCATTTTTGGTTGAAAATATTACTATTTTATACGTCGATCATCCCTACGTAACGTCCCGAAACTGATAAAGTTGTAATTTTTATTAGCTTAGCATAAAAGTATCTTAAACCTTCGCACTCAATAAATTATTATTACGTTTCTGGTGGTGGAATTTCAAAATTCATTAAGTTTTAATAGGTTTTAAAAATAAATAAGGGTGTTAACATGAATTTAAAAAAAAAATACTGTTTATAAGCATGCGTCATAAAATTCCTCCACATCGTTCATCGTTCATCGTCATTCCTATTAGGTTTTTATAGAAACGTATAACATCAAAACCTCACAGCTAAACCGTCGTATATTTTGGAAAGTTACATTTTCACGAGTGAACGTCGCAGCGCTAAGCCGCTGAGCGCGCGAAACAGACGAAACTACCATTACCATGATTGTAAAAAATATACTTTTCTAAGTTTTTATATGTTTTAACATTATGTTACTTATAATATAACAAATTTAGTTGTTTTATTTTTGTTTTTGGCGCGTTACGATACCTAATAGCGTCGAAATTGCCAGTTGCGATATATTCCTTCTTGTAGTTTTCTTTCCCTGTAAAAATCGTTAGACGTTGCAAAACGAAACTAATGAGTATTAGGATAACCTATTTCATTTTCATGTTACTATATAAGCACAAATACCTGCAGGAATGGTTTCACCCTGTGTCTTATCGGCTAAGCTGGCTAAGTATCGTATGCTTTTAACTCCAGAGCTCAAGAATTGCTGCAGAAAACTCAAGAGTGCTCCATTGTTGTAGGATTCAAGTTCTGCGAGGTATTGACTGTCTCTTTGTACGAGATCTGCAAACTTATTCAGAAGTGCACCCCTCTGAGATGCATCCATTAGGCGCCATTCTGAATTACGGTGGAACGCTCGTTTTGCTGCAGCTACAGCTAAATCCACATCGGCCTGGATATAGAATACAATAATATTAGTAAATAAATAGTCTTTATTTAATATAGCATCGTAATCATAAACCAAAACTGAACCATATCACAAACATTAACAGAAGTAATTTTACCGCCTCCGTCATAAAAACCCATAATTACTGTTCAGTCTAAAGTTTGTTGTTTCGCGTGCCTTATACCAATTATCAACATCAATACCACATTTTACGATGTTTTTCCTGTATTATATTAACGAAGAATAATCTTTCTACCAAAAGAACTACATACCTTATCTCCTTCGGAGACCTGTGCGATTACTGATTCATCATGTGGGCAGGTAGTAGGAAATTTTTTACCACTCTTTGAATCCACCCATTCGTTGTCAATGAATAACTGCAAAGAATTTAATACACAGTATCTTTTGAGTAACTATTATTTTATACATATTGTCGAGAAATGTGATAAGGATTTCATATATTATTTTCGCTGAATGACAAATGGTTATGTGTATGCATTCATTGTTAATAATACAGTAGAACTTTGATCAGGTAACAGTAAATTCTATTGTGATCCAGTTTGCAATAGTCTATTGTGCAAGACAATGTTTTGTCACCCAGTTATCAGAAAGATACCGGAGACCCTAACCCTCCTCTCTCCCCCTCTTCCCCCTTCCCCTGCTCCCACCTTAAAGGCTGGCAACGCACTTGTGACTCTTAAGTTGCAGGTGCCCTGGGCGGCTTGTTTGTCCCCTATACCACTAAAAAAAAAAGATTTGTTAGAACCCATAAGACCCAGCAACACACAGTGAATTTTGATCTTTCTGTTAATAAAGTTATAGTAAGGTTTGTGCAAGTATGATATATCTATTTCTTAGTTTCAATGATGGATTTCAGAATTTGTAGAAATTTGATTAAGCATTATATCAGCTAACGAATCATAATCGCATCGTCATTATGAAATTAATCTTAGCTTCAAAAGTATTAATTCGTTCTAATATAAGTAATTTAAATAAAAAACTAATCAACATATAGGTAGGAAACGAGCAACAGCTCATAAAATAAAACTAAAATTATTCGCCGGTTAAATTGTTCTGGTGTATCACAAGGTCATATAAGAACTACACATAGATTACAACATAACAAGAACTACAAATTAAAAGTACATTTTAATTAGAGTTAATTATATTACATTTATTTACCTTGGTATATTTAATTTGTGGAGCCATATTACACTATAAACACGCAATCAAATAATCACAAATACACGTGTGAATGTCATTGAGCTATGAACTCAACTGAGCGCTCCGAGTTTTTATATTTTAGATTAGTTCAAAACTTATCTTTGTATACGTGATGAAATAAGAACACACACATCCTCACTAGCGTACAATAAATACACATGTATGACATAATACGAAGTAGATAGGATCACACTAAGAAGATAAAAAATACACAAAGGTTACAAAAATAAATTCTTAAAACTTTGTAACAGAGAAATACGATGACAACAAAAAGTGCGGTAAATATAAATTATGCTATTAGTTTCTTCGGGGAAGATATGTAAGCAAGAAAATGATATATATGTATTTGTTTTAAAACAATGCTTAAAGCAAGTTTACCATAGAGATCACAATTGATAACAAGTAGAATGACAATGATATCAGAAGCACATATATGTGTCACATATACAAATAAAAATAAAAATAAACAGTAAAATTGTATTTTATATCTTTATATATATATATATTTCTTCTGTGCGTGTGTATATCACTGAACTGCTCCTAAACGGCTGGACCGATTTTAATGAAATTTTTTGGGTGTCTTCAGGTGGATTCGAGAATGGTTTAGACTTACAATTGGACCCGGTAGATGGCGCTGCGATAGGGTTCCAGGAGTAATATTTTTTACGTTCCGGCAGGACAACGTCTGTCGGGTCCGCTAGTCATTTTATATAATTTACATCAATGAGTTAACTCGTATGGTCCATTGTATTAAATACCTACTTTCGTTCAAACTTTTTCGTTCCTTTTATTGAAAAAACAAAAACTCAACAATCATAATTGCTTATGCAAATATATTAGTATGCATTAAAACAAATTGCAACTAGCTTCTTGGTCTAGTGGTTAGTGATCCTGACTGCTGAGCCAAAGGTCGTGGGTTCGATTCCCACCCAGGTCAAATAATTATGTGATGAGCTTGATCATTTGTTCTGTGTCTGGGTATAATGTATCTATAATATGTATGTATTTAGAAATGTATGTATGTTTATCAGCAGTCTGATTACCATAGTACAGTACACAGGCTCTGCCTAGTTTGGGATCAGGCGGCCTTGTGTGAGATGTGTCAAGTTATTATTATTATTAGTTACTATTATTATTAAGAAATTCACATTTATATAGTTATTGGTGTGCGTTTTATAGTTAGGACATCATAAAACTAATCAGTAATTCTAGGTGTGGAGTAGAAGATTGAGTGTAAATTTGTTAACAATAATATTGATATTGCAAGTTACAACAACACCTTAATAGCTATCGGACAGTTATAGAATCTTAATCAAAATATTCTACCTAATATACATATGTATAGAACATGATTTTGATTAACCCATTTTACACTTTCTTATGTCCTTTTTCTGTCTGCACGAGAACAAATAAATTCGCCCATGCCGGCTTCTAAAACAAAGGTTCCCAAAAAGAAGCTCGGATGCTCATAATGACAAAAACGGATAAGCTAGTACCTAATTAAGGGCCTTTTGAGCCGGTTCAGATTCAATGGAAACGGGTCCAACTCAAACTGATGTAAATATGTTATAAGTTAAAGTGCTGAAGTACTTTGAAAGGCAAAAATAATCTAATGACAATAAAATAATTGTATTTTTGGTCCAGCGACATAAATTGGTATGTCTTAGGTGCAATCGTGAGGTCTATGATTCAAAATCGTAAAAAATATTATAGGGTATGATAAAAGCGGATGTTATAAAATTCTAAGCACTTGTATAGGCTCTGAAAATATACCTGACAAATTGCTATAGGCTAGACAAAAAATGTAACGAAGGCAATGTGTAGTACAGCCCTACCTATCCCTTGGAATTTATACAATGGTGAAAATATAAAAAAATGTATTTAAAATGAAATTTTTGATATCACTTTACTCGGATAATGCTGTAATAAATGTTTGAGGAGGAGGAGAGTTTAGAGGAGTTTATTCAAGATCACTTTCCTCATTTCTGTTCATGGAACATTGATGCACAATAAATCAATCAACGTTAAGGTTATAATATTAAAAATGAAAGCAAGTTACAAATAACGTTACAAGAAAAAAAATGTTTTTTATGCATTACTTAGTATAATAATAAATAGTTTTGAAGAGAAAGGAACACTGAAAACACAGTTCAGAGAAAAATATATTTTAAGTTTCTTTTATACTTACAGATGTAGTAATTAATAAATGTAAAAATTATTGTAAGTTTACTTCCTTGTCCTTGTTAATATAAATACAAGGAAGAAAACAGTTATAAAGTACAATAAAATAAAAAATTTAAATCGTTAATCCCGGACCATGTCATGCAACGACAGTTTTTAAGCCTTGCGAAAGATTGTTCTTTAGGCGATAGTCTTAGAATTATTTCTCTCGGGTTCTTGTCTGGGTTTTATGAAGAAGTTTTACTCTCGTATCACTAAGATACAAATAGCAATGGAACAAAAAACTCGTATTATTTCAACTTTAATAGCATTGGTGGGTGTTTGTGTTCAAAAATGGCAATTAATCGCGTCGAGGACATGTTTGAAAAACGGTCAAGCTAGTTTGCATGTTTATCTTCTATTAGTTGACTCTTTAAATAACTAAATTACCTTTTCACCGTTGCATTGAATTAGATTCTTTTTAAGTCCTATACTTTTCAATGCTACTAAATTTTTTCATTTCTTTTATTATTTTGACGTCAGAGTTATTTAGCCAAGTGGTCAAAATTCGACCAAAATCATTACTTTTAACTTAAAAAAATAAATTTAAGACAACCATGAGGTCCATGACAGATCAACATTAGTAGTAAGGATTTTCAACAAATAGTTTCATGGTTATATCAAAGAGCTATTATGGCAAAGTACAAGGGCAAACTTTACGCGTTACTGGCATGGACCTCGGTACAGACTCTTTTCTATATGGACAATTAATTGTAAGTAACTCTGTCTTGCGTTAGCAACCATAATTATCTTTTTATTTACACCCCCAATATGTCTACTTAATTTACACAGAATTTCTACAGCAAACTACATAATTAAAATATTATACTATATTTTATTGTGCCGGTGGGTACCCACATTTGTGTATATTTATATACATACCCACTTTTATATGTTTGTATAAAAACACGTTTAATTGTATTCACATTTGTAAACATTTTCTCACCAAACCTACGTTAACATTTTAAAGTAAAACTTATGCGCGGGCGACGCCGTCATGCAATATTTTTACTTTTGAATTCATTTAAAAGTATTAGGTACATGTAAAATAAAAAAAAAGTATTGTACGAACTACGCTGTACAATGACCTATGTATGTGTGTTGATTTTGATAATTATATAATGGTGTTATAAGTTTCAGGTGTATGTGTATCTGTGTGTCTGTCTGTGGCATCGTAAAATATGGTCCTTCAAGAATTTAAGTTGTGTGATTTAAGATCGTGGATCGGTTAGTCTGGCCCCCATAAGCAGGTCTCACCAGAAACCAAATCACTTCAAGTTGAAGTTTGCGGCCGAGGAAGGCGTCATTTCGGACCGAATAATGTATCACAACGTTCACAAGTACATCTTGAAATACCTATTGTTAGCAGTACTTTTACTAGCAGCCGCAATACATAAATGGATACTTAGAATCAACTGCGAAAACCTGACACGCAATCGCAGCCTGAGATTCAATACTGCACCTAGTAGGAGGTTCTCAACAAGCATTGTGAACATAAACTTTTTAAAATGAAACACCAGGTAATCATAACAATGCCACCAATAATATTCTGAGCTGTGTTAATTTATATTTTGTGCCAATCTATCCATATATTTTGACAAATGGAAGGATCCATAAATGCAAAAATAAGATTGCGTTATTTACATGTAAAGTGATGCAATTGAAAAGTATTATCTTAAGTAATACTGTCAAATTGGATGAATAAGTATGACGGACATGGAGATAAAATTAGAGATAAAACTACCGGTATAGAATATTGCAAGTACAGTGCAGTTACTTATAAAAGTCACTTCGGACTATTTTAATTTATGGACAACTGTCACACTGGTTGATCTGACTTTAAATAAATTATATGCCTCACATATTATGCGCTCACGTCTTGTTCACAATTTGTGAGAGTGTAGCATGTTTTTAAAGGTGTTTTTCTTGTATTTAAGCGGTATGTAGAATAACATTAATTTACAACAGACGCAATTTAAATGCAATTGTAGATAATAAACAGTAGATTTCTTTTGCCCAGCGCTCGTGTAAAAGATTTTTTTCCCTCTCCCAGGAACATTTTCTTTTCTGGATGAAAGGTACCCTATATCTTTCTCTGTATCCCTCGCAACATTTGTGCAAAGTTTCATGATGAAAAGATTTGAAAAACATACATTGATTTTTATAAATTAGATATAAAATTTACATCACTCGTGTGTTTCACAATTTAAAAGATAGGTCTGAAAGATTTTTCGCTCCTTTAAATCTGTGTCCTGTGCTGGGAAGTATGAAAATTTTGGAATAGTCTTCTTTCTGCTGGTGGTAATGGCCCACAGCAGTAAAAATAAGTTGTTATAAGGAAGGGGTAAGGCATGATAAGTCACTTTCATTGCCCATATTTTCTTGAATTCAATAGATCGTCACATGTCTCATGATTTTGTTTTAGACCCTTATTTTAACCTTACCCATGAGCGAGAAGGAATTCAGATAATCTTGAATCGGATGTTCCATGTAAGTTTGAGTTTACTTGATTTTCCACACCACATGGCCACATGTGTGAAAATTCTGTTTCAGATGGCTATTACTCTTCTCCATCTTTTTTTTTTATCTTGAGTCTTAAATAACGTTTCTAATGTTTTACATTTTCAAAATTAAAATCCAAGTTTATAAAAATTATTTAAAATATTAAAAATTAAAACAATCTCATGACCGATTAATGTGTACGGTGCATTCGGTACGCGGTAAGCAGTGTACAAACTTTTCTATCCAGGGCATCTAGTTCAGTTTGAGTCCATGATATGGTATGACCCAACCATTATAAACCCGCACCTTATTACCACCTGACAAAAATTCAAAATCATCCTCAAGAGCGACGTATGCGGTAAAGAGTCATTTAACTTGTTGTAGAATATTATAATCACAGTTGTTTAATTTACGTGTATAAATTTAAACTTTTACTAATAAAAAAGGCGCCCATTGGTGAGTGGAACGCAAATACGAGTATGTCCGTTCGCGTCAACGCGACGGTCCGATGCAATCTCCAGGAACGCGGTCTTTGTTTTTGTGGAGGAACCTCCGACCAGCCTAGATGATCATGCCTTGCGGACTGCATGTTGGGAAGTTGTATATGTATATATTAATACGTGAAGCGAAAACTTTGGATCCCTTTTTACGAAAATTGGGCGGACGGAGGAGTATGAAATTTCGCACACTTATAATTTATACAGAGAAGAAGTGACTAATGCTAAAATTTTTGAACAATATTTGCTACAAAATTAAAAAAAAATGCAAAAACGGGTGCATACAGCTATGAGTGTCCAGTATATATTTTGACCTGTCATGGTACAAAAGTCTATACAATGACAGGTCAAGTAATATTGGCCAATGAAATAAACCATGGTCGAAATTCGACCACCACGGGATCTCTAGTAATATACTAATCGGCGCGAGCACTTTCATTGCGCGATGCAGGATCAGTAGTTCCTACGTAGTTTAGCGAAAATATCGCTAGATGATGTTGAAGTAAATTTTCGCTATATGTTGAAGTCGTCACAAATAGTGTAACTGTAAGATAAAAATCAAAACTGTGTGATATTCCATTATGTTTTCAACGTTTTGTAATTTCCTGGTATGGTGTTCTACGATATTGGTGCAAGACCGTGTGTAGGATGACGTTTTAATGTTTGTAAAAACCCTGCAACGCAGGAATCATTCCTACTGCGGGATTTGTCTTTTTAACAGAAGCAAAATGTTTTAACTAGAAAAAGAAGTCGCTATATAACTCTTTCTAAAGATCAATGTACCTATAATCTTCTTCTTGTACTTTTAACTTTTACAAAAAAAAATCTATATGAAAATGATAAAGTACTAAATCCAGTTTTGTTTGTTAGTATGTTATCTTATAAATATGTCATCTATGTTTGTTATCTTATTTTTTGTTAACTACTACAAAGATAAAAATATGTCATTCCCTGTATGTAATATCAGTCATACCATTGTCGATATCAATATATCAGTCTGAAAAACAAAAATGTAGAATCTATGCGGGACATCACAGATAATATTTATATTTTTTTTTGGATTTTATAATTCTTAAAACATTGTGTTTATTTTGCACTCATACAAAGGCACAAGAGATTAAGAAAGAGTGTTACAACAAATGTATATAAAAAGCACGTCTGCATGAGCCAAAAATGGTCGTTAGCTCAGCATTGTGCTACTTCATGAGTATTATGCTATCACCTAGAATGATATTCACGGATAGTGAGCCATCGTCAAGTTCTGAGAGAGAAATAAATAAATATCTAATATCTGATAATAGTAATGATAAGATTACTGAATTTGTGTATTTAATAATATATATGAACACATGCAACGCATTTAATAAATGTGCAATATGAAAAAAAAATGTATAAATGATGCCTTCGTGTCGTGCAGTACAGAAACTAAACGTTCCGGTTGCGCCATTTATGTTTAATCTGTGCTACGCGGGGATTTTATGAGTTTTTGAAATATCAATTAGGACGCATAGGTTACTAGTTAGTATACTTAATATGGGAGCCGCAAGAAATTACAAGTAATTTCAATAAATAATTATAAATAATTTTCTTAGCCGAACTCGTGCAGCTATTAACTGCCCTATAAACAAATCCATTGCATCTGTCCATCTAAAGGTTGTCTGTAAGAAATCGCAACTAGCGATAAGACCGCCGTTTGTACCATGACTTGTTTTTATTTTGTTGTAATATTGTAAATTGTTTTATGGTGTATTATAGTGTATTGTATAAAATGTATTAACTTTAAGTGCTTTATTTGTGTATAGGAAACATTAAGAAGGAAGTCAGTTGACGTGCGATTTGCCCCTCCGGACCATCTGACCACCGTTTACTATATCCAAAACATTTATTTGTATTTATTTGTACTTAAACCAAACTATCCGCTCTTAGCTATCATAACCTATATTTATATTATAAACTATTTGGATCTAAATTAGGTCCTTCATTTAAAAATTATTCTTTATGTTCTGCTGAAAAAAATTACGACAGTACATTGTTATCCTTTAATGCTCCTACAGCCCTCTTTATTTTTTCATCGTTTTCGGCACGATCACAACTTTTTTTTGTAATATTAAAATCCTTATTACTTTCGAATATTGAGTAATATTGAGCGTCGTTCTTTAAAAAATTAACAGTCGTGGTAATGTAGGATTTTTTTGGCCTATGAATCTGTTAATTTTTGAATGCCATCCCTCTAAATGACTTGTTGTTCGATACTCTTCGCCTTCACAATTCCACATGTTACTCAATAGTTTATTATCAAGCCATTGCTTTTTGAAATACTTATTAAATTTTAAAATTGTTTCGGTACAAGGACTCCATTGAAGTATGTATTTCCATCCTTCATTTAGTTGTTCTGGTGGAATCAGAGCAAGTCCAGCACTTAAAGCCACATGACGTCTTTCTACTGAGGTTTTCAAAGGAATTTCCTTTGCCTTTCTCCACAGACAACAACTCTCTTTTATTTCTGTTTTTGGAAAACAAGCCCTTATTGCTTTAATAGCAGATGCTTCGTAATCAAGTGTAAACTTCCGAGGTTTCCATGACTTGAATTGAGATAGCAGAATGAATGAATAGCAGAGCAAAAATAATAGTACATACGATTTTTCATTTTTATTGGTCAATAAGGCATAAAATAAGGGTATTATTGTAGTAGACCCGCCTGCACTAATTATCTTACCATGAATGCCATAAATTTGCGTGAACGGCTTTGAACAACTTTTGAAGGTGCCATCCAAATAAAAATGCTCTACATCATAAACTTTTTTTCTTGTATATTCAGAACCAAAAATTAATATTCGATTGTTAAGGTACTCATAGTCTGTCACTAAAAAGTCTTTAAAAGTGGGAGGGACTTCTACTTTATCTACCGTTTCAAATCGTATGTTTCGAATACAAAGTGATTTTTTCACACATCGATATAACGGAAACTTTACTGAAGTATATTTCGGCATTTCTTGTACATTTACACATTGATCGTGTAGTCGACTTACCATAGAGAAATATTGGCGGGGAACCGGGTCGCAATTTACAGTAACATCTTTTTTTAATTGGTCTACATGCTTTGCTACAATGTTTCTTGAAAGGGATTGGAGACAATTTGGAACGTGGACAGATTCTTTTACCTTTATTTGTTTATCATTAATCGTTAGACTACCTTTGCAGTACTTCTTGTTACAGCACACCCATATTTTGTGACTGTTTTTGTAGGTCTTCTTTAGGTGATATCTTCGTCCGTCATGCAGAAGTAGCTGTTCCCCCCTTTGGCTTGATATATATTCGTAAGTAATTGGGTTACTGCATGTAGGCACAGAATCTTGATCACACATTTTCACAGAAATACTGCACTAATAAGTAGATAATCATTAGAAATGATTTTCTTGGAGTTAGCTCCAACTTCAACTTTTGGTTTGTGGCTTTGTGGAGTTACCACAATTTTGCCAATGTCGAGTAGGTATACGGAGGGCAAACTGTCAAAGGATTTTATCTAGAGCTGTGGTAGAGCCAAAAAAAAAATTATTGTATAATTATATAGAGATGTAGAGACTAAATAATCGTGAATTCCAAACTTCTAGAGGCATAATTAAGCATGAATAAAAGTATGTATATATTAATACATAGTATAAAATAAACAAAAATAAATATTGAATTATGTTTTTATGACGAATAACTATAGAAGGTATTGTTTTGTCATTTGTCGGGTAAGTTATCGTCCCGGACAAACCCTCCTAGCATATAATTTCCGGTTGTTCTCGTCTTGCTAACGGTGAGTATTTGCATAGACATAACCGAGTAGCTAGGACAGTCCATCAGCAACTTGCTTTTATATAACCTTGTGGCTTTCGAGTTACCGTACTACAGGTATGCGCCATATCTAGTTCTTGAAAAACGGCGGGCAACATTGTACTGGGATCGATCTATCAGTGACAGGACTATCATCGCCAATCAGCCTGAGATAGTGGTGATAGACCGATTACAACGACGAGCAATGATTGTGGACATCATCATTCCCCATGACGACAATCCCTTAAAGGCCGTAAAAGAGAAAGAAACAAAATGATTAGACGTAGCCGACGATTTTGTTGACATTCTGCAATCGTTATTCCGGTAGTAATTTTGGCCCATGGCCAAATGTCAAGTTAAGTGCACCAACTAACTGTTCATCGGATTCTTCACGACCATTTAAAAGTGCGAAAACTTTGTTCACTCTGGGTACCGCACTTGATGACTGATGCGTCCAGCGTAAAGTGTGGGTGTTTGAAGATGAACCACCGCCGACATCTGTGAAAATGTCCCGTAACGAATAGAATGGGTGCTATATTTTTTACTAAGACAGGAATATTGGCTCAAGTGTTAGAAGCCTTAAAAATTTACATCCAAACTTAAAACTCGATACTTGGGTTTTGCATCAAGACAACGCGCTGATATCGCGCCGTCAAAACTGGACTATTTGCACCAAGCTTGACTTTGCACTATTCTCGTATTTAAAAACAACTAAATATCGATCACAATTCATTTCTCCCTTGACTCCGGATTTTTTTCCAACCGTATGGCATAGGTTCGCCCTCTTCTTAAGATTCCTAATCTTATTCTCCTGAACCATTTCCGACCCACATTAATCCTCCTTTTCTTATCCAAAGTACTAGAGGCTTGGGTTCAGAAACAACTCTCCAAGTTTATCCTTCAGAATAATATCCTCAACCCATATCAATCGGGATACAGACCTTGGCATGGCACAGTTACAGTTATGCTTAAAATTACAAGTGATATTAGGAGTGGTGTGGATAATGCAAAACTTACTGTTCTAGTCTTTATTGACTTCTCAAACGCATTCACCATAGTAATCCACGATATCCTAATACCTATCCTCTCTCACTATATATGATCTCCTCCAAAGCACTGTCACATTTTCGTGAACGTCAACAGTCAGTCCGAATTGATCAATTATCATCAGGTTGGTGTAACCTTGACACTGGCGTTCCACAAGTTGGCATTTTATCTCTTCTATTATATTGGTTGTTTATCAATTTCATTACTCTCGGTCTTCAGTATGCGTATCATTTGTAAAGGACGACATTCAAATTTATTCAAAGGCCAGACTGGATAATTTGACGGAAGAATTCCAGAATGTCAACAGGGACTAGGAGGAAATCAAAAACTGGCCTGAGCGTTTTGGCGTAAGTGTAAACCCTTCCAAATGCCAGGCAATAAAAATAGGTTACCCTCGAACGATAAGCAGAATGGACACGTCAACACTGCCGGCAGTGGCTTACACCGGTATGATTCTGATGATCAACCAATCTGTCATAGACCTCGGCTTATGGATTCTATAACTCAATAACTCTTCTTTCACCTGGCAACCTCAGATTGCAATCGTCAGTCAGAAAGTCACCTAGACCTTGTAATCACTGTATCGACTTAAGAACCTTCTTTCAACAAGCACTAGGTTAATGCTTGTACAGGTCTTGATCTTCCTAATTATCGATTATAGTGATGTATGCTATCTCGACGTGAATGCAGATCTGCTGAACAAACTTGACTGACTTCTCAATATTTGCATTCGGTTCATTTTCGATCTCCGTAAGTATGACCATGTGTCTACTTATCAAACCCAACTATCATGGTTACCTATACGTCAACGACGTAGCCTACGGATTTTGGCCACTGTTTATTCTCTTCTCAATAATCCTACATCTCCTACTTGTCTTTCTTCACAGCTTCAATTGCTATGTTCCAACCATGACAGAGATCTTCGCTCCACTAATAACCTTTTACTTCTATGCCCTACGCACACTTCCTCTCTAGTTCATTCTTCCTTTGCTGTTCACCTGAGATTAGGATGTCCACAAACCGTGACACGTTTAAGGCTAAGGTCCGGGGATTTTACAGGAAACAGTTAAGAGAAATATCCTCATGACCTCATAACCGTACATTTATTTTTTATTTATGTATCGTATTTCTTTGTAAATTTATCTGCAAGTATTTATGTGTACATTTTTGTATTCGGCTAAGTATTATAGTACCTAGTATTATAAATTGTTTTGTGTAAATATATTGTCGTTTTTAGCGATAAAACCGCCCATTGTACTTACCGCCTATCATGAACTTTTTAAATTATGTCTATTCATAATGTGGTGTACAATAAAGATTTTTTTACCTTCATCCATTCGCATATTTTCGATATTTGTGTTTGAAAAAGCTCAAAATAATTTAATCAGCAAGCTTAAAAAGCAATCAATAATAAAATAAAATAAACCAAAATTATTCAAAGGTTCAATTCAATATGTTTTAGGCTACATTGCGCAAAGTCTCGCTCTATATTTTGGTCTCAATGAAATCAAACCATAATCATTTAAGTATTTCAAATAACCCAATTATAGGTATTTCTTGAATTATCAAGAGTACAAGTCACTCAGAATAGTCAGTCGTGAAGCTAGTTGCCAATTCCAATACATAGATACCATGAAGAAGATCAGACAAGAAACTTCAAGGACACTCTTTCTCAACAATATTTAAGTAATAGTAAATTAAAACTGTATTTAATTTAATATAGCAGTCCGGAGACAACCAGCCCCGATCAACGGCACCTGTTCACAAGCATGACGTGCAAATAACTGTATGAGTTTAAATAAAAACATTTTTTTATGGTATAGGGGGCAAACGAGCAGACGGGTCATCTGATGGTAAATGACTACCGCCGCCCATGGGCACCTGCAACTCAAGCGTCACAAGTGCGTTGCCGGCCTTTAAGATGGGAGTAGGGGAAGGGATTAAGAGGGGAGAGGGGGGGGAAGAGAAGGTTTAGGGCCTCCGGTAACTTCACTCAGACGGCGAGAAGCAATGTAAGCATTGCTTTACTGCCGGTTTTCTGCGAGGCCATGGTATTATTTCGGTCGAGCCGGCCCATTCGTGCCGAAGCATGGTTCTCCGACGATTAAACTGACTAACTATTATTTTGACATGACAAACAGACAGACAGATTTCGCATATTTTTTTTTAAGTAAAACATTATGGTAAAGATTTGTTTGTAGCTGCATGCTCAACTGTCTGTAGGGAGAGAGCCTGGATATCTGTAACACAGAGCTTTCCTAAAACAGACCCCAAGTCTCTCACGAAGGTCTAAATGAATACATATTATATATTTAAGAACACGATATTGTCACGTTACCTTTATAGAGAAATAAAATAAATAATTATTATAATAGCCGCCGAAAGTTACATTCAGGGCTCCCCAGCTGCTGTAGGTAAACAAACAACATAAGGTTACGTTCGGTTCATTTCCGATATTTTACTTCCCCAATTTGTTAAAAAAACCAAAAAGAGTTAAATTTTGTTTAATAAAATTTCATTCATCATAACTATTATCATCATAAATATTATAAATAAAACAAATAAAAAAAGCAATAAAAGTAAAATTTTGTGTAACATAATTTAATTCATCATAATTCTTATTATATGCTATCTAATTTATCAGTTTCGTATATACAACATTTAAATTACAATCAAATCAGTAATAATTCAGCTGGGGAAATCCAATTTATCTTTAACAAAAAATTTCATACTTATTTTAAAAAAATCATCAGAAAGCAAAAATATTTAAAATTTCTTAGGTAAAGATATAGCTACAGTCTTCACTTCCAAATATTCATTTAGGCAGTCCAAGCCACTGAAACAAATAATTAAAATAATATGTTAATTAGGAAATCTTATTTTCTAAATCCGCTTATGAAGAAGAATAGAAAGAACAGAGTTAACGTGTTCAAAACATTCAATTTTGTAAAAATAAACCATCTGAATGAAAATAAAAGCTAAATATTTGTTATAGGCACCGTTTAATGGAGGCTCTGTAATGCTACATATCAATAAATATTCACACTTTATAAAAAGGTAAATAACACTAAAACAAATACATTTTATGCTTAAAAAAACTCTTCAAATGCGTATTATACGCATGGAAACCAGAGAGAATATTATTTGCCTGAGATAAATATAAATTGCATTCCATTAGGTAAATGTAGGTCTTCAATGAGACCTACATTTATTGTACCTTAAAATTTCATTAGAGAAAATGAAACGCACCATAAATAAATTGAAGAAAATAATGAAATCTAAGTATACTAACCCTTCACGACCAATGCCTGAATCTTTGAATCCTCCGAAGGGCAACTGAGGACCCATCGCCAAGTATGTGTTCACCCTGTTATTGATAAATATTCAATTATAAATTACTATTATATGTAACTTCAGCTTAGTTAAGTCCTTCAATTTGGATACACATTTTTTTTAAAGCATTTAAAACATTTTTCTTGAAACTACGAATCAAAGTAAACTAATCGTTAAACTATACTTGTAAGATGTATTGTACTTTTAGATACACGATAACAGTTTATTCAATCCAGTTCAATGAATAGTTCTTAAAGTTATATTCTACGCTATTTTAACTGTTTTATAAAACTTAGGATCTAATTATTACCAAACAGTGCCAGCCTCTACGTGTTTAGTAAACTGCAGAGCATGGTCGATGTTAGCTGTAAATATTCCAGCTGCCAAACCATAAGTTGTGTTATTAGCTCGCTCAATGACTTCTTCTAACGTTTCGAATTTTAGAATACTCTGTACGGGACCGAAAATCTGTAAGAATGTAAAAAAAATACTTAGTATAAAGGCGAACAATAAAGGGAATTATTACAAATGAAAATCTAAAAAATATTAATATTTTGTGATACTCTAAAATATAGAATATGTGAAAGGATTCATTAAAGCCTTAAAAGCCAGCCACAGAAAACCTCTACAGCAGTTAGCAGTAGAGCTTTGCTGTAAACCTTTTAAACCGAAAAAATAATAGAGAGATTTTTATTCATGTTATAATTTACGTTTTTTTTATATATATTATTAAATACTGAGAAATTTCTCAAAGCTATCTCTAACAGTTTGAACTAGGGATTTCTATGAAATTGTTATCATTCGTTTCAATTTAAACCTTCACCGTTCTGAAGAAATTTGCAATGTAAATAACTTTTGTTGAAAATAACTCTTGACGCTTGTTATAAATTGTTGTGACATATCTTAATATCAAAATCAATCAAATATAATTGATTTCGTGTAATCTACAGTAAGAGAAACGCTTTTATGAATTACCTCCTCCTTTGCGATCGTCATGTCGTCTTTGACATCGGCAAACACCGTTGGCTCTATGTAGTATCCCTTACCGCAGACTTGCTTGCCGCCCGCCAAACATTTGGCACCTTCTTTCTTTCCTGTCTCGATATAGCCTAACACCTTTTTAAACATAATTTTGTCAACCTAAAATAAAAAGGAACAATTTAGTTATTATTTATCAGTAGTATTCAATAGTCCATAAAGTATTTATTAACCAATTAGTCAGCCTATCCCAATAAATTGCTGGACATAGACCTACAACCTTACATTTACGAAATGAGAACTCGATTTTTTAGTTCTTATTAATAGTATGGAATTATGATCATAAATTAAAACTATTCTGATTCTATATTTATATATATATATATATATATATATAATTTTAATTATATTCTATATACAACTTACACATTAAAACTAATAAAAAAGAAAAAGAAAATTCCACCACATCGTCGCCTACTGGCAGTGTTCCCAGAAGGCTGGCAGCATTGCCACGTTGAATGGCAATGCTAATTCTCTGTGCAAGAAAAAGACCCGCCTTCTGGTCACGAGAAGTGTCGATCAGTCGCTTAGCTAATTCCTTATAAACGGAACGAGCACTCGGACCCCATGACCCAAGCGTTTCGACCCCAAACGGCCCAAAAACATGGTTACCAACTAAATTATTGTATTTACGCCGTTTGAGGCTTTCTGCTGATGTAGCAGCAGCGCCAGCACAACCAGCTGTACTTGGAAGATGTGATGGCGTGAGGGTGTCAACGCAGGTTGCGTCCCACACCAAAGGCCTACCCATCTTCCGTGGCAGTAACGACATACCATCTGGTCTCTTCCCATCGTCTCGTACCAGACCATTAGGTTCACGTAGGGCTGGCACGCCGGTGGTGACAAGAGCACGACGGATTATGTCATTAAGATTGGCATGTCGAGATATACGGCCCGCGCTTCTGCTACAAGAAAGGCCATGATGTCCGAGACTGTCGACAGCTTCTCCACAGTGACAAAGATGCGGAGAAACACAAGGAGCTCCTAAACGAAGGCAAGTGACAAGGCGGAACGTGTTATCGTCCAACAAGGTGCCTATGTTGGGCGATGGAAGTGCCTGAATCCATAGGCCTGATTCCCATTCTCCCACAGCCAACAAAAGAGCGCGCTCTGCAACATTGGATGCGGTGTCAATTAAAAAATTCCTTCTTTAGGTACATAACGGCGCGTCCCATTGCCACTGAGAGAATGGATTAACAGGTAAAAGAGTATTGGGACAAGCTAACTGCCAAGCATTTATGGCATCGGTCTTGCAGGACACTTCAGAATTAACCAGTGTGATTCTTAGATGCTTTATAGCAATATTGCCATCTCCACCTTCGTTATTAAATACAAAATTAAGTTTCAATCTTTGTTTAATTAAAGAGACACTAATCAATATAGTACATTTAACGTCAAGGTAGATATTTATTTCTATCTTTAGTTTTGATTTTATTCGAAAATCAGAAGTGCCCGCGACTGCGTCCGCGTGTAAATTGCTTACCTCACGCCGTCACTAATATTTATAATACAATATTTTTTGATAGAATTAACAGATTTCAATGATATAAAGACTAAATGTTACTTTAGCAGTGATACATGTCCAAACAAACAGATATACAGACAGACATTTCTAAAAGTGATAGCATTTTGTTTAATAATTATTTTGCTAGAATTTGGCAATTTTTTTAATAAAAAATTCTGAAATGTACAGACACGTGAACTTTATATTTTTATTATGTGTTCTTAATTTTCACATACATACAGATAACAATATACAACTTACACATTAAAAGTAATAAAAAAAGAAAAAGAACTTAATATGGGCTATTTACATGCATGCGTCATAAAATTCCTCCACATCGTCGCCTAATGGCAGTGTTCCCAGAAGGCTGGCAGCATTGCCACGTTGAATGGCAATGCTAATTCTCTGTGCAAGAAAAAGGCCCGCCTTCTGGTCACGAGAAGTGTCGATCAGTCGCTTAGCTAATTCCTTATAAACGGAACGAGCACTCGGACCCCATGACCCAAGCGTTTCGACCCCAAACGGCTCAAAAACATAGTTACCAACTAAATTATTGTATTTACGCCGTTTGAGGCTTTCTGCTTATGCAGCAGCAGCACCAGCACAACCAGCTGTACTTGGAAGATGTGATGGCGCGAGGGTGTCAACGCAGGTTGCGTCCCACACCAAAGGCCTACCCATCTTCCATGGCAGTAACGACATACCATCTGGTCTCTTCCCATCGTCTCGTACCAGACCACTAGGTTCACGTACGGCTGGCACGCCGGCGGTGACAAGAGCACGACGGATTATGTCATTAAGATTGGCATGTCGAGATATACGGCCTGCGCTTCTGCTACAAGAAAGGCCATGGTGTCCGAGACTGTCAACAGCTTCTCCTCAGTGACAAAGATGCGGAGAAACACAAGGAGCTCCTAAACGAAGGCAAGTGGCAAGGCGGAATGTGTTATCGTCCAACAAGGTGCCTATGTTGGGCGATGGAAGTGCCTGAATCCATAGGCCTGATTCCCATTCTCCCACAGCCAACAAACGAGCGCGCTCTGCAACATTGGATGCGGTGCCAATTAAATAATTCCTTCTTAAGGTGCATAACGGCGCGTCCCATTGCCTCTGAGAGAATGGATTAACAGGTAAAAGAGTATTGGGACAAGCTATCTGCCAAGCATTTATGGCATCGGTCTTGCAGGACACTTCAGAATTGACCAGTGTGTTTGTTAGAATTTTCCTGGTTTATGTGTTTAGATTGTGGTTAAGTATACAACTCCTTAGATTTTAATTACCTGCGGTCCATGTTGTGTGGTAGGTTTAGCGGGGTTACCAATTTTGATACTTTTAGCGTATTTAACAGCAGCCTCTACAAACTTGTCGTAAATTTCAGATTGAACATAAAGTCGGGAAGCTGCTACACATACTTGTCCTTGAAGGAAGAACACCGCGTTAGCAGCAAATGGGACAGCAACATTCACTGAAATGGAAGTATCATGTTACTATGTTCATTGTTATTTAGGAATATTTATGTGTAATAAAAACGCGTGAGGTGTCTTTAGGACACCCGGTTGGAACATAGTTCGTTCCGCTATATATAAATATATTTAATAGAGTGAATAAAATGTATCAAAACATAGTAAATATTACAAAAACTCAAAATTAAAATTGCGCCACCTGTGAAAGTTACCTTATTACCCTACCTACCTACCCTAAAACTATTATATGGATAATTAGTATACAACCAATATCAAATACCAGTATTATCGCGCAGAATCCACAGATGGCGTAAATAAATCAACTTGCGGTAAGCATTTTCCGTTACGCTGACACTTTTTCTCACCTAGCCCCCGTTTGCCCAACCTTGTGCCCCAATAATATTACATAGAACTAATTATACCTAACGAATTAAATGTTAGAAAACGACATTATTAAAGGAGTGTATAAACAAGCAGACCGCTTGGCTGATGAAAACAAGTAACTTGTGCTTACAAACTGTCAAGATATTTCTCACGGATTGTCCACTCCCCTTGAGGAGAAGATATATTGTAACCCTGCTCTGTGTGTAAAGGTAAGTGGAAAAACTTACAATCGGCGTCATTCATGATGATAAGCGGACTTTTACCGCCCAGCTCCAAACAAACACGCTTTAAATTGTTTACTCCAGCTGCTTGCTGAATCAGTTTTCCAACCTGTAAACAAGTACTTCAGTTATAATACACAAATACTATCTTGAAATTATTTTTCTTTTTTGTATTTCACTTGTTTACTCTACTTTGTTTATTCCCCGTATTAACTATCTACATACATTAAAAACAAAATTGTCTGTGTTGAAATTGTCAGAAGTGGCTCATTCAAATGGAGTTAACTAATAACAATACATAACAATAATAAAAAATAATAATATCGTGCGTATAGAGATTTTAACGGAGTGCCATGATATTTTGTATATGTTAATAATGTATTGCTTTGCATATAGGAACACAGCACTTGCTCTGCCATAAATATACTTTTAAATTTTCTAAAGTAACTAAAATACACGACTCAAAAGTTACTTATTAAAGTTGAACAACCAAAAATGACTTACTTCAACAGATCCTGTGAAAGATATTTTCGCAACATCTGGGTGGTGTGTGAGAGCTGCACCAGCAGTCTCGCCGTATCCATTAATGACATTTACAACACCTTTGGGAAAGCCGGCCTCAGCCACTAAAGCGGCTAAAGCTAAAGCCGTCAGTGGCGTCTGTTCAGCTGGTTTCACTACTACAGTGCAACCTACGGATAAATAAACAAAAGTATGTAAGTACAATGGTACATACAGCGTGTAAGTATCACCGTCGCGGATAACTTACAAAAACGTCTTTCTTTGGATACTTATCACATATCATAGTAAAAATGTGAGATTAAGGATTTACAGTCAATAGTTTGATTTTGAACTACGCAGTGTAACGCAACACGCGTACTGTGCGGTACGGTGGATGACGTTGAAGCAGCTGATTGCATAAATGTTTAACAATGCAGTTTTTGGCTGAATGGGGTTTTTACTGATTACTGTTTACTCATTGTGATATCACTTTTAAGCAAAAAAATGAAAAAAAAAATCTGTCTGATGATTTTCCACTCAGAATGATAGTCTGAATACACTATTTCAGGATTCGGTACGGTGAGACCGTACCGACACACTCTGTATACTATTCTTCACACAGCGCTGTTTGAGTATTTTTTTAGTTTCGGTAATAAACTTTAAAAATTTTACCACATTATGACCACTGTTTTAATTTCTCTTTATCATGGAATGGTCACTACATCCGTTATTTGTAGTGTTATATTTAATTTGATTATTGCATTTAAAGTAAATGGTTACTTTCTCTCGCTTTAAATTTCAGTTTTTTTCTTTCATTCTATTGAGAAGTTGCCAGTTTCAACTCTAGCCTTGATAACTTAGTTGGAGAGTTATGATCCACTCTGGCTTAATATTCTTCTTTTGTAGCAAAAAAACACAGAAATCTCAGTAAAAAATAGATACATACACGCGCATTTCTTTTTGCATTTATTGGCATTGGGGGATATTTGTTTGACACTTTATGCTGGATTTATTTTAGGTTAAGAAACTATCGGTAATGAAGTTTTTAATACATATAACAATAAAAATAGCTTGACACACGGCTGTCTGATCCCAAACTAGACAGAGCCTGTACTATGGTAACCAGACTGCTGATACTTATATATTTCTAAATACAAACATACTATAGATAAATTACACCCAGACAACAAATTATCATGCTCATCACACAATTATTTGTCCTGGGTGGGAATCGAACTCACGACCTTAACTTGTATAAAATACGTGTAAAAGGAACTTACCAGCGGCCAAAGCCGTGCAGACTTTGGACAGGAAAATAAAAATGGGACCATTCCAAGGCAGAATTAATGCGGCAACACCGATTGGCTGTTTCAACGTATAAGAAAACAGATCACCATCTATGAAGGAATAAGACATCATAATTACATGATTTTTCTGTTACCTATTTTTCATTATTGACTGCTCTTTGATGACTCAAAGAACATACAACAATAAAACAAAAAGCTAGCACGGGATGACTGGCCTTTCCCGTGCTAGCTTTAATATAAAATAAAAGGAATAATATAAATACGATGACAACATTATTATTTCATGTTCTTTATATAAACTGCATTTTAAAAACGATCATTTTTGGTTGAAAATATTACTATTTCATACGTCGATCATCCCTACGTAACGTCCCGAAACTGATAAAGTTGTAATTTTTATTAGCTTAGCATAAAAGTATCTTAAACCTTCGCACTCAATAAATTAAAAAAACACAGCTTATTACGTATCCTCTGGTGGTGGAATTCCGACCAAAATTCATTAAGTTTTAATAGGTTTTAAAAGGAGTTTAAGAGTTAAAGAGTTTAAGTTTTAAGGATGTTAACATGAATTTAAAAAAAAATACTATTTACAAGCATGCGTCATAAAATTTCTCCACATCGTTCATCGTTCATCGTCATTCCTATTAGGTTTTTATAGAAACGTATAACATCAAACCTCACAGCTAAACCGTCGTATATTTTGGAAAGTTACATTTTCACGAGTGAACGTCGCAGCGCTAAGCCGCTGAGCGCGCAAAACAGACGAAACTACCATTACCATGATTGTAAAAAATATACTTTTCTAAGTTTTTATATGTTTTAACATTATGTTACTTATAATATAACAAATTTAGTTGTTTTATTTTTGTTTTTGGCGCGTTACGATACCTAATAGCGTCGAAATTTCCAGTTGCGATATATTCCTTCTTGTAGGTTTGTTTCCCTGTAAAAATCGTTAGACGTTGCAAAACGAAACTAATGAGTATTAGGATAACCTATTTCATTTTCATGTTACTATATAAGCACAAATACCTGCAGGAATGGTTTCACCCTGTGTCTTATCGGCTAAGCTGGCTAAGTATCGTATGTTTTTAACTCCAGAGCTCAAGAATTGCTGCAGAAAACTCAAGAGTGCTCCATTGTTGTAGGATTCAAGTTCTGCGAGGTATTGACTGTCTCTTTGTACGAGATCTGCAAACTTGTTCAGAAGTGCACCCCTCTGAGATGCATCCATTCTGAATTACGGTGGAACGCTCGTTTTGCTGCAGCTACAGCTAAATCCACATCGGCCTGGATATAGAATACAATAATATTAGTAAATAAATAGTCTTTATTTAATATAGCATCGTAATCATAAACCAAAACTGAACCATATCACAAACATTAACAGAAGTAATTTTACCGCCTCCGTCATAAAAACCCATAATTACTGTTCAGTCTAAAGTTTGTTGTTTCGCGTGCCTTATACCAATTATCAACATCAATACCACATTTTACGATGTTTTTCCTGTATTATATTAACGAAGAATAATCTTTCTACCAAAAGAACTACATACCTTATCTCCTTCGGAGACCTGTGCGATAACTGATTCATCATGTGGGCAGGAAGTAGGAAATTTTTTACCACTCTTTGAATCCACCCATTCGTTGTCAATGAATAACTGCAAAGAATTTAATACACAGTATCTTTTGAGTAACTATTATTTTATAAATATTGTCAAGAAATGTGATAAGGATTTCATATATTATTTTCGCTGAATGACATATGATTATGTGTATGCATTCGTTGTTAATAATACAGTAGAACTTTGATCAGGTAACAGTAAATACTATTGTGATCCAGTTTGTAGTAGTCTATTGTGCAAGGAAATGTTGTGTCATCCAGTTATCAGATAGATACCGGAGGCCCTAACCCTCCCCTCTTCCCCTCTTCCCCCCTTCCCCTACTCCCACCTTAAATACCGGCAATGCACTTGGGACTCTTAAGTTGCAGGTGCCCAAGGGCGGCTCGTTTGCCCCTTATACCATTTAAAAAAAAAAGGTTTGTTAGAACCCATAAGACCCATACAGCAACACACAGTGAATATTGAAACTTTACGTTAATAAAGTTATAGTTAGGTTTATGAGTATGATATATCTATTTATTAGTTTCAATGATGGATTTCAGAATTTGTAGAAATTTGATTAAGCATTATATCAGCTAACGAATCATAATCGCATCGTCATTATGAAATTAATCTTAGCTTCAAAAGTATTAATTCGTTCTAATATAAGTAATTTAAATAAAAAACTAATCAACATATAGGTAGGAAACGAGCAACAGCTCATAAAATAAAACTAAAATTATTCGCCGGTTAAATTGTTCTGGTGTATCACAAGGTCATATAAGAACTGCACATAGATTACAACATAACAAGAACGACAAATTAATTACAACATAATATTATTATTTTTCCTAATTCTTAAAGTGCATTTTAATTAAAGTTAATTATATTACATTTATTTACCTTGGTATATTTAATTTGTGGAGCCATATTACACTATAAATACGCAATCAAATAATCACAAATACACGTGAGAATGTCAGTGAGCTATGAACTCAACTGAGCGCTCCGAGTTTTTATATTTTAGATTAGTTCAAAACTTATCTTTGTATACGTGATGAAATAAGAACACACACATCCTCACTAGCGTACAATAAATACACACGTTTGACATAATACGAAGTAGATAGGATCACAATTGATAACAAGTAGAATGACAATGACATCAGAAGCACATATATGTGTCACATATACAAATAAAAATAGAGAATAAATAGTAAAATTATATTTTTTATCTTTATATATATATTTCTTCTGTGCGTGTGTATGTCACTGAACTCCTCCTAAACAGCTGGACCAATTTTAATGAAATTTTTTGTGTGTCTTCAGGTGGATTCGAGAATGGTTTAGATTTACAATTGGACCCGGTAGATGGCGCTGCGATAGGGTTCCAGGAATAATATTTTTTACGTTCCGGCAGGACAACGTCTGTCGGGTCCGCTAGTCATTTTATATAATTTACATGAATGGGTTAACTCGTACGGTCCATTGTATTAAATACCTACTTTCGTTCAAAATTTTTCTTTCCCTTTATTGAAAAAACAAAAATCCAACAATCATAATTGCTTATGCAAATATATTAGTATGCATTAAAACAAATTGCAACTAGCTTCTTGGTCTAGTGGTTAGTGATCCTGACTGCTGAGCCAAAGGTCGTGGGTTCGATTCCCACCCAGGTCAAATAATTATGTGATGAGCTTGATCATTTGTTCTGTGTCTGGGTATAATGTATCTATAATATGTATGTATTTAGAAATTTATGTATGTTTATCAGCAGTCTGATTACCATAGTACAGTCATGGGGTCCCATCTCTAACAAAAGAAAAATGGTTCAAACAAATATCAATAGATGGCGTTACGGGTATCGATTTGTTATTGAAGTTTATGGAAAATCAATATTAGGTCCTGATAAAAGTATTTTCTAATTTCATAAAATACCCTAAACACGGGAAAATTTAATAAAAGCTTCTTAAATCCAGTTATCTTATTTTAACAAACTTCAATATTGCCGTCGGTCCTCTGGCGGCAATTTCTGGTACTACGATGAAGTAACACTATAACAAAACCGTACCTATCGGTTTTGTTATTGAGTTTGTAGGTATTGACTATTGATAGTTGGCCAAATTTTAATGAAACTGTATTGTTGCGTTATGTTTTTGCATTTTCTATTGTAGGTAAATTATTAATTCGAATTTCAAAGATACTATAAAAAATTTAGAATTTATTTTTCTCATTGTGTTTTACATATTTTTTTCATATTGTCAGGACAATTAGTAGTGATAGTGAACAGTGTAGTGTAGTGAACAATAGTGAACAGCGAAACGTATGGTATGTGTCAACTTTGTTATGTAGGCAGGTTAGGTATTTAAGTAACAGACATTATGATTTGGCAAAGTAATTACTTACTTAACTAAGTACTTACACGTACTATCTATTTACACATTGCTAATAGGAATCTTTCACCTCAGACCTCACTCGATTGCAGGGCTGCCAGATTGTATAATTGGATACAAAATTTGTATAATTCGGTAATCATAAGTATGCTTAGGGCTGCCATCCGTCCGGGTTTCCCCGGATTTGTCCTAGTTTAGAGGGAGTCCGGGGAGCGCCCGGGCGGGGTTTCCAAAAAGTGTCCGGGTAAAAGCCGGACACTCTGTGCCAAGGTACAATTACAATTGTTAGATGAATCTTTTTTTAAGGTGTCCGGAAAAGAATCTCGATTTCACCCATGTGTCCGGATTTTTTTAAATTTTTGTCCGGCGTCGGCAATTTAAGTAATGGCAGGCCTAAGTATGCTGTTTGTTTAGTAGATGCATTGTATAATCGGATGCAATGTCATTACTGATGTTATTGTGTAATAAGTACCAACATACACATAGAGATACCCAAAACAAATCATGTCTGTGATAACCTGTTAAGTAATTATACGTTAAGAGCTATAACACATAATTGCATTTTACCAAATTAGGTATTTACGCACGACATCGACTAGGTTGGACTCGCTAGTTCCTGACACTGTGTTACCGCAGTGACTAAGCAATCATGATCATTTTCCTACTATTAAATTATTTATTTTACTTCCTGTCTTAAAATATTATTAATAATGCGTAATGTTCCAGCCACTAGCTATGCGCCTGCCGCTTTGCTCGTATAGATTATGATAGTATGAAGTTTCTTATTTTTAAAAACATTAAGTAGGTATTTTAAATAAAATTATTTCCATAGTAAAAATGTGATTTAAATTAATAAAAAACTATATAAATATTTCAATTTAAAAATACCTATTGGTAATTAATCCAATAAGTATTTTTGAATTGTCAACGTTTTGAGTCAGTCAGAATAAGTCAGTCGTGAAGATAGTCTGTTCCAGTACGCAGATCCTATGGAGGAGAACAGGCAAGAAACTCCAAAGACACTCTCTTTCAACATGTTTTTTTACAATTTCCTGTTCATCATCGTCAATCTTTTCGCTAATCCTCACTGTGCGAAGGTTGTGTGTTACCAGGGCCAGTTGTCGTTTAAAGGGTTGTTAGCCGAACGTTTGATCAGATACAGTAACCGCAAATCTTACGGCACCTACAGTAAGAGAAAGAGCGGAGGGGGGGGGGGGTAACATTCTTGGTCAGCACCCCAACAGCATTTTAACAGGTATTGAACTATCAAATCTCATTCACATAGACTATGAATCTTCATTTCTTAGCCGCGCCTTGCAACTCTTCGGCAGTTATTGCTTGTCAAAAAATTTATTTAAAATTATATTTCTTATATTTGATTATATTAGATTCTTTCTTAAGAGACTGTTTTCGGGTTCCCTATGTCGTCGTATCGTGAAACATTCCTATAAACTTCTAAGTACGAAAATTAATATGTTGTTTTTTGAAGTGAAAACTTCTTTAGCGGCGTTGTGCGTTGTGTTTCTTATATTTTTAAAAAATAACATTCGAAATACAATTATTTATGAGCAGCCAGGAGCGCAGAACTTCCAGTATACCCTGTGTATACATTTAGATATGTTATTACCTACTTTTTATTTTTAACCTAATTATATATATACAGATGTATATGCAAATACATTGTGAAATTGTTTTCACTTCTGACATACAGTCCTACTACTGACTGTTTTTTTATAATCATATTTCGTTTCCTTTATTATACTCGTATATCGATTGCGATAAAATAACATAAGATAATGATATTATAATTTTATTTAAGGCAGGTGTACCTTGCTTCATTTGCTTTTATTAATGTAGATGTATGTAATGTCTTTCTAAAACATTTGTACACAGAGCGTTTTCGACTCATGCCAGATACAAATCAGAGTCATCATTATTAAAAAACTAGCAACCCGCTCCGGCTTCGCACGGGTACAAACTATACACCTAAACCTTCCTCATGAATCACTCTGTCTATTAGTGAAAGCCGCATGAAAATCCGTTCAGTAGTTTTTCAGTATCGCGAACAGACAGACAGACGCGGCGGGGGACTTTGTTTTGTAATATGTAGTGATATGTAGTGAAGATTTTTATAATATGATTTTTTTTTCATCATTAGCTCAGCTACATGATATGATGATGATTCTAAACGCAAAAACCTCATAAAGTAATGAAAAGTAAACAGAAACACTATTCGTTCCTACAATTTTCGAGGGTTTCTCACAATTTTATCAGGATCCCATCAACAGATCCTGACTTCCTTGACATGGGACCACCCTTGAGGTACCCTATCTAACAAAAAATAATAATCAAAAACAGTTCAGCCCGCCAGCCGCTCTGCCCCCGCTTTTTAAATCTTTGATATCTTCTAAGATATTCATTTTTATTATAAGTATGCTGTAAAGAACAATTTTGATCTACATGAAATGCACAACGTATCTAATGTATTTAATTGGATAAGGAATAATACTGTATTGTTTAAAATAGTTTGATAAATAACCCATAATTTTTTGTAATATGTAAAAGATAAAAGCGTTACTGTGGGTTATCCTTAGGAGATAAATATATACCATCGCGGACTTTTATATTGATCTTCTTAAGATATACAATTCCGTAGTACATTAATTTGATCTATCTCGTAAGGTTTAGCCAGCGTTTGCAATGTAAGCGCACAAAAATATGTTTGTTACGACATGACATTACAAATCTTTGAAATTCTCGACTTTTCTCTACACTAATATGCATGTATACTACATATAAACCTTCCTCTTGAATCACTCTATCCATTGGTTAAGACCGCATGAAAATCCGTTTAGTAGTTTTTCCGTTTATCGCGAACAGACAGACAGACAGACAGTCGTAACGGGGGACTTTGTTTTATAATATGTAGTGATAAAGAAATCTATATATCACAGCTCAAGTTAACTAAACACACTTGGACGCACAGCGTGCCAAACAAATATGTTTGCATACTATTCATACTTAATGCATATAATTGAAACTCTTTCGTACTTACCTATTAGATACATACATCGTTAAAAACATACAGACATAATTATTTATACAAAACTTAAATTTGCATTTGTTTTCAAATGTATGGCGAGATTGATGTGATGCTTAATATATTTTTTTTATATACTTATTTATTTGAAAAACTTCACTATGTTACAGATAATAGTTTGGCAGCTTGGCTTTTATCTGTAACATAGTACCAAGTTTTTAAAATAAATAAATAAATTTAAAAAAAATATGCTTCTACTATTTAACTGTAGTAAGATGTTGTAATTCGAACTGTCATTATAATAATAGTCTATACTATTCATACACTCGAAATACATAACCTAAATTGAGTCAAGATAAGCTCTACATCCTACAAAATAATTGTTCAATATATAGAAAATAACCAAAACATACTTCCGTGATCAAAAATAGGTAGACGTAGTATACGGTTCACGTTCTGTTATTTGGCGTTCAAAAAATCGGCACAGGTCTTACCTCTACAAGCGCTGAGTTCTGGGCAGTTAAAGGTTTTTAATTAGTTATTTAAAAAAAAATACAAATGCCTAATTACTTATGAACTAACGTTTATTCTGGTATAAATTGTTTGTAAAAATAATAAAGTAGTAAAGAGAAATTTACAGCTATTACGGATGCTATTACGGTTTTAAGTACCTAGGTTTATGCTTTTGATTGTGTTTTTTTTTCTACGTAATCCGTATCAAATTTTGAGGCCACTATGAACTATATTACTATTTCAGATCAGATACATTATTTTACTTTTTTCATTTTATTTGCTTAGTCGCTCAAAAAAGTGTCGTCGTGCAAATTATGTAAAACTTGCTTCGGCATTTTGACTTTGTCTATAAAATTAATATAAGTGAGGCCGCTATGATCTAAGCTAATAACTGTTGGTGTGGTGGTGTCGGTGTTTTCAATAAGTTTAAGTGCACGGTACGTGTTCGGTACACGTGACGTGATTGAGTGACGTAACATCGTACATTGTACAACACTGATTTTGTGTATAATAATAGTCGAGATTTTGAATTGATTAATTTGATATTTGAAAATAAGTTGTCCTTACTGGCAGCCCGGCTTGCTCGTGATCGTCGCGTGTCGCAGCATCAATGCTGCAATGGTAGGTAGGTAGATTATCTACTTACTGCTAAGAGTGTTCGCAACGATGTCAAACGAGTTATGCGCATTGATTTTCTTCAAACAATGTTCTAATCTAAGGTTTAAGACAAACAAATATATTAGTTTGACGAAACTATTATCATATCTGTGGTTTGACTACTATTTTTACTAATATTTTTGTACATTGATGGGAATATAGTTGTTATGAGGTTGTACTAGAGCATAATTGGGCATGGGATACAAATATTACACAACGATGATCGAAGTGAAATTGACCTTGAATGGTGAGATGTTGCACGTACTTAGATCTGGTCGTATGTAATAATAAATATATTCGCGCAATATAAATAATGCTTACCGGATGTAATAAATAATAGGCCGTTTGATTATTTATAAGTAATAAGTTATTTTATCGGTTATCTAATATAACGAACACTCCTACCTGCTGATTACATACTAATTATCGCCATCTATTGGTTGCGTGTTTATGAGTAGGTAAATATTTTTTTTCCATTCATCGCTAGGTGGCTCTAGCTATCTATCGCGCTGCTAGCGGCATCCAGCGCCTTTGTACGCTAAAAAATAGTAGCCCGCGGAATTGCCCGAGTTAGGAGGGTCGCATTTCGTTGTATGGGATGAGGTATCTGTACTAGTATAGTATTATGTTATCTGTGCCACAGATAACATAATCCTATACTAGTAGTACTGACTATTGATAGTTGGCCAAATTTTATTGAAACTGTATCGTTGCGTTATGTTTTTGCATTTTCTATTGTAGGTAAATTATTAATACACAAATTTTAATTCGAATTTCAAAGATACTATAAAAATTAAGAATAAATTTTTCTCATTGTGTTTTACATATTTTTTTCATATTGTCAGGACACAATCAATAGTGAACGCATGGTTTGTGTCAACTTTGTTGTGTAGGTTTTTATGTAACAGACATTATGATTTGGCAAAGTAACTACTTGTTTAACTAAGCACTTACACGTACTATCTATTTACACATACACATTGCTAATAGGAATCTTTCACCTCAGACCTTACTCGATTGCAGGGCTGCCAGATTGTATAATTGGATACAAAATTCGTATAATTCGGTAATCATACGTATGCTGTTTGTATACTAGATGCATTGTATAATCGGATACAATGTCATTACTGATATTATAGTGTAATTAATAAGTACGACATACATATAGAGATACTTAAAACAAATCATGTCTGTGATATCCTGTGTTAAGTAATTATACCTTAGAGCTATATCACATAATTGCATTTTACAATATTAGGTATTTACGCACGGCGACGACGACTCGGTCGGACTCGCGAGTTCCCGATACTGTGTTACCGCAGTGACTAAGCAATCATGATCCTTTTTCTACTATTAAATTATTTGTTTTATTTCCTTTCTTAAAATATTGTTAATAATGCGTAATGTTCCATCCACTAGCTATGTGCCTGCGGCTTTGGTAGTATAGATTATGATAGTATCAAGTTTCTTATTTTTAAAAACATTAAGTAGGTAGGTATTTTAAATAAAATGATTTCCATAATACAAATGTGATTTAAATTAATAAAAACCATGTAAATATTTCAATTTAAAAATACCCATTGGTAATTACCAATAAGTATTTTTGGATTGTCAACATTTTGAGTTAGAATAATTCAATCGTAAAGACAGTTGTCTGTTCCAATACGTAGATCCTATGGAGAAGAACAGGCAAAAAACTCCAAAGAAACTCTCTTTCAACAAGTTTTTTACAATTTTCTAGTTCATCATCATCAATCTTTTCGCCAATACTCACTGTGTGAATGTTGTGTGTTACCAGGGCCAGTTGTCGTCAAAGGGGTTGTTAGGCGGACGTTTGATCAGATATAGTGACCCCTACTACCATAGCCAGGAATAGCAGGGCTGCCTGAGACTCGGGGCCTGATCATTCTGTTTGCTTTCATTGCGGGTTTTTTACCAATACTCGCCACGCTTGGCAGGTGGGCGCAGTGTTCGGGTTTGGGGTTTTGTGGTTTAGCGGTAGACGCTGCTGCACACCTTCTGGTTTTTTGTCCCCTAGCCAAATCTTACGGCACCCACAGTAAGAGAAAGGTCGAAGGTAACATTCTTGGTCAGCACCCCACAGCATTTAAACAGGTATTGAAGTATCAAATATCATTCAAATGGGCTATGAATCTTCATTTCTTAGCCGCGCCTTGCTACTCTTCGGCAGTTACTGCTTGTCAATTTCAAACAATTAATTTTAAAAGAAATCAACACTTCTCTGTCCCTCAACTTCGTAATCGGCTTCCTTAAACAATTATTTTTATTTCTCTTATTAATGAAAAAGAAGAAAAATCATATTAGTGGTAATGAATAATAATTAAAATGAGAGATTTTTTTTACCAGACTGTTTTCGGATTCCCTATCTCGTCGTATCGTGAAACATTCCCATAAACTTCTAAGTACGAAAATTAATATTTTTTTTTTTTAATCATATTTCGTTTCCTTCATTATACTCATATATCGATTGCTACAAAATAACATTAAGATAATGATATTATAATTTTATTTAGGGCAGGTGTACCTTGCTTCATTTGTTTATCTTAATGTAAATGTATATCATCTCTTTCTAAAACATTTGTACACGGAGCGTTTTCGACTCATGCCAGATACAAATAAGAGTCATAATTATTAAAAAATAAAGAAATCTACATATCACACCTCAAGTTAACTAAACACACACTTGGACGCACAGAGTGCCAAACAAATATTTATGCATATTATATATTCTTAACACATACAATTGAAACTCTTACGTAATTACCTATTAGATACATACTTACAAACATACATGCATGATTATTTATGCATAACTTAAATTTGCATTTGTTTGCAAATGTATGAAGAGATTGATGTGATGCTTAATATGCTGCTACTATTTAACTGTAGTAAAATGTTGTAATTCCAAATGTCATTATAATAATAGTCTATACTATTCATACACTCGAAATACATAACCTAAATTGAGTCAAGATAAGCTACATCCTACAAAATAATTTTATATCTACTGTTAATACGCCGTTATAGTGGAATACAAAACTTTGATATTTAAAAAAACATCTAGAAGCCGTATCGATCAGAGAGCTTTACTCTGATGTTTTTAATTATAATTACTATAGTATTTATTTATATAGTAAGAAAAAAAAGGACGTGTTATGTTTACTAATATTATTGTACATTGAAGGGAATATAGTTGTTATTAGGTTGCATTAGAGCATAATTTGGCATGGGATATATTACACAAATATTACACAACAATGATCGAAGTGAAATTGACCTTGAATGGCCGATCCGCGAGATGTTTCACGTACGTAGTTCTGGTCGTATGTAATAATAAATATATTCGTTAAATAAAAATAATGCTTACCGGTTGTAATAAATAATAGGCCGTTTGATTATTTATAAGTAATAAGTTATTTTATCGGTTATCTAATATACCGAACACTCCTACCTGCTGATTACATACTAATTAGCGCCATCTATTGGTTGCGCGTTTATTAGTAGGTAAATAAATCTATTTCATCGCTAGGTAGGCTCTAGGTATCTATCGCGTTGCTAGAGGCACCTAGCGCCTTTGTAGGTGCAAAAATAAAAGCCCGCGGAATTGCCCGAGTTAGGAGGGTGGCGTTTCGTTGTATGGGATGAGGTATCTGTACTAGTATAGTATTATGTTATCTGTGGTACAGTACACAGACTCTGCCTAGTTTGGGATCAGGCGGTCTTGTGTGAGATGTGTCAAGTTATTATTATTATTAGTTACTATTATTATTAACAAATTCACATTTATATAGTTATTGGTGTGCGTTTTATAGTTAGGACATCATAAAACTAATCAGTAATTCTAGGTGTGGAGTAGAAGGTTGATTGTAAATTTGTTAACAATAATATTGATATTGCAAGTTACAACAACACCTTAATAGCTATCGGACAGTTATAGAATCTTAATCAAAATATTCCACCTAATATACATATGTATAGAACACGATTTTGATTAACCCATTTTACACTTTCTTATGTCCTTTTTCTTTCTGCACGAGAACAAATAAATTCGCCCATGCCGGCTTCTAAAACAAAGGTTCCCAAAAAAAAGCTCGGATGCTCATAATGACAAAAACGGATAAGCTAGTACCTAATTAAGGGCCTTTTGAGCCGGTTCAGATTCAATGGAAACGGTTCCAACTCAAACTGATGTAAATATGTTATAAGTTAAAGTGCTGAAGTACTTTTGGTCCAGCGACATAAATTGGTATGTCTTAGGTGCAATCGTGAGGTCTATGATTCAAAATCGTAAAAAATATTATAGGGTATGATAAAAGCGGATCTTATAAAATTCTAAGCACTTGTATAGGCTCTGAAAATATACCTGACAAATTGCTATAGGCTAGACAAAAAATGTAACGAAGGCAATGTGTAGTACAGCCCTACCTATCCCTTGGAATTTATACAATGGTGAATATATAAAAAAATGTATTTAAAATGAAATTTTTAATATCACTTTACTCGGATAATGCTGTAATAAATGTTTGAGGAGGAGGAGAGTTTAGAGGAGTTTATTCAAGATCACTTTCCTCATTTCTGTTCATGGAACATTGATGCACAATAAATCAATCAACGTTAAGGTAATAATATTGAAAAAATATGTTTTTTATGCATTATTTAGTATAATAATAAATAGTTTTGAAGAGAAAGGAACACTGAAAACACAGTTCAGAGAAAAATATATTTTAAGTTTCTTTTATACTTACAGATGTAATAATTAATAAATGTAAAAATTATTGTAAGTTTACTTCCTTGTCCTTGTTAATATAAATACAAGGAAGAAAACAGTTATAAAGTACAATAAAATAAAAAAATTAAATCGTTAATCCCGGACCATGTCATGCAACGACAGTTTTTAAGCCTTGCGAAAGATTGTTCTTTAGGCGATAGTCTTAGAATTATTTCTCTCGGGTTCTTGTCTGGGTTTTATGAAGAAGTTTTACTCTCGTATCACTAAGATACAAATAGCAATGGAACAAAAAACTCGTATTATTTCAACTTTAATAGCATTGGTGGGTGTTTGTGTTCAAAAATGGCTATTAATCGCGTCAAGGACATGTTTGAAAAACAGTCCAGCTAGTTTGCATGTTTATCTTCTATTAGTTGACTTTTTTAAATAACTAAATTACCTTTTCACCGTTGCATTGAATTATATTTTTTCATTTCTTTTATTATTTTGACGTCAGAGTTATTTAGCCAAGTGGTCAAAATTCGACCAAAATCATTATTTTCAACTTAAAAAAATAAATTTAAGACTACCACGAGGTCCATGACAGATCAACATTAGTAGTAAGGATTCAACAAACAGTTTCATGGTTATATCAAAGAGCTATTATGGCACCTCGGAATGCCCAAGCGGTTAATATAAATTCTTGAGGTTTTACTTTTATCTACATATAATGTTAACGAAAACTAAGACCCTAAGGTCAGAACTTGTTTAAAACAAAGACGTTGTTTAGAAATTTTAGTCCACCTAATGTTTTGTAATGGAACTCGACTAAGAGAACAAATTTTCTAAAAAATGTAATTGAGTCAGAAATTTTAACAAGTTGCCGCGTTGGTGATATTGAATTTATATCATATCATAATCATCATAAATAATTTTTCCCTTAGTTTTAAGTTCAAAAGTGTCCCGTTCCCAGTAAGTTTATTCTACGCGCAGACTTATTGTCAGCAAAGTACAAGGGCAAACTTTACGCGTTACTGGCATGGACCTCGGTACAGACTCTTTTCTATATGGACAATTAATTGTAAGTAACTCTGTCTTGCGTTAGCAACCATAATTATCTTTTTATTTACACCCCCAATATGTCTACTTAATTTACACAGAATTTCTACAGCAAACTACATAATTAAAATATTATACTATATTTTATTGTGCCGGTGGGTACCCACATTTGTGTATATTTATATACATGCCCACTTTTATATGTTTGTATAAAAACACGTTTAATTGTATTCACATTTGTAAGCATTTTCTCACCAAACCTACGTTAACATTTTGAAGTAAAACTTATGCGCGGGCGACGCCGTCATGCAATATTTTTACTTTTGAATTCATTTAAAAGTATTAGGTACATGTAAAATAAAAAAAAAGTATTGTACGAACTACGCTGTACAATGACCTATGTATGTGTGTTGATTTTGATAATTATATAATGGTGTTATAAGTTTCACGTGTATGTGTATCTGTGTGTCTGTCTGTGGCATCGTAAAATATGGTCCTTCAAGAATTTAAGTTGTGTGATTTAAGATCGTGGATCGGTTAGTCTGGCCCCCATAAGCAGGTCTCACCAGAAACCAAATCGCTTCAAATTGAAGTCTGCGGCCGAGGAAGGCGTCATTTCGGACCGAATAATGTATCACAACGTTCACAAGTACATCTTGAAATACCTATTGTTAGCAGTACTTTTACTAGCTGCCGCAATACATAAATGGATACTTAGAACCAACTGCGAAAACCTGACACGCAATCGCAGCCTGAGATTCAATACTGCACCTAGTAGGAGGTTCTCAACAAGCATTGTGAACATAAACTTTTTAAAATGAAACACCAGGTAATCATAACAATGCCACCAATAATATTCTGAGCTGTGTTAATTTATATTTTGTGCCAATCTATCCATATATTTTGACAAATGGAAGGATCCATAAATGCAAAAATAAGATTGCGTTATTTACATGTAAAGTGATGCAATTGAAAAGTATTATCTTAAGTAATACTGTCAAATTGGATGAATAAGTATGACGGACATGGAGATAAAATCAGAGATAAAACTACCGGTATAGAATATTGCAAGTACAGTACAGTTACTTATAAAAGTCACTTCGTACTATTTTAATTTATAGACAACTGTCACACTGGTCGATCTGACTTTAAATAAATTATATGCCTCACATATTATGCGCTCACGTCTTGTTCACAATTTGTGAGAGTGTAGCATGTTTTTAAAGGTATTTTTCTTGTATTTAAGCGGTATGTAGAATAACATTAATTTACAACAGACGCAATTTAAATGCAATTGTAGATTTCTTTTGCCCAGCGCTCGTGTAAAAGAATTTTTTCCCTCTCCCAGGAACATTTTCTTTTCTGGATGAAAGGTACCCTATATCTTTCTCTGTATCCCTCGCAACATTTGTGCAAAGTTTCATGATGAAAAGATTTGAAAAACATACATTGATTTTTATAAATTAGATATAAAATTTACATCACTCGTGTGTTTCACAATTTAAAAGATAGATCTGAAAGATTTTTCGCTCCTTTAAATCTGTGTCCTGTGCTGGGAAGTATGAAAATTTTGGAATAGTCTTCTTTCTGCTGGTGGTAATGGCCCACAGCAGTAAAAATAAGTTGTTATAAGGAAGGGGTAAGGCATGATAAGTCACTTTCATTGCCCATATTTTCTTGAATTCAATAGATCGTCACATGTCTCATGATTTTGTTTTAGACCCTTATTTTAACCTTACCCATGAGCGAGAAGGAATTCAGATAATCTTGAATCGGATGTTCCATGTAAGTTTGAGTTTACTTGATTTTCCACACCACATGGCCACATGTGTGAAAATTCTGTTTCAGATGGCTATTACTCTTCTCCATCTTTTTTTTTTATCTTGAGTCTTAAATAACGTTTCTAATGTTTTACATTTTCAAAATTAAAATCCAAGTTTATAAAAATTATTTAAAATATTAAAAATTAAAACAATCTCATGACCGATTAATGTGTACGGTGCATTCGGTACGCGGTAAGCAGTGTACAAACTTTTCTATCCAGGGCATCTAGTTCAGTTTGAGTCCATGATATGGTATGACCCAACCATTATAAACCCGCACCTTATTACCACCTGACAAAAATTCAAAATCATCCTCAAGAGCGACGTATGCGGTAAAGAGTCATTTAACTTGTTGTAGAATATTATAATCACAGTTGTTTAATTTACGTGTATAAATTTAAACTTTTACTAATAAAAAAGGCGCCCATTGGTGAGTGGAACGCAAATACGAGTATGTCCGTTCGCGTCAACGCGACGGTCCGATGCAATCTCCAGGAACGCGGTCTTTGTTTTTGTGGAGGAACCTCCGACCAGCCTAGATGATCATGCCTTGCGGACTGCATGTTGGGAAGTTGTATATGTATATATTAATACGTGAAGCGAAAACTTTGGATCCCTTTTTACGAAAATTGGGCGGACGGAGGAGTATGAAATTTCGCACACTTATAATTTATACAGAGAAGAAGTGACTAATGCTAAAATTTTTGAACAATATTTGCTACAAAATTAAAAAAAAATGCAAAAACGGGTGCATACAGCTATGAGTGTCCAGTATATATTTTGACCTGTCATGGTACAAAAGTCTATACAATGACAGGTCAAGTAATATTGGCCAATGAAATAAACCATGGTCGAAATTCGACCACCACGGGATCTCTAGTAATATACTAATCGGCGCGAGCACTTTCATTGCGCGATGCAGGATCAGTAGTTCCTACGTAGTTTAGCGAAAATATCGCTAGATGATGTTGAAGTAAATTTTCGCTATATGTTGAAGTCGTCACAAATAGTGTAACTGTAAGATAAAAATCAAAACTGGTGATATTCCATTATGTTTTCAACGTTTTGTAATTTCCTGGTATGGTGTTCTACGATATTGGTGCAAGACCGTGTGTAGGATGACGTTTTAATGTTTGTAAAAACCCTGCAACGCAGGAATCATTCCTACTGCGGGATTTGTCTTTTTAACAGAAGCAAAATGTTTTAACTAGAAAAAGAAGTCGCTATATAACTCTTTCTAAAGATCAATGTACCTATAATCTTCTTCTTGTACTTTTAACTTTTACAAAAAAAAATCTATATGAAAATGATAAAGTACTAAATCCAGTTTTGTTTGTTAGTATGTTATCTTATAAATATGTCATCTATGTTTGTTATCTTATTTTTTGTTAACTACTACAAAGATAAAAATATGTCATTCCCTGTATGTAATATCAGTCATACCATTGTCGATATCAATATATCAGTCTGAAAAACAAAAATGTAGAATCTATGCGGGACATCACAGATAATATTTATATTTTTTTTTGGATTTTATAATTCTTAAAACATTGTGTTTATTTTGCACTCATACAAAGGCACAAGAGATTAAGAAAGAGTGTTACAACAAATGTATATAAAAAGCACGTCTGCATGAGCCAAAAATGGTCGTTAGCTCAGCATTGTGCTACTTCATGAGTATTATGCTATCACCTAGAATGATATTCACGGATAGTGAGCCATCGTCAAGTTCTGAGAGAGAAATAAATAAATATCTAATATCTGATAATAGTAATGATAAGATTACTGAATTTGTGTATTTAATAATATATATGAACACATGCAACGCATTTAATAAATGTGCAATATGAAAAAAAAATGTAAAAATTATGCCTTCGTGTCGTGCAGTACAGAAACTAAACGTTCCGGTTGCGCCATTTCTGTTTAATCTGTGCTACGCGGGGATTTTATGAGTTTTTGAAATATCAATTAGGACGCATAGGTTACTAGTTAGTATACTTAATATGGGAGCCGCAAGAAATTACAAGTAATTTCAATAAATAATTATAAATAATTTTCTTAGCCGAACTCGTGCAGCTATTAACTGCCCTATAAACAAATCCATTGCATCTGTCCATCTAAAGGTTGTCTGTAAGAAATCGCAACTAGCGATAAGACCGCCGTTTGTACCATGACTTGTTTTTATTTTGTTGTAATATTGTAAATTGGTTTATGGTGTATTGTAGTGTATTGTATAAAATGTATTAACTTTAAGTGCTTTATTTGTGTATAGGAAACATTAAGAAGGAAGTCAGTTGACGTGCGATTTGCCCCTCCGGACCATCTGACCACCATTTACCATAACCAAAACATTTATTTGTATTTATTTGTACTTAAACCAAACTATCCGCTCTTAGCTATCATAACCTATATTTATATTATAAACTATTTGGATCTAAATTAGTTACTTCATTTAAAAATTATTCTTTATGTTCTTCTGAAAAAAATTACGACAGTAACATTGTTATCCTTTAATGCTCCTACAGCCCTCTTTATTTTTTCATCGTTTTCGGCACGATCACAACTTTTTTTTGTAATATTAAAATCCTTATTACTTTCGAATATTGAGTAATATTGAGCGTCGTTCTTTAAAAAAATTAACAGTCGTGGTAATGTAGGATTTTTTTGGCCTATGAATCTGTTAATTTTTGAATGCCATCCCTCTAAATGATTTGTTGTTCGATACTCTTCGCCTTCACAATTCCACATGTTACTCAATAGTTTATTATCAAGCCATTGCTTTTTAAAATACTTATTAAATTTTAAAATTGTTTCGGTACAAGGACTCCATTGAAGTATGTATTTCCATCCTTCATTTAGTTGTTCTGGTGGAATCAGAGCAAGTCCAGCACTTAAAGCCACATGACGTCTTTCTACTGAGGTTTTCAAAGGAATTTCCTTTGCCTTTCTCCACAGACAACAACTCTCTTTTATTTCTGTTTTTGGAAAACAAGCCCTTATTGCTTTAATAGCAGATGCTTCGTAATCAAGTGTAAACTTCCGAGGTTTCCATGACTTGAATTGAGATAGCAGAATGAATGAATAGCAGAGCAAAAATAATAGTACATACGATTTTTCATTTTTATTGGTCAATAAGGCATAAAATAAGGGTATTATTGTAGTAGACCCGCCTGCACTAATTATCTTACCATGAATGCCATAAATTTGCGTGAACGGCTTTGAACAACTTTTGAAGGTGCCATCCAAATAAAAATGCTCTACATCATAAACTTTTTTTCTTGTATATTCAGAACCAAAAATTAATATTCGATTGTTAAGGTACTCATAGTCTGTCACTAAAAAGTCTTTAAAAGTGGGAGGGACTTCTACTTTATCTACCGTTTCAAATCGTATGTTTCGAATACAAAGTGATTTTTTCACACATCGATATAACGGAAACTTTACTGAAGTATATTTCGGCATTTCTTGTACATTTACACATTGATCGTGTAGTCGACTTACCATAGAGAAATATTGGCGGGGAACCGGGTCGTAATTTATAGTAACATCTTTTTTTAATTGGTCTACATGCTTTGCTACAATGTTTCTTGAAAGGGATTGGAGACAATTTGGAACGTGGACAGATTCTTTTACCTTTATTTGTTTATCATTAAGCGTTAGACTACCTTTGCAGTACTTCTTGTTACAGCACACCCATATTTTGTGACTGTTTTTGTAGGTCTTCTTTAGGTGATATCTTCGTCCGTCATGCAAAAGTAGCTGTTCCCCCCTTTGGCTTGATATATATTCGTAAGTAATTGGGTTACTGCATGTAGGCACAGAATCTTGATCACACATTTTCACAGAAATACTGCACTAATAAGTAGGTAATCATTAGAAATGATTTTCTTGGAGTTAGCTTCAACTTCAACTTTTGGTTTGTGGCTTTGTGGAGTTACCACAATTTTTCCAATGTCAAGTAGGTATACGGAGGGCAAACTGTCAAAGGATTTTATGTAGAGCTGTGGTAGAGCCAAAATAAAAATTATTGTATAATTATATAGAGATGTAGAGACTAAATAATCGTGAATTCTAAACTTCTAGAGGCATAATTAAGCATGAATAAAAGAGCCTATCATGTGAATACATAGAAATTAATACATAGTATAAAATAAACAAAAATAAATATTGAATTATGTTATGATCACAAAATTACGAGTTAGATAACCCCAGGAAAAGTTCACAATGACGTGTGTCAATCTAGTCATGTTTACTTTTCAATAAAATAATTAAGGAGGATTCTACTCAAAGCAAATCGTAACAGGCTTGGTAGTGTTTACGGATAGCAGATTAGTCCCATTTGTCCCATTTCACCCCCGGTGGTAAAATTTTACACCATCTCAACACCGGTGGTCAATTAGAACTAAAATCGTCCCATTTTATCACTAGTGGTGAATTGGGAATAAGTTTTTCCAAGTTGACCACCAGTGGTAAAATGGGGTGGTTTCCGTCCCAATTGACAACCGGTGGCAAGTTCATGGTGGTCAGATGGTCCGGAGTATGTAATTTGTTTTAATTAATGATTGTCGTTGCCAGATTGTGTATCAGCTATAAAGTGGAAAATGGGTCTAAAGCACAATTTCACAGTAAAATTAATAGTAAGGAGAAGACACCAAACCCAAAACCAAAAGGTAATAAGTATCGGAAGGTAAGTTTGAACTTATTGTTTTTGTGCAATTAGTAAGTAATGCTTGAGTTTCTTCCTAATCTTAGAAACAGCAATGCGGTAACAGATGTTACTGTAATTTCAACGACAAGTTTCCTTTAACGTACGTGAATAAATCAAAGGCCTCTACTAAATCAGTTTTTAATGTACTCACATAAATTTAGTAGGAATACGCAAGAATTTTAAAGCCGGATGAAATAGTACAAACGGTGTAAAATGTAAACATAGGGCACACTGAAAGTTTTGCACTCCTGGCTGCTCATAAATGTTTGAATTTTGAATATCATATTTTTTTAAACATAAGAAATTCAATCTTTGATTAAAAAAATGGCGGGAAATCGCATGTCAATTATTAACTGACGAAAAAAAAGGAGGTTATCAATTCGACCGCATATATATATATATTTTTTTTTTATTACAAGTTGAAGTTCGTCATCCGTAGCAAAAAGGGAATTAACGTGAAAAGATTTTAGGGCGATGATTTTTTATGATTTTAAAAGTTCATTTTCTCCGCAAGACTGCATTGCACCTCATTCGAGCACCGTAAGGCGTTGGTACGCAGAATTTGATCGTGGTTGTGTTTCTCTCCATGATGAAATTCGTAAAGATCGGCCCTCAACTGCGATCACTGAGGAAAACATAGCTACTGTCAGGCAACTAAATGAAGAAAACCGGCGCATCACCTATGAGGAGATTCGAGGACATTTAGAGATTGATATGAGCCAAATTAAAAAAATCTTACACTACAAGTTAGAAAACTTTGTTGTCGCTGCGTTCCTCATGAACTCACCAAAAAAAAACAGACTCGTGTTGATTGGTGAAAAAAAATGTTGTTAAAGTACGATCACGGACTTTCAAATGACAGGAGATGAAACATGGATATATTGTTATATGCCGGAAAGAAAGCAACAGTCTTCTGTATGAGTGTTTGCAGGTGACAGCAAACCCACAAAATTGAGGAAAAAAAATGACCGAATAAAAAAGTGTTTAAAATGTAATGGAGAATACTTCGAAAAGCAGGAATATACTTTGAAATACTTTGCATGTAAATTGTTTTATTAATGAGTACATAACTTTCAGGGTACTATGTGTGTATATAACCTAGGAAGGAACTCCTGATACTTGAATACCTGTCGATGCAACAGGTATTATCGAGTAGTGAGCGTGAGCCGCGCGGAACACTTCGCACCACCGTCTCGAGCCTAAGACAGGAGAGTGCTGATCCTCTCCCGTTCTCTCTTCGCCGCCTCTTTGGGGAACATTACCTCCTCATAAAATAAGATGGTACAGTCCCTCGCACCATAGCTATCGCGAGGTGTTGGCGCTGAACTCTCAACTAGAGTGTGGAGTGCAGTATCCTCAGGATAGTCTCCGTAGTGGTGGCACGCAGGCGTTGGCATCTGACCTAAGAAGCCTTGAAAAGGGATCGAGCGATACCCTTATACGACCTTCGACCGCAACATTGCGGTTTATCCCTAGCTAAACTTGAGCCCTACACAAAGGTATGAACCGCACAATCCCTATTTAGAATCCCTTGCAGCAGGTGTCAACCACACACGAATGAACTGAAAGGACAGCAATAAATTGAAAATCTTTTAGTTTTAAATATTGTAATTATATTTCACCAACTTTAAAATAATATGCGTTCAATACCACACATTTTATGGCAAAAGCACGTAGTTTATCTTTACTGTAATCTTGAGGCTAACCTCAAGATTAGAGTACCTAAGTACAGAAGTCAAAAATATCGTAAAATGATATTTATTTTACGAATGGAAGGTACACGTGTGTTTAACATTGAATCCTATCACAATGCATGATTACTCTAGCGCAGATGAAATAATACGATCTAAAACATAAAATGTAAAAAAGGTATGTCGCAACGCAGTTTTTTCACCGCAAAAAGTGGTGAGATCTAATTGTTAATTCGTGGACTAACAACATTTTATAGTGATCGTGTTAATATTAGACATGTTTATTTCTTAAATAACAAAAGACGAGAAGTAATAAAATAATTATATTTATTTGATAATTATTAATTACTTAACTTATACTATATATATACTTACTTAATTTACATGTGGGAGAGTCATGCTTCGGCACGTATGGGCCCGTTCGACTCCGCTCGTTACCACGGCCTCACAGAAAACCGGCCGTCAAGCAATGCTTGCATTGCATTTCGCCGCGTGAGTGAGGTTACTGGAGGCCCTAACCCTTCCCTCTCCCTTATTCCCGTCCTTCCCCTCTCTTCCCCCCCCCTCCCCCTCTTCTCCTACTCCCACCTTAAAGGGCGGCAACGCACTTGTGATTCTCGAGTTGCAGGTGCCCATGGGCGGCGGTAGTCATTTACCATCAGGTGACCCGTCTGCTCGGTTGCCCCCTATACCATAAAAAAAAAAAAACAAATATGTTTGAGTTTTATAAAATGATGAATAGCTTTATTTCCTTCTCTGAACTTTCTATTATTAAACTTAATAGTTGAAACTATTTTGGATCTCGCAAACAATTTTAATAACTATTCATATAGAAAACAAGAGCAAAGTAGAGGGATATAGATCAATTTGAAAATTTCGTAACTAGTAGTACTATTTGATTTTATCTTGGTACATATGGATAAATTAATCAAATAGACTCAGCTCTGCAGCATATGCAGTTACATAAATTCGTGAACTCACTGATATTGAGACCGCCAGATTAGTCTATTATAATTATTAATATAGTATAGTGTTGTATGGTATACTAATGGGGGGAATGCCATCGACACCCATCGATATTCAATCTATATTCGTGCTGCAGAAGAGGGCTAGCGCAGCAATTTATAAATTAGGCTTTCGCGATTCACTAAGGTGAAAATTAAAAAAAATAAACATAATGTCTGTGACATATCAGTATATTTACAAAAGCTTGATTTATCACTACATATTATTAAACAAAGTCCCCCGCTTTTTTTGTTTGAAAGGTGGTCCCATTGTCACCAAGTCCGGATCTGATGCTGGTGTCTAAGGAAAAACGAGGGAAACCCACAAAAATTGAGTCTCTCATGCTCATGCGCTCAAGCAGCGCTTGATACTTTTTGCCTGCAGCAATTTACAACTGATAAAATTACAAGAGATGAAATCTTTAGTAAATGTATCAGGATGGAATTTAGTGTACAAAAATGTGCAGTCATGCTTGTAAAAAGAGGCACGGTTGTGGAATCTGACGGGATGAAACTTTCAGATTCCACATAACTTAAATGTTTTTCCGCTAACGGAACTTGCAAGTATCTAGGTATGTCACTAAATGAATTGACTAGGTATAAAGCAATCGTTACAGGAGCGCTTTGTTGGCCACCTGAAAAAGTAGTAATGGTTTTTTTCGATCGGTAATAATGTGTGGTAATTGCCACCTCATTCCGATTCACATCGACGTTAACGGAGAGATGTTCAATGGGGTGTCAGTTAATGTGCAGTTTTTAAGCAATAGATGTCGCTGGGTTTGAGATGTAAAATAAGTGGACTGTATTTTAGCCTTGTATAGAAAACGTGTAGGTTTGGAGTATAAACAATCAATGCTCACAATAGCAGATAAGCAAAAGAGACACCAATCTTAACCATCCACCTTCGCATGCGAAGCTCAGCAGCTCAGTAGACCACTCACGGCGTCAACCTGCAGTTGAGAAATCCACTATTCGGCACTATACAAGGTGTTTGATGCTCCAAATAACAGTTTATAGCACTCAACACGGTTGAGAAGATAGTAAAAAGCGAATTGTCCTCGTGAACCGTTCACAAGCCACCATTTTAGCGAGATGGAACAGTTACAGAACCATACACGCGCGGCGTAAGAAGACAAGAGCTCCGACGCATTCACAGTCGTCGGTATCCAGAAAAAGGCGGTGTCGCATAAATTTATGCTTACCCACCAATAAATGAGCAAAGATTGAACAGTTAACAATGGACTCACTCTGCTTCCTCAAGTAAAATAGAACTGGCACAAACTTTCAGTACTCAATATTACTCAAACATATATATATATATCAAGCTCACGCATAAAATATTCAATACATATCTCTTTTTAAAATTGTTACATAAGTCGTAATGTTAACCGTGAAATCTTTTAATAGGCCTTGACTATGGTATTAATATACTTTTGTAAGAATTTTAGTTTGCAAAATAATGTATAAAAATATAATAAATATGGAACGGCAAAGAACTGCGTGAATGTGTTTATCCAGCCTTGAATAAACCTTTTGTAAATTTATTAGCATCTATGTCCTGGGTAAGGCGGGGTGACTTCTTCGGAAAAACTAAAGGATTTGTCTGTGCAATTACAAATGAAGTTTTTATGACGAATAACTATAGAAGGTATATCATTTGTCGGGTAAGTTATCGTCCCGGACAAACCCTTCTAGCATATAATTTCCGGTTGTTCTCGTCTTGCTAACGGTGAGTATTTGCATAGACATAACCGAGTAGCTAGGACAGTCCATCAGCAACTTGCTTTTATATAACCTTGTGGCTTTCGAGTTACCGTACCACAGGTATGCGCCAGATCTAGTTCTTGAGAAACGGCGGGCAACATTGTACTGGGATCGATCTATCAGTGACAGGACTATCATTGCCAATAAGTCTGAGATAGTGGTGATAGACCGATTAGAACGACGAGCAATGATTGTGGACATCATCATTCCCCATGACGACAATCCCTTAAAGGCCGTAAAAGAGAATGAAATAAAATGATTAGACGTAGCCGACGATTTTATTGACATTCTGCAATCGTTATTCCGGTAGTAATTTTGGCCCATGGCCAAATGTCAAGTTAAATGCACCAACTAACTGTTCATCGGATTCTTCACGACCATTTGAAAGTACGAAAACTTTGTTCAATCTGGGTACCGCACTTGATGACTGATACGTCCAGCGTAAAGTGTGGGTGTTTGAAGATGAACCACCGCCGACATCTGTGAAAATGTCCCGTAACGATGGGTGCTATATTTTTTACTAAGAGAGGAATATTGGCTCAAGTATTAGAAGCCTTAAAAATTTACATCCAAACTTAAAACTCGATACTTGGGTTTTGCATCAAGACAACGCGCTGATATCGCGCCGTCAAAACTGGACTATTTGCACCAAGCTTGACTTTGCACTATTCTCGTATTTAAAAACAACTAAATATCGATCACAATTAACTTCACGATATCCTAATACCTATCCTCTCTCACTATATATGATCTCCTCCAAAGCACTGTCACATTTTCGTGGACGTCAACAGTCAGTCCGAATTGATCAATTATCATCAGGTTGGTGTAACCTTGACACTGGCGTTCCACAAGTTGGCATTTTATCTCTTCTATTATATTGGATGTTTATCAATTTCATTACTCTCGGTCTTCAGTATGCGTATCATTTGTAAAGGACGACATTCAAATTTATTCAAAGGCCAGACTGGATAATTTGACGGAAGAAATCCAGAATGTCAACAGGGACTAGGAGGAAATCAAAAACTGGCCTGAGCGTTTTGGCGTAAGTGTAAACCCTTCCAAATGCCAGGCAATAAAAATAGGTTACCCTCGAACGATAAGCAGAATGGACACGTCAACACTGCCGGCAGTGGCTTACACCGGTATGATTCTGATGATCAACCAATCTGTCATAGACCTCGGCTTATGGATTCTATAACTCAATAACTCTTCTTTCACCTGGCAACCTCAGATTGGAATCGTCAGTCAGAAAGTCACCTAGACCTTGTGATCACTGTATCGACTTAAGAACCTTCTTTCAACAAGCACTAGGTTAATGCTTGTACAGGTCTTGATCTTCCCAATTATCGATTATAGTGATGTATGCTATCTCGACGTGAATGCAGATCTGCTCAACAAACTTGACTGACTTCTCAATGTTTGCATTCGGTTCATTTTCGATCTCCGTAAGTATGACCATGTGTCTACTTATCAAACCCAACTATCCTGGTTACCTATACGTCAACGACGTAGCCAACGGATTTTGACCACTCTTTATTCTCTTCTCAATAATCCTACATCTCCTACTTGTCTTTCTTCACAGTTTCAATTGCTATGTTCCAACCATGGGAGAGATCTTCGCTCCACTAATAACCTTTTACTTCTATGCCCTACACACACTTCCTCTCTAGTTCATTCTTCCTTTGCTGTTCACCTGAGATTAGGATGTCCACAAACCGTGACACGTTTAAGGCTAAGGTCCGGGGATTTTACAGGAAACAGTTAACAGAAATATCCTCATGACCTCATAACCGTACATTTATTTTTTATTTATGTATCGTATTTCTTTGTAAATTTATCTGCAAGTATTTATGTGTACATTTTTGAATTCGGCTAAGTATTATAGTACTTAGTATTATAAACTGTTTTGTGTATATATATTGTCGTTTTTAGCGATAAAACCGCCCATTGTACTTACCGCCTATCATGAACTTTTTTAAATTATGTATATGTCTATTCATAATGTGGTGTACAATAAAGATTTTTTTACCTTCATCCATTCGCACATTTTCGATATTTGTGTTTTAAAAAGCTCAAAATAATTTAATCAGCAAGCTTAAAAAGCAATCAATAATAAAATAAAATAAAACAAAAAATATTCAAAGGTTCAATTCAATATGTTTTAGGCTACATTGCGCAAGGTCTCGCTCTATATTTTGGTCTCAATGAAATCAAACCATAATCATTTAAGTATTTCAAATAACCCAATTATAGGTATTTCTTCAATTATCAAGAGTACAAGTCACTCAGAATAGTCAGTCGTGAAGCTAGTTGCCAATTCCAATACATAGATCCCATGAAGAAGAACAGACAAAAAACTTCAAGGACACTCTTTCTCAACATGTTTTAAACAATTTTTTGGTTGCATTGCTAAATTGCAAATGAAATGGGAAGATAATGTAACATTATATTGTTTTAAAATAAAATAATATTTAAGTAATAGTAAATTAAAACTGTATTTAATTTAATATAGCAGTCCGGAGATAACCAGCCCCGATCAATTGCACCTGTTCACGAGCATGACGTCATACATCAGCCATCGTACAGATCAACTATATTGAAGGAAGCCGGACGACCTGACACATATTACACAATGTTACACAATATGTTAAATAGATGGCGAAATGTGTCGCTTGTTTTGACATATTATTAGCATACGCACACCATCTTATTTGAGCCATCGTAGTGTAGAATCCATTTATCAAAAACGTGTATGTGTGTGTTTATGATATTGGCCTTCACACGGAAATGCACGTGTTGTGTGACTAACGCTATATGCAGTAATTTCGGCATATAGCAATAAAATCGTAGGTCTGAATAATCCTGTCACGTATCAATCGACATTTGGGTTAATGTGCAGTCATCATATATTCTGTTATCTTTAACACAAATTTCATTTAGTATTACAATATTATATGTATAGATTAGATATGCCGATTTTCCGTATCTAAATATTAGGTGATATATTCACCACTAGCTGTGCCCGCGACACAGCTAGTGGTAAATTCGTGTTTATGTCGGAAAACAGCAATATGGCGCCTATAATAAATATATATTTTATTTTATTTTCTTTTATATAAATATATTTTATAAGAATATAAGACGTTGCACCTCTTCCTGAATAGGGATAATCCTCCAGGCAGGCTTTATATAGTGTATTGGCGGTGAAACAACCTGAAGCGTACAAAAAAGGTGTTTTTGATAGCTTACACGCGAAATAGCCGTGGAAAAGTACCCATTTGTTTTTCGTGTGGAAACTCACCTCACCGAGCTATTGGTGAGGCCGTATAACTAGAACCACACGTTGTACCTTACAGTACCCGTTATGAATGGACCGTCGGTACGGCGATGCGTTGTTTCCAATGGTCCACCCAGCGCCAGCCCACGGGTGGCAGGCGGGCTCCGTCTACTAACTGGGCGATGTCCAGACACCCCCTTCACGGGAGACTCTGCTTCGGGTGACGAACATAAAACTCGTTTCATCCACTCGCGGCCACTCTTAGGGTATGCTCGTGAGCGTGAGTGAAACGGCTCCGCCTGGAAGTTTTCCTACAGGATCTCCACCGTCACCTCCTTGCGCGAGATGTTCTCCTCGCAGAAGATCGCGATAAAACAATTGTGACGACCTAACGTCTCGATTCGTCTGACCAATTGGGAGACTCTCTATGTGGTCAGTCAGTCAATGCCGCTTCCTAGAAACTATGGGCCCCCTCAGTAAACCTAAGAGATTACTCCCAGTCAGTACTAAGGTCCACCGCCGCAACAAATAAATGTTTGGTTCCGAGCTTTGATTAGCCACGGTGTAACATAAGATTTCACACTAATGTAACAGAACGGAAAATCAATGGTCTAAACATGTAAAAAATCTTCACCGGTTATCTGTCAATATTTCAGCTCATGTTATTTTGTTGGCGATAGTGTCTGCGATCTTCTTAATTTAATTATGTTGACAGGAATTAACGCGATCACGTATTTACATACCTTTGATTTGCCTGCCAGGTTGCACTGGCCGTAGTCACAGGCCTGTAGGTACTGTAATACTTTTTAAGTACGTGATCGCGTTAATTCCCTTCACCATAATTATATCATCATGGAATGCGAAAGTTTAAAAGTTGGGATCTTCTTGTTTTATAACCGTATTTATAAATGTTGTATGTTTATTTCCTTACAACCCCCTGAATATACTTGTGAATTTAATGTTGGCCCTTGGTGGCTGCGAGGGGCAAAAAAGCTCGTTCGCATAGCGAAGAATCGACTACCGATTACTCTGGGATCACCAAACAATGAAAAAAATCTCCTGCTGTTTTCCACAATCACCACAGAAAAGTACATTGATGCGTGCGACCGGTCGGTCATATTGACCTGTGTGTCATTGTGCACTGGTGCATGGTACTTTCAGACAATTAAACCCGCTTCGCGTTTCTCAACACTTTTTGAGAGCGCAAAGTCACTATCCCAATACTTTATGTATTTATACTTAGGTGGGCCTTCCTTTCTGTGAGTCTCGATCTCAAGTGACAATGCGTGACGCTCATGGTCAGCAGATAACGGCGCTCTGCGTCCCACTATGCTATCCTACTATTGAAAATCTGCCATAAGGGAACGAATTTATTATTTTGTAACCGTATACAAATAACTTTATGATCGCATACAGAAAACATAGATACGTACATAATTAAAGGAAATAAATGCACACATGTTATTATTTCGCGGAGAATCACAATTAACACAGCACCATCTATAAAGCACACATGCGTAACACTTTTTACGTTATGTGCACTTTCAGAAAGTATTAAATTTAATACTTTATTTAATTTATGTATTATTTATGTACGGGAAGATTTTTTAACAAAATTAAGGAATATTTAAAATTATGGTTTCATGAAAAAAAAGCAATCACGTGTATTCGTTAATATACATTTTGAATAGCGGCATGTATCGACATCTATTGGTCTAAAGTAACAAACATGTTTTTTCTGAAACATTTTGAATTCTTATTTCTATGAATAGAATGAACTACGTACAATATTTTTGCAGAAAAGGTTTCCACGTTTGTTTTGTAGTTTTTACGTGTTAAGTGCAGTGCAAGTTGTCCTACTGCAAATATTTACATATAGGTATTATGTAATTTTATATTAAAATGTATAATTCCTTATTCTAGTATTCTATGCTACTAATAAATATTTAAAAAAATAAATGAACACGTCTTATCGTCGCGTCGTACAGATGTCGTTACTTGTTGTTTGTTGGTACATTGTTCTAGAAAATTTTAAATATTTTTTATGGATAGAGAACCGATTGCAATGAATCAAATACTTAATGTTACACTAAATTATACACAATACTTGTACATAACACGTTTCTATGTTTATTTCGTACTTTTACGTGATGCGGTCAAACACGCCTACAGTTTTATTTTAAGTATAGTTATAGAAGAAAGAAGATTACGTGACAATCTTCTGTGTTCAGTGCCTCCTTTGCAACAAAAAAAGAATGATTGCATTCGGAATACGTGTTAATGAATTACAACTAAGTACATATTTTGACTTTCATCCCCTTCTCAAGGAAACCGTCCTGAATTGCGGAATAAAAAGTATCCTCTATCCTATCTCGTAGTATGAACTCAAATCACGCCAAGTTTCATTTATATGAAACTTGGCATGATTTGATGGCCATGATACAGACAGACAGGCAGACAAAAATAAAAAAAAATGAGTTTTGACTTCAGTATCGATTATAGAGTGCCCAAGTTTCAAGAGTTAAAAAAAATCTTCAATGTACAGAATTGGACCTGTTACAGTTTTATTATAAGCATAGATATGCATAATTAGTATTCACGTAAGGCGGTAGAACTGATTTATAAAACTTTATCGTAAAAACAACATAAAATATTTATATCCAGCCGAGTTTGATTCGAGAGACTATGATGTGTTTTCATTGCGTCGAGAGAAATACAAAATTCTTACCAAGTTATGCTATGATAAATACATATCAGGTACTGAACATTTTTTAGAGAATGACATAAAATCGTTTTAGAGATAAATAAATAGACGAAAGTATCTTGCTTCAGTGCCTAGCACTGTGACCATAGATAGTACTTTTTTGCCTGATGGTCCAGGGATTCGTAATCTTTTTTCACACTATTTCGGGTCAGTTATTGAGGGAAACTCTGATATTAAAACTTGTACTACTAATCGTAACCAATTAGATAATGAAGATGAACGTTTCTTCAATTCACTATCACACTTTTTCATTGAAGTCGCAGATGTATTGACCAAAATAAATAAATTAAAAGACAATGTTCAGCTGCCATACATTATAGGCCTAAGAACCAGCAGACATAAGAAAATACTTACCATGTGGTTAATGAACACTACATTTGATTTAAATTAAATGAAAGTCACGGACACTTTCAATAATTTCATAATTATAGAAAATACTTTCAGATTTTGAGGTTATAATAATGTCACATTGTTAGTATAATAATGTCACTTATTTTAAATAAATGTATATACAAAAGTAATATATTACCCTGTATTTTAGCTTAAAACAACTGCAAATTCATTCTACGAAATTGATAACGAATATAATAACCTCACAACAGCAGAGGAGAAAAAAAAAACAATACAGAAGTTAAGAAAATAATAATATTTTGTTTAGAGCAAGCACATTTATTATTTATTTTACAGAAACACTTATCAGCAGCAGTTGTCCACTCAAGATTAATTAATCAATGGCAGCCATAATATTTACAGTCAGTTGCAGTTCCCTGAAATATAATGATTTTAATTATTTTATTGAAGTAACAAGAGTGTAAATCTTCTACTTTTGGGAAGATTCCTATGTTCAAAATAAATTATTTCACCACACAGTCATACAACAGTCAGGCAATGTAACATCTTATTCTTCTTAAACTAATAATAGTCTTTATTTTAAAGCTTTTAAATTATTTTATAATCACTAAATTCATATTCAAAGTAAGCGATTTAACAACACTGAACAATACTGAACATGTAGTCATGTCTAGTTTTTTCATATAAAAACGGACCAAACCTCCCGTTGTGACAATTAGTAAAAAGATACTGATTTGACTTGGTAGTTATCTACCATATTATAGTTTATTAATAAGAACATACTATTTATATGAATTAATTAAATTAACACTCACCACTTGTGGTGTAACCTGTTACTGTACTTTTTGTAGAATTATGTCAAGTACAATGTGGTGTCTCATATCCTAATCATGTTAATATTATAGTTAGGTAAATCACAACTCATTTGAGAGGTGATACTTGCAGAAGCCATTGAAGCAGTTGAATAGTATTTGCAGCACTATCAGCTCTTTGCTAACAAGGATGGCAAATGAAATGTGATGCTAGAACCTAAAAGTAAAAGCTATTGTAAGGAAATAATTTAAATAAAAACAAAACAAATTATTTTAACTAAGAACATTAATCACCTACACGCCTCTAATTGAAAGAGCCTTTCTATGATAATATTTTTTAATAATAATGTAATGTTTAGTATCGCTATTACTTGATAAGAATGAATCCAGTCATAATTATTAAACTTGGCAAAGAGTACATCTATACCATAAATGAGAAACATTGGGAGGTTCTGTTGCTCTAGCCTCTGTCCAACATGTTGTGCAAATGAGATCATATCAAGCAAACAAATCAAATCAAAATCAAGCATTTCAAAATGTAGATGTTATATTTGGCAGGTATTGTAACGTAATAGATTATATTATGAGATAGCTCTGCAAAAACCAGATATGAGATCGTGTGGTATTATTACAAAAGATTCAACTTATCAATCCATTCCATTCTGAAGAATCTGCTCGTCAACACGAGAGTCCGAATCCGTTTTCAACCCACATTGTTATTAAAATCATCTAAATGAAAACTTCACAAATCAAACTCAAACAAGCACAATAATATTCAAACATAATTATGTTGAATGTTGTTGAGAATATTAACGCCTGAAAAGCAAAATCATTATTTAAATAAATAAATGCCAATAGTTTTGTCAACATTGTTGACTGACTGTCAAATGCCGCCTAGTGTTGCCAGCCCTATAATCAAAACAACTGACAAAATTATTTGCATTTATTTAAATAATTATTTTCATTTTGATTTTCATTCATGATTTTATAATCTCAACAACATTCGAAAGTATTATCAAAATGATCATCAATCATACATCATATAAAATAACTATATGTATACTTGAAACACAAACTAAACACCAGGACATTTTATAAGGAACACCCGTAACCCTTTATTGAAACTGTAGGACTGACAACACTGGTTGTGTTACAGCGGCGCCGAAATCTTTGAAGTCGTGATAACACTTTTTAAATGTTTTCGAGATTTAATACTGTCCGTAAGATTGTAATAATTGGGTATGTTTTTTAAAAACAATATATTATTTGCCGTTTGAATAATTTAGCTTTCAATTCATAGGCCGAAATGGACAAAGTCCTTTGAAGAAGTGAGCTGGCCCTGATATTTCAATTCTTTTTGGGTATTATTTATAATATAATTATCTATACCAATATTATAAAGCTGAAGAGTTTGTTTGTTTGTTTGCTTGAAGCACTAATCTCAAGAACTACTGGTTCGAATTGAAAAAATCTTTTAGTGTTAGATAGCCCATTTATTGAGGCAAGCTATAGGCTATATAACATTACGCTACGACCAATAGGAGCGGAGCAGTGACCATAAACTCATGTGAAACTACGGGGACGGCTAGTTTATAATAAATCGGCGACTAACTGCGTTTTTTCCTAAGTGTTCCATAAAAATTCTGATAAGTCAAATTGTGAAAATTATCCACCCATAAGTATCCTATCAGGTGTCGCAAAAATATTCGAATCACTGGAATACCTTTACAATAATTTTACATTAATCATATCAGATAAACCACATGGATTTGTAAGGGCAGGTCTACTTCCAACAGTTCCCGGAGGCTTCCTTCTTAGGGTATTCCCGGGTCCCCTGCAATAGGCCCACTTATGACGGAACACCGTGTGGTTTTAGTCGGTTCGATTCCGACATACCACTTCACCATTAGCTCAGGTGAGGTGATGACCCGAGGGGGTTTCCACACGAAAAAAAAAAAAGTCTACTTCCAACAATGATTTTTCCAAGGTTTTCGATAAAGTGAAGCTCAACTTGTTCTGCAGAAAATTGGCCACATATGGAAGCTTATACCGATGTATTTCTCCATACCTTGATAACAGAATTCAGTTATTTTCACTAAAAGGCTTTGTCTCCCTACCTATTGCAGTAACATCTGGAATGTCTAAGAAGGGTTCCCAGGTTCAATTTCGGATCCCCGGTTTGTATTATATTTATTAATGGTTTTTCTCAGCACCTATATTGTACCTTCCTCTTTTGTACTTGTTTAAAGATTTTGCAATTTATCTCCAAAGTAGAAGATTGCTTAGTCCTTCAGCAGGATATGAATAAGATTATTTAGTAATGACGTATAGCAATCTAGAGGGGCTCGTGGCTAAGTGGTAACCGAGTAGGTTAGCACATTAGAAAGTTAAGTAATACTAGCCAGGTCAGTCTAGGATGGGTGACCCTTCTTAACACATTGAGACCCCTCCGTGCCTCGGAGAGCACGTTAAACCGTCGATCCTGGGTGCCATACAAACATCTGTGGCATTCGTTACGGGTAGTTGGAGCCCTAAAAGTCCAACAACCTTTTATTTTTTTGCGTGTGGAAACCCCCTCGGGTTGTCATCCCACCGGGGCTTCGGTGGGGCGGTGTGTCGGAATCGAACCGACTAAAACCACACGGTGTGCCGTACTGCGCCTAAAATAGGAGAGATCCGGGAACAGCTTTTATTAAGACATCCGGACCCCTCCTAGCACCTGCCCGCAAAAGCTTGGGCACCACCTTCGGGTAAAACCTCTCAATTAGGTGACGTCCAGGCACACGCGGACTTCACCTCCTCGCGGCTGGCCACGATAGCAGGTGGAAAGGAAAAACCCGTCCCGTCCACCTGCGGCCACACTCAGGGCGGCATGAGGCGCTGGAAAGCGCGCCTCCACCGCCCAGTTCGCCGGCGGTGAAGTAGGTCCAAGTGGAGATCTTCCTCCCGGGCCCTCTCCGCCGCCTCCTTCTGCGAGATGACATGCTCGCAGAAGGATGCGACCGCGGTAAAACTACTCTCGCTACCGGCCATGGAGCGTAGGATGGGTGACCATTCTTAACACATTGAGACCCCTCCGTACCTCGGAGAGTACGTTAAACCGTCGGTCTCAGGTGTCATACAAACATCTGTGGCATTCGTTACGGGTAGCTGGAGCTCTAATAAGACCGGCAACCTGGTCTACCTACAGAACTTCGATATCGCCTAGTACTTGGGTCGTTTAGGTCTGATGCCAGTCGCTCCACGTAAAATATCAAAGTTCGGCCGTATCGTAGTTAGACTGAAAGCCTACCCCCAACTTAGTTGGGAAAAGGCGGGGAGGATGATGATGACGTATCGCAATCTATTTATGTAAGTAATAATGTCTATTCTCTGTATTGTGTATGTCTGCTTTGTTTTTGATTATCTAAATTATTATGAATAACTTCAAATATTTTATATCATCTTTTCACCTACCGTATAATATTTCTACATCACCGTAAGGTTGACTTGTAGAGAATGCCCGGGTCATTAAGTCCGTCTTTGTACAAATTGTTCATTCAGTTTTAAATAAATAAATATCTGGGTGGTGTAGAAATTATCATATGCATTTTTTATGTTAATAAGTGCTTTATTATATCGTTCACCTATAAAAATTATATATTGATTGGGATTATTACATTGACGGTCAAGTACTTAATCGAACACAAGCTGTAAAAGACTTAGATAGCCTATCTGATAACATGCTCTCATTTCGTGCTCACTATAGTTGGTTGACTTTACCAGTAATATGAATTACTAGTAAAGCCATAACTTTAAGGTTTTGTTTTGAGATCCGAGATGTTTCTACTTTGCTCTAGTAAATACTCCTCGTATTTTGGAACATGGTAGTCCCATATGGCCACCTAATTATAGAATTCATGTCTATGAAATTTAGAGTAGATATTCAGAAAAAACCTTAAGATTCTTAGTTGTCGTCAAAATCCTGGTCGTCAAATTGAAATTACAACGACTCTGCTTTAAAGTTCAACCGTTGGAAACCCGACGCAAATATTTCGATTTACTCAATGTCTACAAAATCATACATTATAGCATTAACTTACTAGCGTTACTTTCTGAAATCAGTTTCAATAACTATGTGCGTTACGATACACATCAACCAATGTATTTGGTATTACTCGTAACGATCAATGCCACAGATGTTCGTATGGCAACCGGGCCCGACCGCTTACCGTGCTCTCCGATGCACGAAGGGGTCTCAATGTGTTATGAATGGTCACCCATCCTAAGACTGATTCTAGTATTACTTAACCTTGTAATGTGCTAACCTACTCGGTTACCATTTAGCCATAAGCCCCTCCCCTCCCTTCCTGCCCGGTGAAATCAGTTGTATCATAAATAATACTGGTGACATTACTCAGTTTCAGTAGTATCAGTAATGGTATTGGGTTTCAACATAATGACTCAACTAATTCGGACCGGTTACCATCGTATCACTACACGCTATAGTACTATTGGGTAGTAAGATTGATAACCCTAGTACCGGTGAGACTATCCAGTATCAATCGTAGCTGAATAACTTTTAGTAATAATAACGTAGTGTAGTATAATCAAACCTATCCTGTAAATTATACAAATATTAATCCCATTGAAATTCAAACATGTAAGGTCATCGCGAATGATTATGGCCATAACGTTTCAGTGTTTACTTGTTCAAGCGCCTAGTCAATCAGTCATCGCAACAAAACTCTATCTCTTGTTAAAAACCATATTTATTTTGTTTTTTTTTATTATATAGGGGGAAACGAGCAGACGGGTCTCCTGAGGGTAAATGACTACCGCCGCCCATGGGCACCTGCAACTCAAGAGTCATAAGTGCGTTGCCGGCATTTAAGGTAAGAGTAGGGGAAAGGTGGTAGAAGAAAGAGGGGGAGGAGAGGAAGGAGGGAGGGAGGGAAGGGTTAGGGCCTCCGGTAACCTCACTCACTCGGCAAAAAGCCATACCATCATCATGAGGCCGTGGTATTACTCCGGTCGAGCTGGCCCATACATGCCGAAGTATGGCTCTCCCACGATTAGATTTTGATTTAATCATTCTGTTCTAATTTTTTTTCTAGAATATTCTACACTAAGTTAACGTCATATAATTCCAACTCACAGTGATGAGTTCTACTCGTCTACTAGGTCTTATTTATGAATGCCACCAGGCGGTAGAGCGTTTAGCCTCTGCCAATGGGGTAATTCTGCAATGGATCAAAGGGCATAGTAATTCATTCGGGAACGACGCCGCCGATGAGCTGGCAAGGAAGGGATCTGTAACGTCAGTGGCAGGTCCAACTATACTACTGCCACTTCCCTTCACTCAACTTCGCTCATGGGTAAGGCAACGGACTCGTGAAGCGCATAACGGTCGATGGGCCGTCACACCGGGCTGTAGGCAGTCTAAACTGGTGATGACGGAGGTCTCACCACGTTTAACTTGCTGGCGGCTCAGTCTTAACCGACTAGACATCAGAATAGTTGTAGGAACAATTACGGGCCACCTAGCCCTAAACCGGCACCTATTCACCATCAGTGCGACAGACAGTCCTCTATGCAGAGGATGTCTCAACGCGGAAGAAACGGCCGCCCACGTTATCCTGGAGTGCGAGGGAGTGGCCACACAACGGGCAAGTATTCTCGCGGGTGCGACATCGCTCCTAGAAGCCTGCAAACGCCCCAGGAGGCTTCTGTGCTTCTGGAAGGAGCTAGGCTGGCTCAAGTAGGCAGCCTATCTGAACGCATAATGGACCGTCTATGAGTCTAAATGCGGAAACAGAGCCCTACACCAATACCAATACCATTACTAGGGAGCACTTAACGATTCACTGCACATTAAATATTAATATCATTGCAATAGTTCTTATGTCATAAAAATGTATTAAAATGATCCATAGTGTTTAGATTAAAAACTTTATTTAATAAAATGCCACAATTAACATCCAGATTTGTCAACTTGTTGCATTTTGGAGTGAGTATTTAAGTGACTTTAAAAAAACACATTACCTTACCTAATAACCTCAAACACTTGGAAGAAACTTCTTTTATATCAATGAAAGAAAGACCAAAAACTTACGCATTATCCACTTATTAAATTGTTTATTTTAAAAATGGTTTCAGCGTAACGTTTCCCAAGTTCTAATAGACCTCATAAAAATTCGTCTATAAGGCATGGAACTGATTTCTTTTTCATAATTACCTACTTTATTATATTAGATAGCATTTTCAAATATACTTCAATTATGGGAACGATTTTATGTCCATCATTATTATCTCAGCCATTGGGCGATATACATCCATTAAGACATCTGGATAGGAAAATTACCAGGATATTTAAAAAGATTTCGCAATACTTTCACTTGAACTCAATGTTATTCTCAGCACTATATAGATCACAACCCTTCCTACATCAGAAAACTACCAAATATTAAGTTTCTGTTAAAAATTATACTTAATTCTGATTCATTATTATTACTTTCAAGATTTACATATATACATTAACACATACTATAACATTAAGCTCTAAAAGAGACAGGAACAAAGTTCGTCAAAATAAAAATCGTCCATTTCCCTGCTCAAGGCAATCATTACAACGGAAATGGACTATACTACTAAGCCGATCTGAAATGGATTAATGGAATCTGGATTTGTTTTGGGAAAAAAATATAATCGGTCTAAATTTCTTGATTGATTTTAACTTTGCCCTTTAAATTAAAAAATAACACATTTTTTTAAACGTGATAGTTTGGATTTAAAATATGATTAATTAATGTTAGCTGTAAGTCGATTTCAAAAATAGGAAAATATGATGAAAGAATGATTTTTATGCTACAAATGCTGTAGGGCATTTTTTGAAGAAATAACGCAACATATTTTATTCCATCACACATTTTCAAAGTCTTTAAAATAATAGTTTGCAGTTTTTTGCCCCTATTTTGTACCAGAAACAAGCAGAAATTTTTACTAAAAAGATGAGAATTTGAGCTAAAACAGGAAGAGAAACCGACCTGTACATCATGTCGGTATGGCAGGTCTTTAAAGCCGTCTTCTTCGACGCACTGGTATTACCGATGTCGGCGACGCTTCTAAAGTGGCCGGTGTCGCTGATGTAGACCTACAGTCGCGTGACAGACCTAAGCGATAAACCCGGAGGCATTTTAGCTTTTCTTCTAAAATATTGGTATATATTTCTTAATAACTATGTCTAGTTAGATGAACTTTGATATAATTTTTAGTATAATAATTGCAATAATCAGTCATCAACATCAGTTGCTATAATTGTAATTAGCAGATTAATTAGACTTACCAAAAAGAGCTCTATAGATTTTCATTCATTCATTTTCCTTTCGAAATACATTTATCTACTCACTTTAAAAAAAAAAATACTAGACACAATCTTCAGACAAACACAGTAATTGTAATGAAGTCGGTACTTCTTCTATATTTAACATTTTTATCGATAGGCACTTGACATAAAAATAAGTGAAGTTTCGTATTTATATTATGCACTTACTGAGTGCGATGCGCAAAATAACTTCCTGATTACGAGGCTATCACGAGCATGCCAAAGATAAATAAATCACTGCACAATTTGGAATCCTTACTAACGCGGTCGAAGTCAAAATTAGCAAATACAGATGAGAAAGAAAATAGGTGACATAACATTATTGTTAGTGATGGGTAATATGACTAAATGACCCATATGGGACCTGTACTTAGAATAATAATCGAACGTTTTATAAGATTTTTAAATAATTTATTTAAAGTTTCAAGACAACGAACAGAAGAGGAAACAGGTTAATGTGCATACATATAAGTCATCCAGTATGTTCCTGCAAAAAAAACATCATAATATGTCGCCATTTCTCTGAAAATAATATCTGTGCTTCCCTTTTATGAAACCAAGTGCTTTCATTTGTCAATGTACTCAACACTCGCGCCTTTATCCCCAAAGGGGAAGGTAAAAGGGTTTTAAACACCCACATTATGCCAACTGTAATTTGGTCCAACTCATGCAATAGGGGGCAAACCTATTGGACTTTGGGACTTTCAAAGTCCAAGTGCATCATCCTCCGCGCCTTTTTCCAACTAAGTTGGGGTCGGCTTTCAGTCTAACTACGATACGGCCGAACTTTGATATTTTACGTGGAGCGACTGCCATCAGACCTCCACGACCCAAGTACTAGGCGATATCGAAGTTCTGTAGTTAGACCAGGTTGCCGGACTTTTTAGAGCTCCAGCTACCCGTAACGAATGCCACAGATGTTTGTATGACACCCGAGACTGACGGTTTAACGTACTCTCCGAGGCACGGAGGGGTCTCAATGTGTTAAGTATGGTCACCCAACCTAGACTGACCTGTCTAGTTTTACTTAACTTTGTAATGTGCTAACCTACTTGGTTACCACTTAGCCACGAGCCCCTCTTTGGAACTCCGAGACTTTGGAAATTAAAGATAGAAAATTTAAAGTATATTGAATGGGAAGGCAATGGTAGAAAAAGCGTATTTCTTATACGAGTGAATAGGGAAGTGTAGGCAATAGCGAGGGTAGGCTGTGACTCGAACTGCCTGTTGCTGAGCGAGCCCTCTAACGAATCCCTCTTGTTATTACATACAATGATATACCAGAAAGCTCTGAATCTGTAAAAAGTTAGTCTCAGATTTAACGGTCCTACAGCCTCGAGCCCTCGAAACCTGTGCAACATAATAGAGAAAAAAATATAAAAAGCTTTGTAGATGGCTAAAGGAATTACTTAATAAATTTCAAAGAATCACGTGATTATGTCAAGATAATACAAAAATATTTTGTTATTATTATGTTTTTATTCTGATCTTTTACCACTGAAATTAAATTAGTTATGCTTACTAAACAATTAGTTGAGAAGATGTAATATATATAACATTGCGAAATAATCACTTTCAGATGTTTAATAAATTATTAATTTTAAAAAGCAAATTAAAATTAAAAGATAACAATCGTGACACGTGGACTGCTAAAAATAGAGCAAAATACCAAAGGCCAAAAATTTTAATAATCTCAATACGGCAAAAGCTTGTTCGTAGACACCGTATATAAATTAACTCAGTAATGTGTTTAACACAATTTTATTAACCACATCAAAGAAGCAGAGGTAATTTTTGGATAAAACAAGCACTTTGTAAATAGCTTAATTACAAAATGCGTCATACGCAAAATTATCATTAGATATACAACGCACATAATCATTTTCAAAATTTCTAGATCAACAGTGTATCAACAGGTTTTATAGTGTGTTTCTCGTAGTGTGTCTGATATAACTATACTCTTAAGAAGAGTGGTGTTACTTGTGCGTTGCCAACTGTTCCATGGAGTCTTGACAGTCCTATTCACAGTTCACACTCTTTCCAATAGTAACGTCTTTTATTACTTTCTTGGAAGAAAAATACTGCTTCTTTCCAGTTTACATCAGGTCGTTCTGTTTCTCCGCGTGTAGAGCGGGGAAATGGCGAGGCGGCGAATTGTATCACCATGGTCACACACAGATATTTGGTGGGTCCATACCGTCAGCTTAACCGGCTACGAATACGAAAGAGTTGTTCTTCCGAGGTGTGAGAAAGGAAATCTATCTAAAGAAATATACGGATGGGAATTATCTGACGGGAGGGGGAGCATGTTACCCTATCACCATTAAGAAAAAGTAGCGCTTGTGCTACCTGAAACGCTCCCGGAAAAGTTCTTATGTCGAAGACACTATCTGTATCAGTCAGTTCAACTCTGGCATAAAAATAAAATAACAATGGTGATGACGATGATATTTGAAAAAGAAAAGTCACTTACATTATTATAAATTATATTATGGTCTACCTATGTTTCAAACCATTTTATTTATGCCTGTTAAGTGAAGACGTGAGTACTCATATATATGCTATGCTGTAGGGACTCATAGTGAGCCTGGACGCATAGACGCAATACTTCAGCGATAGACTATAGAAGGCTATGCGTACATTAAAAGGAACCCTCAGGTAAAGTAACTAGTATGAGAGCCCACGACTAAGACCATGTCCATTATTGTCTCTCAGACAGATTGCAAGGAAACAGTTTGGGAAACAATGTTGACATATTTGAAAATGCGGCCAAGGGCGTAGCGTGACCTGAGTAAATATGTAAACAGCGCTTAATGATATGAGCGGTTTTAACCGACGAAAAAAAGGTGGTTCTCAATTCGACCGTATCTATATTTTTTTTATGTATGTTCAGCCCTCTCTCCGTTATTTATGAACCGATTTTGATTATTCTTTCTTTGTTAGATAGGGTATACCTCAAGGGTAGTCCCATGTCAAGGAAGTCAGGATCTGATGATGGAATCCTGATAAAATTGAGAGAAACCCTCGAAAGTTGTAGGAACGAATAGCGTTTCTGTTTACTTTTCATTACTTTATCCAGTATTTGGATTTAGAAATCATCACATCATGTAGCTGAGCTGATGATGAAAAAAATCATAAAATAAAAATATTTTTAACAAAAAATTAAACCGAACTAAAAAGCAAAATAATTTTTGCTTTTTGGTTCTTTTCGTCGGTTTAATTTTTTGTTAAAAAGATTTTTATTTTTCGTCTGATCAATTGATGATTAGAGTGGTGTGATGATTGGTACCGAGGAGCTACAGAATTATTTTTTAGCTTTTAGTACATAATCTACATCATTACTATCTTTATTTTCAATAAAACAGTTGAACTCAAAAAAAAAATTACTTATTTCATTAGAAATAGAAACGCTAAAAACGTCAGTATTCGAAGCAGTGCGTTCGCTTGGCAAAGGGTAACTTGAGTATTGTTTGTGAATGACAAGGCTGGCCAAAACGAACGCTATGAAAAAATTCTTATTTAGCATAGAGTTAGTACTGCACTAACCTAAGCATTGTTTGTGAATACTGGTGTAAGTACGTTTTTGACAAACCATGAAATGTAAGTTCTTATGAGCATGGTTTAAGCTCGGTTTTCACGCTCTTCTATGTACATCCATGTACCATGTACATCCTTCTAAAAGGTTTTTATTTCGTATTATCAGTATGTATCAATGCCCGGTTCCTAAATTCTAGAAACGATTCGTTTTGCTTACGGACGGTAAAGTTTTCGTTGAAAATTCAACGAAATTTTACCGTCCGTAAGCAAAACGAATCATTTCTTGATTATAGGAACCGGGCATTAGGTGAGATGAACTACTTGAGATGCAAACCTCTTTATCGTTTGTAAAACTTCAAAGCCACTATGTAGCATTGCAACTAGTGTATATTTCTACATATTATGTACATTAGGGTGGAGTCAAAAATTGTTTTTTAAACTTTAAGATTGTATTATCAATCGATGAGAAAATAAAAAACACAAAACAAAATATCTAAATATCGTGCAAAATTTTATCTATTTATGATATCATAAAGTCCACGAGTCAGGTACAAAAATAAATAAGTAATTTGTAAAATTCTTTAGAAAGTTGTATCATGAAGCCTCGTGAACGTCAGCAGCCTTCCGCGCACGTAGAAAAAAATATTATTTTTAGTCATTTCCTCCCGATTGAGAATTGTATCAAATTATAGCTAACCCAATATCTTGAAGAAAAATAAAAGTCAGCTGACTGTAGAGTGGTGGATTATACGTCAGCTGGTCACATGAACGTGAAAAAAATATGTACTTATACGTTCAGTGATTTCCTCTCAATTGAATTTTTTTTAGATGAGCTTGATTTTTTAAAGCTTAAGTATTTGATGTTAATTTCAACTTGATGTTCTTTTTTTTCTTTTGAGGAACGGAACCCCATAAAACAATTTTTGGCGTACAAGGAGAACTTTGCTTACGACAGTATTATTAATTTATTACAATATTAATTACTTAAGTGAGGTATAACTACGAAAATTGTTATAAAACGTCTAAAATACTTTTTTAATGACCTAAATTGGAAGTGTCTGCACCATCTTTTTCACGAATGATGATAAAGGATAAATTATAGAAAAAATACGAAAATACTTAAATTCTACGAATACGACAAAACCAAAAAAAAATACTTTTTTGTAAACTACCTTCATCGTGTGACATCTGAAAATAAAGTCGTGGACTCTATTTTCTTTACGAATGTAGCTTTCTCACAGGACAATGGATTAAAAATACGGAAATTAAAAAAATTGCGTATAAAGTGTAAATCGGCAACTTATATTTACAAGAATAACAGGAAATAAATATAAATTAAAGAAAGAATTGTGATTGCGAAAAAAATGTTCTGTAACCGTTCAATAAGTACATAAAAAAACACCAATAACTAAACTGAGTAGTAACAATAACTAACTAAATTGAGTAGCTTCAGCTCACGATACAGATACCTTAACTTGGGGTTTAATTAAATTCAGCTGGACTACACATATCGTACTTACTATGTACGTACTATATTGGGTTGATAACAACGGCACCGGGAACTTTTATAACTCTAGTTTGCGAACTAACTTATAAAAGTTTTTAAGTGACAACGGTTCGCACATATTCGTGTTATCGCACGCTACCACCCACAAGGATTAATTGGGAAACCATCTGACCCCACGATCTGTTTCCCCGTCCCCCCCAGATCACCAGCATATCGGTTCAACTGTTATCTTTCTCCTTTTATTGTTTAGTATTTTTTTATTATGTTGGTACATACCATGCTTAATATTTGATATTACAAATAACATTTTAAATTTCTTTATTTTCATTTTTAATTGTATGCAAAAATTATTAATGAATTGTAGATGAATAAAGTTTATCACAATAAAACAATGTTTATATTCCTTTTTTTATACAAAAACATACATAGAAAATAATAATAATTTTTATGAAAGTCGATGATGACAAATTGTATAACAGTGTTGATAATATTTACTTTTCCTTGAAGGAAATTTTTACTTTATAACTATATGATAGCTAAACCAGTCAACATTTACTAATATTTTTGTTTTATATTGACACACGACAAAGCTTATTTTCAGGCTTTGTTATGATATTTTTATAAAAAAATCCCACATCTTACTTTCTATCTTCTCATACAAGTGAAAATTTCAAACCCCCTTCCACGAAGTCGGTTTTTGTCAGTACCAGTTGTATCCGAAAAAGTCCGCTAGATTCTCAAATCTGGATGTGACCATATATAGAGTGGCTACACTTCTGAGTGTCAATTGCTAATCTAAATACTTTAATAATATAATATTTACAATATCGATGATTTAATATGACAAATATGGCACTAAATTCCGAACATTTTTTAAGAATAAACACTTTATTTTTCATGTAAAAAAATATATACAGACATCGAGATAATACAGGTACCTTAACATTACACATTTACACCCCAAATTCGTGTGTTATTGTAGATAGAATTTCATAACACTAAACGTCAAACGTTTATTACATAATACAATATCACTCCATAAACTTATACTTAAAATATAAAGTATACGTGTAGTTGAGAAATTCCGTTTAACTTGATTAAAAGTTGGTTGAATTGTTTTGTGAGGACTGCGATCGAATAGAGGCAGCCCTGGCTGACGGCGATGACGCCCTTGGCGGAGCTAAGAGTTTGAGTTGCCGGAGTGATGTGCAGGTGGAACATTTGCGGCTGCTGCTCAAGCCTTGGCTGCGGGTCATTCGGCACATACACCCGATGACACTTCGTCGGTGTGCAGCTATACCGTTTATACCCACCATTTCTGTAAATAAATTTCATTTATAACTTAGGTCACGTTATAACAAACATTATTTTTTATTATGCTTATATTTTATAATTTTTTTTCATCTATTATTTTTTGTAGTTTTAAATAATGTTTAATATTGTATGTATATAGTTCTTATTACATGATATTGTCGTTTTAATAATTGATAGACTATTGTCTTTTAATGGTCAATTAATAGACAATTAAATAGTTGTATATATTGGTAAAAGGTTGTTAAGGAATTGAGATAGAAATAAAACTATTTTTAGCGGATACTATCTCGATTTATTTGGTGTTATTTTACTATTTACACTGATCCCGACGTTTCAGTTGCTTTTCAGCAGCCATGGTCACGGGTAGACTAAGATGGTGGTCGTCTCATGTATCGAAGTGCAAAGTTATCTCAAAGTACCCGGAGTTTGTTGATTGTTGGTGTTACTATTTACGCAGAATGAGCTCAAAGTGTCTTGAAGCCTTGCTGTGTTTTGTAATTTCTTGGGTTTGAGTAAGTGAATAACCGGATCCCAAGCCGGTGGTACGTTCCAACCATCTTCTCTATTAAAATTAGGGTGTTTTTTAATTTCAATAGCCTCACGGAGCATCCTTGGTAGGAATGGGTGTTCTTTTGCGAGTACCTGTGGTTTATCGAAACGCAGGTAATGGTTGGTCCCTTGTTGCACGCTTGCAGCCTGTACCTGCAGCCAGGTATTTTGGGCCACGACCGTTGTGCGCTTCACGAGTATCTTGCCTTACCCAAAATTGAAGTTGGCTGGAGGGAACTGGCAGCAGTAACAGAACCCGTTACCGAAATTATAAGTAAATACCTTCTTTGCCAGTTTGGCGGCTTCGTTGCCGTGTGAATCGCTATACCATTTGATCCACTTGTGACTACCAAGCTCGATCTAGCATATGTGATATTAGATCGAGCTTGATAATTTTAATAAATATATGTAGTAGTGTGTACATACTAATGTAGATGTTTTTCGAAGATGTTTTGTTTAGGGACTCTGTCGCATGGGGTGGCTATTAGCGGTTAATATTCCACCAATTGATTCCATATTTTCGGTTGCATCACAGACCCAGGTGTGTGAGTGTGATGGGTACTTCAAGGGCAGCTGAGGGATTGTGCGTATGCAACCAGTGACAATAGAAGAGATTACTGCAGTTTATTTTTGACAGCACTTAGCTCTGTACTCTACCACCAGTCAATAGCACCACAAGTAATAATTGGCTGGATGACTGTTTGGTACAGCCAGTGTGGTATTTTCGATGATAGCTCTCAGTTATTGCCGAGGAGTCACTTGCATTGTCTAAAAATAATTCAGACTTTGTTCAGTTTTACGCTAAGTTGCCTGTTGCATGGAATTTTACTGTCAACTAACACTCCTAGATACTTGACCACTCAAGTAAGGGCTAGACGCGTGCTTTCTAAGCTATTTGAGGTTAGAAAGTTTATGTCTTCTAAACAACGTTTATTTGGAGAACATAATCATCTCCGTTTTCACAGATACATTAAGATGCGAATAGATTTAATAAGTCTTATTCTTCTAAGGAATGCTTATGAAATAGCGGAACAATTGTTTTTTTCTTCAAGAAACCAATACTATATATGGGCGCAAATCTTCAAATATTGTTTTTTTTTTAAATGATTATATTATTATAGAAATATTCAAAATATATTAGACTTATATTCAAATAATTTATTAGTAAACAGTAAAACAATTACTTATCAAGCTCTAATATTTAGGTCTAATAGATATTGTTTTGACTGTTTAAAGTCGAACTTATGATTCAAATACTCATTTAAAATAATAATATATTCAAATAATTGTTTAAATGTGCAAAATAAAGTCTATTAGAATTAATATTATTATTATTTATCTATTATTTTATGCCTTAAATAAAACTTAATTTCTATTGAATCCTGATTGCAGCGCCATCTGCTGACGATCTTCATAAAAATAATATTTCTTAAAATTAAATAAATGTAATTTGTGTAAAACAAATCATTTAATGTTGTGTAAAACTGATTACATATTTTTTTGAATACAAGAACTATTTCGAGTCATTTCATTTATTTGTTATAAAAGAGGTTGTAGTCGCTTATCCGTTTAAAAATCGATCGTAACTGGCACCAAAAGGACACATAATATTAAACATATGTGGAGGATGTTTATATATTATTTTATTATGGGCTCTATCCCGCGCAAGAATCAGCGCAGGAATTCCGCCAATGTCAAGTGTTTTATAATTATACAAGTGAATAACAAAAACGTAAAAAAATTGACGTCTATTCGTCCATCTTGAAAAATATCTCGGAGGATGTTTAACTTGGTGGGTTGTGGCTCTTTTCATATATCTTTCATGTCAGAACGTCAAAAAATTGCTAATACACTTATATCTTAAAACCATCTAAAATAATCATAAAGACTTGAATGGCATAAATCTAAACCCAACAATAGCCATTTCTCCATCAGCTGCCCTGCATAAATTGATAATGCCCATCAAATTCACTCTTGATGTTGGAGCGCGGCATTTGTATAATTGAATTTTTATGTAAATTACGGTTTCCGCCCCAGGCTACTGAAAAAGCTTAAGAGCGATGTCCCCACTGGTACACAAATAATATGTAAATGCGTTTTGATAGCTAAAAAATATGCTAAACAATAGAATTACTTATAAAAATGGAAGTAATAACGAGAACCCTAGAAAAATAAAAAATATTGTAACTTTTGACTTGCCATAATTTGCTTCCTGAAATATTTTTTTTTTTGAAATATATTCATAATATTATTGAAGAAAAATTAACGAGGGAGTTACACGGGTGAAACCGCGGGGCGCAGCTAGCTTATAATAATGAAGGTATGGGGCACATGAGATTTTAATTTTATTTCATTCAAAGGCTTGGTTCAGACTGTCGATACAAGACAAGAATAGACGTTTAAATAATACGTTAACATAAAAAAATCATATTTTCCTTTAGTATGTCTTACGGTCTAATTTCAACGAAATATAAATATTTTGATAATAAAACAAACAGTAAGGACCATATTTAAACTTTCTGACATTTTTCTAATAAAACACACGTCAAACTGTTGAGGCCTGTCATGTGACATCACAGTTTGCGTGTTTTTGAGTGGGCTAATAAGTTGTTTTGTTGTTTTTGTTTAAATTACTCAGTAAAATGGATTCTAAATTCTAAATACTACAAATATTGTAGTTATATAATACCACATTGTGAAAGCGAGACAATTAAATTGTAGATTTAGATCAATTAAAGTTTTGAGAAAATTGACGACAGTAAAGCTGCAATGGAAGTGGTTTTTCCAAAAACAAATAGGTAGCAGTGATATGCCCAAGATCGGAAATGTTGTGCTGGGTGCATTTTTCGCATCTAACACCAATTTTTACTCAGCAGAATTCGGAAATATAATTTTTTTTTAATTACAAATTTTGGGCACTTTTGGTATGAGGAAAAAGCAGTGAACTCGCGTAACCGTCACGCTCAGATGACATATATACAGATTGTTGTGTGTGTATATGTATACATATGTTTGTATGTATTTTCACTTCTAACGTGCAGTCCTATGACTGACAATTTTTTAAATTTTTTATAAAACAGTTCATACAGCTGAACCGAGACGCCAAAATGCAGTATTATAAGATCTAAAATATATCCCATCAAAAATATGAATCTGAAAATGGGAGCCAAGTTCAATATTAAGAATATACGTGGTTATCGACTACGCCAACAAAAAAAATTGAGATCTAAATGATTGACTAGTTCTGTAGATAATTCTGAAGATTTGACTTAGCTAGTTTTCACATCCGAGTTTTCTCATATTTAGCTAAACAACTTATCGCGTTTATTTTATACAGCAGCGTTCCGCGGTTGCACTCGCGTAAGTCCCGATCCTGTGGGAATATCGGGATAAAAAGTAGTCTATGCGTTAATCCAGGTCTCCAGCTATCTACATACTAGTATTTTACCTTTTTCGTAATCTGTGTAAAATTAGACAAATTTTGATACCTCTTGTAGTAATAATAACTCAGTGCTTGTGATAGCGTAACTCGAAAAAAAAAAGTTTTATACATGGATGGGACACCCTAATGTACAGTATACATACATACATTATGTACTATAACATAATATATATATATTATATACATATAATATATATATATACATATAACAGAAAATAAACGAATGAACAGAGTACGGTTTTTCACTGGCATTCTATTATTATAGTGAACAACGGTGGACAACACCAATTTGCCAAGTCTGACACGATATTACAAAAAAAGGTTTAATCCGTGTAATAAAATGTATATAGGTACTACTTCATTGAACCATCCTACAATGGGCTAACAAGAAATGTAGGATTCGTGCTTAGAATTAAATAAATTGCCTTAGCGACGAGAAACGACTTTTCAAGGAACGATGTCTCTAAATGTTTAATATTGTATGCTTACTTCTTGTGTTATTTTCTATAGTTAAAATATATATTTAGTATTAGCTTTCAACTTTATCTGAAGACCAACTGACCCTACAATTCTTAATTTTCTACTATTTTTGTAAAAATATTTATAACCAAAATTGTTTATAATTAGGGCACTACTGAACTGACTGAACCTGTCACAACTTTTTATGCCTGTAGGTTAAACACTAAGAGCAATAGTAATTATTGCTCTTAGGTTAAACAGCTTTCATCCACAGTCTATTGTAGAGTATGCAGTAAAATAATATGCCTATGTAAGCAACTGTGACTTGAAATTTTAAATTGCTATATAAAATGAAAAATAAATGTCGGTAACACTTCCTCAGAACAAAATGCCGTATGATATGAAAATACTCTTATTCCAAAATTCCCATTTTCCTCATGTCGCATTGGGAAATTTCCCACTTGTACCTAATAAAAAACCTACGCGATTTGATTCTTAAAAATATCCAAACAAATTAAGTGGTGTGTCAAACGAGAGCGTGTAAAAACGAGTTTAAAATACTGATAATTGGCAACGTGACAACGTTGTAGCAATTTTGGTACAGGGCACTAATTGCTTATGTCCGATCTGTACTTTAACCTTTCTCTCAGTTTAAACAAAATGTTCAGTCGAGATAAATTGTTAGGGCTTGTATTCTGAAAACCCACTTCAGGTCGGGTTAGCATTTAATTGATCTACATCGAAATAATGTTTTGTTGGTCGCACAGAGTGGCGTTAACGTTCAGTCGATTTGTCCAGTTTAGTTAGTTAGTTTAGTGGCTGCATATCCACCAGAGATGTGCGAGAATGCGTAGCGAGGGATGTGTTTGTTAAGAACCAATAGAATCGCTTCATTTACCTCGCCTCGCTCAGCGCAGCTTCTGTGGAAATGTCTTAGCGGAGCGAGATTTTTGTACGTAGAAAACAAGCGAGGGCTATGTGCGAGGGACTGTGCTAGGGATGGACGCGAGCAAGAAACTGCTAGCAGTCACTAGACGGCGTTTTTTAGAGGTCGATGTATATTGTACGGAACCATCTGCCAATATCTGGACACCTCTCTACGTGTTTGTGCTGTCAATAAAAAAAGCAGAGCTGCCTGCCTATATCCTATATACTATTGTAGTCTTTGAAATAAACTGAGACGCAAGCAGCGGGCAATGGGCTACGCGCTCCCCTCCCAACACACCTTACCCCGCTCTGAGAAGAGCCCGCTATACATCCTCGCACCGCTCATTTGTGCACCGTTTCACAGCGTCGCTACGCATCCTCGCACTGCTCAGCTGAGCGGTGCGAGGATGCGTAACGAAGCTACGTCGCACATCTCTTGTGGAAACGTAACCTTAGTCTTCTGTCGGTCTAGTCATCGAAACAATGAACTGTCGACCTAGCGTTCATCGAGAGTTGGTCGGTCGTAATTATGTGGTACTATCCTCAGTTAATGATACCACGTCCTATTCAGAATAGAATTATGTTGATAATATAACTGAAAAATAACGCTCTTATATGATTAGTTATTGGAACTTAACCTAAGTTTAATACAGGGGATGAAAATTATATTAGGATTAACAATTATCTTCTAATTTGAAACGCATCTTCAAGTTAATTGCTTACACCTAACTTACCTCTAAGTCATTCAATTTAAGTGGGCAAAAGAACGAACGAAAGAGCCCGTTCCAGCGAGTGTTTTTTGACCAAAACGAACCGCGTATTTTAATTAGAACCGGAGATTTAAAAAAGAAAGCTATGAAAACATAAGAAATATAGAGGATGAAATCTAGTTGAGAAGGGGGAAACTTACGTGATTTCCAATGCTTGATGACAAATGTGCATCAATACCTTTCATTAATATATACATTAATTTTATCTTTATATGTATAAAAAATTAATCTCTATTTCCCTTGGTCACGGCATCACGCGTGAACGGGTGGACCGATATTGCTAATTCTTTTTTTTTGTGTTTGTTATTGTCAGGAGATCTCATGGAAAATTAAGAAAGTAGCGCTGAAAATTAGAAAATTTATGAAAACTTAACCGAGGGACTTACGCGGGTAAAAACGCGGGGCGCAGCTAGTATGAAATGAAATGGATGCCATGCTATTTTTTTTTAACTACTTTTGTTGAACTGATATGAGAGGTTGGCTGGAATTAAGAATCTGGAAAGAAGGATTTATACTTTGCATTTACTTGATAACAAAGATGTATAATTTTCCATTATTTATTTTGTAACAAAATAACACAAGAACAAACACAAAGCATTAATAAAAAGTTGTCAGTTTTAGTAGTAATTACGAATCTAAGTCCAAATATGTTTGATCTGGACTTACAGCACGAATTAGTTGGTCTTCCATTACCAGCGAAGTAATATTGTTCTTTGTAACAAGACTTATGAGGCTTCCACTAGGTGGGCGAGCTATTCCTTTAGACCAAGTCATTAATAATTCAGCGATGAAACTAAGAGATGTCCATGAACTGAAATTAGCTAAAGGCTTCAATTTCCTATTCACATGGGTATCCAAAATCGCAGGAAGTATCGCTACTACTAGTGAATCTTGTGCTAAACCAAAATTTTTGGCGCCAATAGACTTCGTGAGTTGGTGAACGGCTGCTTTAGCCATACCGTATCCAATCATACCTGGTGTGGCATTTAATGCAGCTTGTGCCCCTGTAAAAACAAGCGCACCTCCAGGCTTGAGAAATTTAGCGGCAACTGTGGCTGCAATAGAAGAAGGCCAGACGGATTGTTTCCACGTTTGGTCTGCGTGTCTACTAAGGCCTTTAACTTGATTTCCAGGAGACCAACCACCAGCTACGCAAGCGACGGTGTTTATTTTTTTAATATCCAGAAGGTAGCCTAACTCATGCATCACGTGTTCTTCTTGCTCCATCCACGACAAATCTTTGGGTAAAACGATGTTTTCGTCTGCATTTTCGTTTTTGGAATAGTCAACGCTCCCCACCCACCAGTTAGCTGCTTTGAAGTGGTTGACGCATGTCGACCCAAGATTTCCTCGACCGCCGTATACAATAATCCTCTTAATAGTCATCGCTAGCTTGTGTATTTTACTTCTCTTTATTGCGTATTTTGTTTTAATTGATATTGTACGAAAAGTGCAATATGTAAAATCTTATAGCATAACGTAAATGACATTTATATTTGTCGTATTTGACAGAAGTACTAGCATGTAGGTTTTCTTAATTATTGCGGTCAGTTAGAAATAAAATCTTTTTAAAAATAAAATTATTATTATTATATATCATACTTTTAATTCACACATTTATAGGATAAAGTTATACTACATAAGTGTTAAACATTCATAACACATTTCCGAACGCACAACACGCCCTCCCCCTTCCTATCCTACACCCCCTCGCTTCCGCTTCCCCTCGCAAAAAAGTTCTGGACGCGCACGCATTGGAGCTCCCGCTAAAACGCTCTTAAAACATAATTAAACCGCAAAAAATGTATAAAATCACACGCGAGTGTTCCCTGTCATCAAGAAAAACGTCTTGGTGGTGATAAAACTCAAGAACCGGCGACTAAGGAAGTGTGAACGGACTTCAAAGCCACGTGTGCCAGTTCGATATTCTGGCCAGATCCTTCCCCCCTTTGAGCGAAAGGTAAGTCACCTCCAAAAATAACTGCCTCTTTCTACACCCCAGGCAAGGTATGTGGCATGTGGAATTAACCCAGATTTTAGAGTATCTTCTAATAAGCAAACGGCACTGTGGACGTTGCTATTTTCGATTAAGTTTCTGCTGAAGTGAGAATTATGGCTGTTTGGCCACTTTTTCTTATCTTTTTCTTTAAGCAGTAGAACAACAACTAAAAAAACGGTGAGGTTTAAAATATAGAATTTCCGCGATCTGCCAAGCTTGATCTAAAGTTTATCATAAACTGTATAAAGTTTTTTAGAGCTAACCTTAAAATATGAAAGTGTACGAACCATTAACTATCCACATAATTAACTTACATAGTTAATTACCACCTAAAACGTGTCCTTTTTTACAAGCTTTTATTTAGTTTCACTTGTCCCGTTGTCTGTCTGTAATCAAATCTTGCAAGTTAAATTTGACGCACTACCCGGTTTCCGAGCTGAGTTGAGCTGAAATTTTGCACGCATAATATGTATATCGCGTGGCAATGCAATATTATGATGACATGGAGCTGATCTGATGATGGAGCTGGAAGGTGGCTATAGAAACTCTGTAATAAAACGACGCAAACCCATCGAGTTTAGAGTCGTTTGATTCATAGTAAATCCCGAATCATAAATAGTAAAAAGTTAAAAATAAAAATAAAGAAAAAATAAATTTTAAAAACAAGTTTTTATTACTTGTTAATAAAAATAACGTAAAAGGTAAAATAATAATAAAAGCGTGTTACATTTTGATGGCAAGAAAAACAAAGAAGGAGTAACGCGCTTTTATTATTATTTTAACTTTTTAGTTATTTTTATTAACAAGTAATAAAAGCTTGTTATTAATATTTTTTTTTAGTGTAATTTATCGTAAAATAACCGTTTTTGAACAAAGTTATTAAAATAGCGTCCTTTATGAATATATTTAATTATTATATGTAAAACATCAAAGCCACAGAGTGTGAAGATGATGAATAAACGGCGGTAGCGTAATGGCTAAGGCGTCGGACTTGCGATCAAATGGTTGCGGGTTCGAACCCTAGGTGAGGTTGCACTACCGACGTGAACCCACTCCTAACACAAGCGTTTAGCTTAGCTGGAGGGGTTAACAAGAAAACTAGTAATGTGTGACCCACATTGCTAGTATTCTTTTAAAAAAAAAATACAAAAAAAAACAAACAAACAAAATTGACTTCAATTCCTTCGTTCAATCGATCCTCGTCAATTCGTCCGTCTTTCCTCTGTCAATTTCTTATCCGATCGTATTGCAATATGTTTCTTGGTCACATCGAATAGCACAGCTCACAAGAATAATTTCACGCCTCCATGCTTCAGTTACGTGTGTTCAGGACATAGGTATAATAAATCTTTAAAAGAATTATTACGATATCACATAATATATTCAAACCGGTGATCCAGCGAAAGTCTGGAAATTTCTTAGAACATTAGGGGTCGGCAGGTCGCGACAAGACACGATTCCTAAAAATTTTAACATTGATTTACTGAATCAACATTTCTCGGCTTCGTCCAATTTTAATAGGACTACCAAGGCAAACACGATAAACTATCTTTCAGCTCTGCCAACCCCTAGTTATCCATCATTTACCTTTAGTCAATTCACTACTTGTGATGTTAAGAAGAATATTATGTCAATCACATCCAACGCGGTTGGAAGTAACTGTGTCAGTCGTAATATGATCCTTCCTATTCTTGACGAGGTTCTTCCAGTCATCTATCTCATCCTTAATTCTTCCCTGTCCAATGGTGTATTTCCGTCCTTATGGAAAAATGCACAGATAATTCCTATACCAAAAAAAAAATAACCCTTCCTGTTTCACTGACTATCGTCCTATTTCAATATTACCGTTTCTTTCTAAAGTGCTGGAGCGACTTGTCCATAATCAGCTTAGTATGTTTCTTAACAAAAACAAGCTTCTGAATCCTTACCAGTCAGGTTTTCGGCCTGGACACAGTACCGTTACAGCCTTGGTGAATATTACGGATGACATCAGATACGGTATGGAACGTGGAAGTCTAACTGTTCTTGCACTACTAGATTTTTCCAACGCTTTTAACACGGTGGACTTCGACATACTGATAAACATTGCCTGCTCACTTAACATATCTCCAATGGTGATTGACTGGCTTCGAAGTTACCTGTGTGGACGCCGACAATGTATACGTATTGATAACACAATCTCTTCTTGGTGTAATACATCTGTTGGTGTGCCCCAGGGTGGCGTCCTATCTCCTTTACTTTTCGCGTTATTCATAAATTCCATTACTGATCAACACCTTTATGCAGATGATCTTCAAATATACTCCCAAGCACCATTGGACAATATCGCTAATGCTATTGACATTGTCAATAGAGATCTGGCTAGGATAAGTGCTTGGAGCGAAGCCTATGGACTTAAAGTGAACCCTTGAAAGACTCAGGTAATTATCGTTGGGAGCACCAGGAAAGTGTCAAAGATCGAGTGGTCTCATGTTCCTCCGATCATTTTCAATGGTTCTGTCATTCCCTTTAGTAATAAAGTAAAGAATTTAGGATTACTTATTGACTCAGAACTATCCTGGGCTCCTCAAATGCAGGAAATAAGTCGTAAGCTATTTGCTTCTGCGGGTTCTTTAAAACGATTGAGAAATTTTCTACCAACTGCCACCAAAACTGCCATTGCAAATTCACTTCTCCTTCCAATTCTCGACTATGCGGATGCCAGCTATCCAGACCTCACCGAAAACCAACTAGATAAACTAGAGCAACTTCAAAACTTTTGTATTAGATTCATATTTGGACTGCGTAAATATGATCATGTCTCTGAATTCCGAAAAAAGCTCAAGTGGTTACCTATCCGCCTTCGCCGGAACGCTCATTTTCTCTCTTTGCTATACAGTATACTGTTTAACTCTCATACACCTTCCTATTTAAAAGGACGATTTGAGTTCCTTCACGATACTCATACGAAGTTCTTACGATCATCAGAAAATTTGATATTAAAAGTGCCAGCGCATTCGACAACTTTCGTTGATAAATCATTTATGGTTCTGGCCGTTCGTTTGTGGAATGAACTACCGGTACAAATTCGGCAAGTTGAAACTCTTACAGCCTTTAAAAATTTGGTCAAACAACATTATCTGTCACTATAATAATATTATTCTATTCTTTACCATAACTAAGATCTAAATTGCTGTCTATAATACTACATTGTCTCCACTAAGTAACTGTATATGTGTATGTATATAAGTATTTATCAATTTTTAGAATAGTACGCCATCAACTACTATGTATTTATTAAATAGTTTTGATATTATCTCCATCCTAAGGTTGTCTGGTAGAGATCGCTTTTAGCGATAAGACCGCCCATTGTACTCTGGTTTGTAAGATAATAATTTTTTTCAACTGTTTTTATTAATGGTGTACAATAAAGAATATTCTATCTATCTATCTATCCTTTGACATCACATTTTATACTCACGTACCTTCTTTCACATTGTCATAAATAAATTTAAAAAAAATATTTGCTAGAGGTTTTCACGGCCGAAAGAAATAATATTAATAAGAGGAAAGTATTATGAGTATTAATCGAGTAATTATAACATGGTACCATGTTTGTGTAATTAAAAGGGTATTCTACTGTATGAAATAAATTATATTAGGTATCAGAAATATAATAATTATATAGTTTTGCCGAGCAGAAAATATTTAGTTTCAGTACATAAAATTAAAGTAAATAAATTTTAAAATTCATATAAAAGTTAGCCAATCGAAATTCGATCATAATAATTAATGAAAATTTATAAAAACAGATATAAATTTGCATGTTTCTAATATCTTTTCCACCCGTATACATTCAAGCATTGTACATCTGAGACCATACACTTTTATAAGTAAAGCCCCGTTGATTCTAGAAAAAAAAATGGTTTCCATTTTTTTTAATAACACGAAATCTTAATAATGTTTCCCAAAGTACGATAGAACTTACATAACGCCCCAGGCGACACGATAAAAACCAGGCATTGCTGTCAACTTTCAACTTACTGTCTAATTGCCTGGTTTCCAAGAATGATGATAGTATACATACTTTAATGCTACTGTACTCATGTAACCAAAAACCGCTTAGCGAGTTTATTTTTGTCTGGTAAATGAAGTGTAAAAAAATTCAAAGTTCTATATCACCACATCTTGTAAATATCTAATCACATATCATCACACTTGTGATTGTTTGTGACAGAAACTGCAAAATGTAACACAAATTAAAAAAGAGATTGAAGTAAGTTTTGCTTATTATTGCTTCTCATTTCCATCGTTAGCCCTTGCTATTATTTTACGCCCGACCAAAATAAACTTGTTATATTATATTAATATTACTCATGTAAGTTTTGCAAGTTGTGTAACAACTGTTTAATTGCTCTATGAACAATATTCCTGATTTCTCAATAGTTGCAAACTATTTCGATTAGTTTCAAACATAAAAGTTTAAGGTATTCTCAATATTGTTGTATGTGGGGAAAAGCCATGCTTCGGTACGTATGGGCCAGCTTGACCGGAGTGATATCACGGCCTCACAGAAAACCGGCGTGAAGCAATGAGTGAGTGCGGTTAAGGCCGGCAAGGAAATAAATTAAACCAAAAACTAATCTGTGACCAGCTGGAGACCTGGATTAACGCATAGGTTGCTTTTTATCCCGATATTCCCACGGGATCGGGACTTACGCGGGTGAAACCGCGGGGCGCTGGTAGTATATTAAATATTGCTAAAACAAGGCATCATGCTATGCGATTTTGTCATGTCCCACGACCTCCTTGCTAAGTTTGGAGGTAAAAATTATAAATCACTCGTTTTTTTACCATTAGTAATAATAACTCAGTGTTTCTTGCGCGATGTTCGAATAAAGATTAGTACTTAAATTCTTGTTTTCCGCTCTAAAATAAGCAAGCAAAAGTCGAAAACATCAATAAAATATAAATTTAGTGATGTCCTACAAAATCGCGTATGGTGGAAATTTCGACTACGCTACGATATTTTTTAAGACCTGTAATATTAATCCTTTTAAAATAAATAGTGTATTTGAATTCTGTAACATTTTTATTAGTATTGACAATCGCCATTTTATTTTAGTAGCTTAGTTTGAAAAATATCAACGTAAAAAGTGTTCACGTCACGCGGTGCTCAAATTTTTGTTCCATCTAGACGACGGTTGTATTCAAGATAAATATTACTGATTTAACTTTCTGTTTATAAATTTGAATACATTAAGATATTTATGAAATATTTTCGATGCTTAATTAAAGTTGTCAATATATTTAAAAATCAATGCCACTTTTCGTTGTAATTTTATAACTCAAGAACGGGCTCACCTATCCAAACCAAATGTTTAGGCTTTGTTCGGACTATTTAGTAGATGGTTTATCTGAAGTTTGAACAAAATTGGTCGAGCGGTTCTTCATTTATCACATTTATACGTAGCGAAGCACGTACCGGGCCGCTAGTAAATACATATTTTATTTGTTCTGTTTGTCTTGGTGGTAAGTAATGATAGTAATATTTGAAAGTTTATTTAATTGTTGTATTACCATAAATGATTTAAAATAAAGATACTAATCGGCAGTACTTTGTAGACCATACCTAATATCCTACACGTGACTTTAAATTCCTCTTACGTCAGATGTCCTAATAAATCTGTGATTAATAATAAGTAATTAGGAGTAAATATCAAACGTAAAAAAGACGGTCTTGTTAAATAATTATAAAGGTAAAACTGTGTTTAAATTTATTAAATATATTTATTGTATGGTTCTTTCGTGCCTTAGAAATTGTATTATTTTCAAGTGTAAAATACCAAAATGTAGCGTATGGATAGTAATTAGATATATAATAACACTTACATGTCTGAGGGTAATGCTAGTTTTTATATTTTATTTCGAAGTCTATTATGTTTATATTGATATAACAAAGATAATTTTCGAAACGTATTGTATTTTCATTAAAAAAAGACTGTAACCTTCGTGGCGTATTGGAATTCTATTGTGGAAACATAAGTTTTAAATGGTATTTGTTTTTTTTTTTTAAATTCGTAATAATTTTGATATAAATATACTTTTATTAAAATTCTATATCCTATATACTATTGTAGTCTTTGAAATAAACTGAGACGCAAGCAGCGGGCAATGGGCTACGCGCTCCCCTCCCAACACACCTTACCCCGCTCTGAAAAGAGCCCGCTATACATCCTCGCACCGCTCATTTGTGCACCGTTTCACAGCGTCACTACGCATCCTCGCACTGCTCAGCTGAGCGGTGCGAGGATGCGTAACGAAGCTACCTCGCACATCTCTTGTAGAAACACAGCCTTAGTCTTCTGTCGGTCTAGTCATCGAAATAATGAACTGTCGACCTAGCGTTCATCGAGAGTTGGTCGGTCGGTAATTAAGTGGTACTATCCTCAGTTAATGATACCACGTCCTATTCAGAATAGAATTAAGTTGATAATATAACTGAAAAATAACGCTCTTATATGATTAGTTATTGGAACTTAACCTAAGTTTAATACAGGGGATGAAAATTATATTAATTAGGATTAACAATTATCTTCTAATTTGAAACGCATCTTCAAGTTAATTGCTTACACCTAACTTACCTCTAAGTCATTCAATTTAAGTGGGCAAAAGAACGAACGAAAGAGCTCGTTCTAGCGAGTGATTTTTGTTACCAAAACGAACCGTGTACTTTAATTAGAACCGGATATAAAAAAGAAAGCTATGAAAACATAAGAAATGTAGAGGATGAAATCTAGTTGAGAAGGCGAAAATTACGTGATTTCCAATGCTTGATGACAAATGTGCATCAATACCTTTCATTTAAATAAATTTTAAAAAAATCGGTGGCCGGACAAACACGTAATACATTTTTTATGTACAATTATTTTATATCTATAAATATAAAAATGAATCCCTATTTTCCTTGGTCACGGCATCACGCGTGAACGGGTGGACCGATTTCGCTAATTTTTTTTTTGTGTTTGTCATTGTCAGGAGATCTCAAGAAAGAAAAAATTAAAACTTAATCGAGGGACTTACGCGGGTGAAACCACGGGGTGCAGCTAGTATAAAATAAAATGGATGCCATGCTATTTTTTTTAACTACTTTTGTTGAACTGAGAGGTTGGCTGGAATAAAAAATCTGGAAAGAAGGATTTTTACTTTGCATTTACTTGATAACAAAGATGTATAATTTTTCATTATTTATTTTGTAACAAAATAACACAAGAACAAACACAAAGCATTAATAAAAAACCAGTTTTAGTAGTAATTACGAATCTAAGTCCAAATAGGTTTGATCTGGAGTTACAGCACGAATAAGTTGGTCTTCCATTACCAGCGTAGTAATATTGTTCTTTGTAACAAGACTTATGAGGCTTCCACTAGGTGGGCGAGCTATTCCTTTTGACCAAGTCATTAATAATTCAGCGATGAAACTAAGAGTTGTCCATGAACTGAAATTAGCTCCAGGCTTCAATTGTCTATTCACATGGGTATCCAAAATCGCAGGAAGTATCGCTACTACTAGTGAATCTTGTGCTAAACCAAAATTTTTGGCGCCAATAGACTTCGTGAGTTGGTGAACTGCTGCTTTAGCCATACCGTATCCAATCATACCTGGTGTGGCATTTAATGCAGCTTGAGCCCCTGTAAAAACAAGCACACCTCCAGGCTTGAGAAATTTAGCGGCAACTGTGGCTGCAATAGAAGAAGGCCAGACGGACTGTTTCCACGTTTGGTCTGCGTGTCTACTAAGGCCTTTAACTTGATTTCCAGGAGTCCCACCACCAGCTACGCAAGCGACGGTGTTTATTTTTTTAATATCCAGAAGGTAGCCTAACTCATGCATCACGTGTTCTTCTTGCTCCATCCACGACAAATCTTTGGGTAAAACGATGTTTTCGTCTGCATTTTCGTTTTTGGAAAAGTCAACGCTCCCCACCCACCAGTTAGCTGCTTTGAAGTGGTTGACGCAAGTCGACCCAAGATTTCCTCGACCGCCGTATACAATAATCCTCTTAATAGTCATCGCTAGCTTGTGTATTTTACTTCTCTTTATTGCGTATTTTTGTTTTAATTAATATTGTACATTATGTTAAAATCTGTGCAAAAAATAAAATCTTATAGCATAACGTAAATGACATTTGTATTTGTCGTATTTGACAGAAGTACTGGCATGTAGGTTTTCTTAATTATTGCGGTCAGTTTGAAATAAAATCTTTTTAAACATAAAATAACTGCCTCTTTCTATACCCCAGGCTACGTATGTGGCGTGTGGAATTAACCCAGATTTTAGAGTATCTTCTAATAAGCAAACGGCACTGTGGACGTTGCTATTTTCGATTAAGTTTCTGCTGAACTGAGAATTATGGCTGTTTGGCCAGTTTTTCTTATCTTTTTCTTTAAGTAGTAGAACAACAACTAAAAAAAACGGTGAGGTTTAAAATATAGAATTTCCGCGATCTGCCAAGCTTGATCTAAAGTTTATCATAAACTGTATAAAGTTTTTTAGAGCTAACCTTAAAATATGAAAATGTACGAACCATTAACTATCCACATAATTAACTATGTAACCCTCCTAAAACGTGTCCTTTTTACAAGCTTTTATTTAGTTTCACTTGTCCTGTTGTCTGTCTGTAATCAAATCTTGCAAGTTAAATTTGACACACTACCCGGTTTCCGAGCTGAGTTGAGCTGAAATTTTGCACGCAGAATATGTATATCGCGTGGCAATGCAATATTATGATGACATGGAGCTGATCTGATGATGGAGCTGGAAGGTGGCTATAGGAACTCTGTAATGAAAGGACGCAAACCCATCGAGTTTAGAGTCGTTTGATTCATAGTAAATAACGAATCATAAATAGTAAAAAGTTAAAAATAAAAATAAAGAAAAAAAAAAGTTTTAAAAACAAGTTTTTATTACTTGTTAATAAAAATAACTAAAAAGTTAAAATAATAATAAAAGCGTGTTACATTTTGATGGCAAGAAAAACAAAGAAGGAGTAACGCGCTTTTATTATTATTTTTAACTTTTTGTTCTTTTTATTAACAAGTAATAAACGCTTGTTATTAATATATTTTTTTAAGTGTAATTTATCGTAAAATAACCGTTTTTGAACAAAGTTATTAAAGTAGCGTCCTTTATGAATATATTTAATTATTATATGTAAAACATCAAAGCCACAGAGTGTGAAGATGATGAATTGACTTCAATTCCTTCGTTCAATCGATCCTCGTTAATCCGTCTTTCCTCTGTCAATTTCTCATCCGATCGTATTGCAATATGTTTCTTGGTCACATCGAATAGCACAGCCCACAAGAATAATTTCACGCCTCCATGCTTCAGTAACGTGTGTTCAGGACATAGGTATAATAAATCTTTAAAAGAATTATAACGATATCACATAATATCCTTTGACATCACATTTTATACTCACGTACCTTCTTTTGCATTGTCATAAATAAATTAAAAAAAAATATTTTCTAGAGGTTTTCACGGCTGAAAGAAATAATATTAATAAGAGGAAAGTATTATGAGTATTAATAGAGTAATTATAACATGGTACCATGTTTGTGTAATTAAAAGGGTATTGTACTGTATGAAATAAATTATATTAGGTATCAGAAATATAATAATTATATAGTTTTGCCGAGCAGAAAATATTTAGTTTCAGTTCATAAAATTAAAGTAAATAAATTTTAAAATTCATATAAAAGTTAGCCAATCGAAATTCGATCATAATAATTAATGAAAATTTATAAAACAGATATAAATTTGCATGTTTCTAACATCTTTTCCACCCGTATACATTCAAGCATTGTACATCTGAGACCATACACTTTTATAAGTAAAGCCCCGTTGATTCTAGAAAAAAAAATGGTTTCCAATTTTTTTTTGATAACGCGAAAGCTTAATAATGTTTCACAAAGTACGATAAAGTTATATAACGCCCCAGTAAATAAAAATACAGTGGAGCAACTTTGCAATACAGTGGTAAGATTAAAATGATACCATGGATAAAAACCAGGCGTTGCTGTCAACTTTCAACTTACTGTCTAATTACCTGGTTTCCAAGAGTGGTGATAGTATACATACTTTAATGCTACTGTACTCATGTAACCAAAAACCGCTTAGCGAGTTTATTTTTGTCTGGTAAATGAAGTGTAAAAAAATTCAAAGTTCTATATCACCACATCTTGTAAATATCTAATCACATATCATCACACTTGTGATTGTTTGTGACAGAAACTGCAAAATGTAACACAAATTAAAAAAGAGATTAAAGTAAGTTTTGCTTATGATTGCTTCTCATTTCCATCGTTAGCCCTTGCTATTATTTTACGCCCGACCAAAATAAACTTGTTATATTATATTAATATTACTCATGTGAGTTTTGCAAGTTGTGTAACAACTGTTTAATTGCTCTATGAACAATATTCCTGATTTCTCAATAGTTGCAAACTATTTCGATTAGTTTCAAACATAAAAGTTTAAGGTATTCTCAATATTGTTGTATGTGGGGAAAAGCCATCGGGGCGCTGGTAGTATATTAAATATTGCTAAAACAAGGCATCATGCTATGCGATTTTGTCATGTCCCACGACCTCCTTGCTAAGTTTGGAGGTAAAAATTATAAATCACTCGTTTTTTTACCATTAGTAATAATAACTCAGTGTTTCTTGCGCGATGTTCGAATAAAGATTAGTACTTAAATTCTTGTTTTCCGCTCTAAAGTAATTGCTTACTTTAGGTCGTAGTGATGTCCTACAAAATCGCGTATGGTGATGGTGAAATTTCGACTACGCTACGGTATTTTTTAAGACCTGTAATATTAATCCTTTTAAAACAAATAGTGTATTTGAATTCTCGTAACATTTTCATTAGTATTGACAATCGCCATTTTATTTTAGTAGCTTAGATTGAAAAATATCAATGTAAAAAGTGGTCACGCGGTACTCAAATTTTTGTTCCACCTGCACGACGGTTGTATTCAAGATAAATATTACTGATTTAACTTTCTGTTTATAAATTTAAATACATTAAGATATTTATGAAATATTTTTGATTCTTAATTAAAGTTGTATATTTATAAATATATATTTTATTTGTTCTGTTTGGCTTGGTGGGAAGCAATGATAGTAATATTTGAAAGTTTATTTAATTATTGTATTACCATAGTTGATTTAAAATAAAGATACTAATCGGCAGTACTTTGTATACCATACCTAATATCCTAAACGTGACTTTAAATTCCCCTTACGTCAGATGTCCTAATAAATCTGTGATTAAGAATAAGTAATTAAAAGTAAATATCAAACATAATAAAGACCGTTTTGGTTAAATTTATTATATATATTTATTGTATGTTTCTTTCGTGCCTTAGAAATTGTATTATTTTCAAGTGTAAAATACCAAAATGTAGCGTATGGATAGTAATTAGATATATAATAACACTTACATGTCTGAGGGTAATGCTAGTTTATATATTTTATTTCGAAGTCTATTATGTTTATATTGATATAACAAAGATAATTTTCGAAATGCATTGTATTTTCATTAAAAAAGACTCTGTAACCTTCGTGGCGTATTGGAATTCTATTGTGGAAACATAAGTTTTAAACCGTTTTATTATTATTTTTTGGAAATTCGTAATAATTTTGATATAAATATACTTTTATTAAAATTTATATTAATTATCAAACGCATTTAATCACAATTAAATGAATACATTTTTTTTTAATGTGGAATTCCCATTACGTGACGTGCAATTTTTCTGAAAAACGCCCATTTGGAGATAACACGACTAGCAAATTCACTATTCATTCTTGTTTTCATTGATTTCGTAAGGCGAAGACCAAGCGCTAAAGATTTGTATAAATTTGGTGCAAAACAAATCAATAAGTATTTGTCATCGTTATACATATGCATATATATTGATATGTTTTCGTTAGGAAACAAAAACAAAATAAATACTTCTTATTTGTATAATGAATATAATTTAGCCTTAACAAAAATATATAAAATAATCAGAGCGCTACAGTAAGTTGGTATTTTCGACAACGTTAAGGTAGTGATTGTTAAAAGGGAAGTAGAAATGAACGATTTAAAATACACACAACAATTTTAAAGAAGGCATACTTTAAAGAAATTAAAAGAAAACTATTACATTCAACTAATAAAACCAAAATTACTACAGAGAGCAAGCGTATCGGCGTAGACAATTTGTTTGCATGAAATTGACACATATTTGCAATTACTGTTCGGGGGAACTTCATTGCAGCTCGAAAAACAGTTTTTATAATGTCACAATGCCTTACTGTTAACAACATCCTACGAAACATTTTTTTTGTTTATTAGTTGCACTTTTATTTTAAATATTCAACCGATCGATTTGAAATGCATACACATTGTTGAGGGTACAAAAAATTACATACTATAGGTACCTTGCATCAAGAAAAAGTACTGTTTCAAAGGTATAGAAAAACAACTTTTAGATTCATCATCATTTCAGCTATAAGAGGTCCTCTGCTGGAAATAGGCTTCTCTTATTGACCAAGAAGACCGATTGATTGGTTTAGACGGATGTGGTACTTTAACTCAAACAGAGCCGCGGGCAAAAGCTAGTCTTAAATAAAATAGAAAATGTGTCATATTCACAAAGCATATCTATATTAATATCTATACTACACCCGAGAAAATACCTTATAACACATAAACATGTTATTTAAATATTTACCAATGTATAACATATATTGAAATTGGCAAACATTAATTAACATGTTTCTATATAAGTTTGTTAATTTGGGTTTCAAAACTTTATTCATATTCAAATGTTTAACTCTATAACTCCATCTATACCGCTCCAAGTGCCCCAAAATAAATTGTCTGTGGTAAAAAAAAGTGTGTATGTACTTATGTACGCACGTAAGAAGTTATACTTTTATCTAGTTAAATATAAAATTTTATTTAACTAGATAAAAGTATTTATTTATCGATTTAAATATCATAATAAATAATACATACCGTCAACTAACCTCAAATTATACAAACGTACTCAAACTAATTTGTAAAAAAAAAAACATTTTTATCACTATCGTGAAGTTGGTAACTTTTTTGAAAAACTAAAATGTTGACTAGCTAACTTCAGGGTGCCTGTTTTTCGTGACAGTGTGCGCGCGCATCGTAAAAATTTACTCTCATCATTTTTGCATAACGCGCCAAAAGAAGTATAACTTCAAAAATACAACTCAAAGACACTTTAAAAGCTTTGGTGGAAATGCTTTAATGCCTGTATCCCCGAAGTGATAGGTAGACGCATTTTACCAACTGTAATTTGATCAAACTAACGTATTAGGGGGCAAGCCTATTGTCATCAACCCGGCACTATAGATGGGAAAATTTAAAGTATTATATTCAAAAGGGGACGGAGGTAAAATTGAAGGTAATGGCAAGAGAAGAATATTACTTATACCGATGAATGGAGGACTGTAAGCAATTACTGGACCAGGTCAGAGTCGAGTACCTGTAGCTCGAACTAGCTGTTGCCGGGCAGTCCGAACACTCTAACAATAGCTTCTTAAATATTAGTAGCAACCCGCCCCAGCTTCGCACCGGTAGCAGAGACGTCTTCAACAGTCATCAACATTTTTCAATCAATTTACTTACTCAAAATCTTAACAAATCATACACCTAAACTTTCCTCAGGAATCACTCTGTATATTAGTGAAAACTGCACGAAAATCCGTTCAGTAGCTTTTCAGTTTACACAGACAGACGCGGCAGGGGACTTCGTTTTATAATATGTAGTGAGTACACCGTGCGGAGGTTTTGTAGAATCATTTCTACTAAAGCTATTTTGCATTTTATTTAAATCGATTTTTAACTTTTATACACAATTATCATAAAATAACGAAGATAGACATACATTCAATTTAGCTTAACATAAAGTTCAATGTTTAGAAATATCAGTGTTTGTATCATTTATTTATTTTTGTATTATTTTGTGTATTTTTGTAAGTGGGAGAGCTATGCTTCGGCAGGTATGGGCTGGCTCCGGAGTGATACCACGGCCTCACAGAAAACCTTCTGTGAGGCCGAGTGCTTGCATTGCTTTTCGCCGAGTGAGTGAGGTTACCATAGGCTCTCGGCCTTCCCTCTCCCTCTCCTACTTTTCCACCCTTCCCCTACTCCCACTTTAAAGGCCGGCAACGCACTTGTGACTCTTGCGTTGCAGGTGCCCTTGAGCGGCGGTAGTCATTTACCATCAGGTGACCCGTCTGCTAGTTTGCCCCTGTACCATATAAAAAAATTATCTTCGAATTGGATTTTATCAAGTAGTGCTTAAATAAGAACTATTTGATTTTTTTGACAAACAGAATTTGATTTTTCAGATTTGATGGCCTGGATGGCAAAGCTCCGTGTAGACTTAACAATACATATTGTATACGACTTAATTACTAGTAACTGTAAAACTCTTATCAAAGTACTAAACTTTATATCGTATATAGACTTCAAAATTCAATTATTTACAACGTGTAAGCCTCAGGCGTTCTGAGAAATAAGAGGCAATAATTGGAACCGGAGCAAACCGCTTATCAAACACAGTTCTGCTCGTCTGCTCGTGATTACAATGCATCGCCTAAGTGAAACTTTAGACAAGACCTTAGATGCTCATTAAAGGCGAACGGCAGGCTTATATGGGACTATCGTACAGCTAATAAAATTTCGTGTTTTGGGATATCTTTTGTTTTAATTGGTAGTTAATATGATAGACAAGCCCCTTTTAAATTCTTAGATTTTCAGAACTTGGGACGTAAAAGTTATAACCAGTTTTATTTTTTTAGGTTATGTACTAGTGTACCAATGTAGATTCTTATATATAAGTACATAAACATTGTTTTGATAATAAAGTAAATGTTCTAGATGGCTTGTGGCTATCTTTTAGTGTTGTACTTACCATTAAGTTGGTAGATTGAGATGAGGATCGTACCTACTCAATAAACTTTTTAAAAGGTTGTTTAAGATGTCTGTCCATTCACCATATATATTGCGTTGCGGTTTTACATACTTCAAGTAGGCCGGCCCTTCAGTTTGATAGTTATACAGTTAGAAAATAAAATGCCTCATATAAAACATCGCATAATATTAAAAATACTAGTAGGTAACCGTTCTTACCAGATAGCGGTACGCCTTCGCAAACACTCGAACGCTGAAAAGACTTATTTTCATCCTTTATCCTCAAGCACGGTAAGTCCCCAAGGATCTGTTAGGAAAAAAGGAAAATATGAAGATTATTTTAAAACATTTTGTTTGAGCTTATTTAAGATAGTGATTTAGTGTATGTATTGCCTATAAATGTGTAGAACATGCTGAAATATTTTGTTGTGTTCTTTGATAGTAGCCGAATCCCCTTGAGAATTATTCTCAATAATGAGTAACAATATTTTTTTGATGCGCGTAGGCTTTCACGGACAAGTATGGATTTCAAATAATAATAAAAATTGTCCACTGCTTATATCAAATACTAGTCAAGAATTGTCGTCTTAATTTTGAGAATACATTTACACATTTTGCTGATTTTACTAAAATAATCGTAACTAAGATCTTTACTACATTAATATAATAAATGCGAGAGCAACTCTGTCTGTCTGTTGCGTTTTCACGCCTAAACTGCTTTTTCAATTTTGACGAATTTCGGTATAAAGAGATAGCTACTTATAGCGATAACAAAACTTGAAGGGTGTGAAATAGAAGATGGAAGTTTGTATAGTAGAGTTCTCACGCAGACGAAGTCGGTGGCAAAAGCTACTTTCCATATATATCACCAGGGGTAGGGAAAGGGACTAAGGGTATCTTTCTTCGAATATAAGAAGTCAAATCAGCCTAAAGCTTAATCAAATTAACCTTAATAAAACAACATTACATTTATAGTGTAATGAAACACATACCCCTATATCCCTCAATAACTCCTCCATCCTTATTTTGTTTGTTATAGAATGTATTTGGTCAAACTGTGCACATCTTTTGATTGCTGGTAGAAGATCATGAATGTTCTCCAGAGCACAGTCCACCAGAGCTTGGGGGTGACTTACCCTTCGCTGAAAAGAGGGGAAGAATCGGGCCGGAATGTCGAGCTGACACACGTGGCTTGAATATCTTCTCAAAATTCTTTCTTCGCCGGTTCTTGAGTTGTATCACCACCAAAACGTTTTTATTGTTGACAGGGAACACTCGCGTGTGGTTTTAAATTGATTTATAGCGATTTAGTTATTATTTTAGGAGCGATTAGCGTGAACTTTTCAATGCGTGCGCGTCGATGGTTTTTTCGAGAGGGTAAACGGCCCTATGCGGAATATAATAACAATTACTAGTTTGAGATATCGACTTTACTTTGGTTAAATAACCTTGGTCAATATAATCTTGTACAGTCGCGTTATAATCAGAGCGTAATTCAAGCGTGTTATCTAACTTCTTCTCTAAGTTTAAGAGGCGTTTTTTAGCGATATTGTATGAGTTTCCGAGTAATGAGGGGTCATGTTTAAAAGGGAGTGATACAGTATATCTACCCGCTTCGTCGCGTGAATGCGTTGCCTGAAAAATACATTCGCAGATTTCATCATCAGGACTTATGTGAACTTTATTAGGTACCTTATCAAGTTCCCAGAAGCATTGCGTTAATTCGTCTAACTTTTGAGTTTGAGAATGGCAGAAAAAAACTATATTTTTATTTTTACGCGTGCTTAACTCGGTGTTATCACACTGAGCCCTACCCATCATGGCAACGACTGAAGACGGCGTAAAACTAATTTTATTGTTACCAATTAAATGCGGGAATAACTCATTACCAAGCAAACAATTTATTTCTGACGGAATGAAAAAACTATCATCCGCTAAGGGCACGTCGCATAAGTTAGGTAGTCGCGTTATATTAATGCGGCAGTTCGGTAAATAATCTGTGATGTTGTCTATAACTAAGGCCTTGATATGGTAGGTATAGCGCGTGTCAAAGCGAGATTGGATTTTAGACGTTACAAACCCATACGAGTTACTTTCCGAGTGACCTATTCCCTTTACAACACACGGATTGGGTGAAATAGGTAAATTTAAGCGTTCACAACATGAATACACAATTTTAAATAGGGAAACAATATCAAAGAAAAGAGGTACAGTATGTAGAATACATTATAATAATAGTTAGTATTCTTGTTTCAGAATTGGAATTACGTTGTAGTAGCTGGCTAGGAATTCTAGTATAAACTAAAATATATAACAGATGCTATAAATGAACATAGAATTCGCATAGAAAACATGAATTGCTAACAGTTAGAAAATCCTGATCACTGTCTTATTTGCATTGTTATTATACATCATTGTGTATGAGCCGATAACAACTCATCTGAATTCAAAAATGAATGAGCTTAGATATCCATTAATTTCGTCATTATCTCTCAAGTGGGGAATTATGAAGGTGATGACGCAATAGACGAACAAAAGCTTTTTTTATGTATTGGCTCATATTAATGGCCGTCGCAATGTCGTCACTGTCGATCGCTTATTTTGTATTTCAATACGTACAACAATGCATGCCTAAACTGAAAATAATGGTTGAAGTGGGTATAAATCCTACGTGAAGCTATAACGAGGAAAATATTTTTGTAACCAACATCGAATATTAAGCATAGTTTGGAATAGCGAGCGACTAGTTTGTACAATTTATGTTTTAAATTTTTATATATAGGTATTAATTTTTAAACCTTTACACAATGAAAGTTTTTGCGTATAAATACGTGTATAAACAGAATATGTAAGGGGTGGCAGCTTTATTCTCTGAGGTGACTGGTGAGGTCGCAGGTCTCAAACAAAATACTACCAATGTAAATTCACTAAGCAAATAAGCATTTAGCTTCTTTAGTTAGTTGTGGAGGGGTTACCGAGAATTTCCAGGTTGCTAGCAGTCTCGACAATTGTGTTAAAAATATATCTATAGAGTTGAAAAAACTAAAAGTTGCAAAAAAGATACTGAAAGTTTATGGTACATACGTATGATTTAGCCCCATTGATGAGGATATTGCTCTCTTAAAATATAAATCTGCAAAAATACTGAAAGCGTAAGTTACCTTCTTGAATCCGTGCCTATATCTTGCATTCATGTAGGAGTATATGATTGGATTGTAGCAGGAGTGTGACATTGCCAGCCAATGGCTCGCGAACCAAACGTAAGGCCATCCAGGCCAAGAGCTCCACTCCACGTCATCTCCGTTTACCGTCCATGCTACCTACATAAAGAGAAATTTACTCTAAAAAACACTGGAATATACCTATATATGTTATATATTCAGGTACGTAATAATATACTGGGACGTATTACAACGCGTGCTATGTAGATCTTAAATAAACATGGACCATGGATTCTAGAACACGTCTAAACGTTGGTAAATACGTGCATGTTGTACATAAAAACATCCAGACCAAAAGCAAAGACATATTAATGTATACAAAAATTACAATTAAAAGCTGTAGTTATAGTCGAAGCTCGGCCTCCAAATTAAAAAGTGGTCGCATGTGCTAATTATGCAAAATATAAATAGATTCTAAATCTATAAGAATAAATTAATATCAGTGCGTACTGGAAGGCAACATTAAGCAAGCATCATATGGACCAATATTGAATTGCCTAAATTTTAACATTTATTGGTCCGTATGATGGTTTTAAACATAAAAAGTTATCATTGCTATAAATTGTTAAAATCCTTCCTTACTTTAACTTAGAACTTGTCAGGATTATTCACAATAACCCGATCAAAGGTAAGCTATTTAATATCCTGCGATATATATGTTATCTTTATTGCATTCTTTCTTTGAAATAAGTATTCAAGCTTATCCTTATATATACATCCTACACAAATCTGATCTTTCCAAATGGTGCAATGGTTTAAGTGGTCATTAAGTGGTGGAATATTCCTAATGCAGGAGTTGTCTATTTAAAAACAAAAAAAAACGAAAAAAGGAGGAAAAATTAAGAAGATCGTAGCTGGACATTGAAGTGACTATCCTGGAGGTTTTAAAGTAACCTCATATTTTGCTCCAGTCTTTTAACAGTCAATATGCAAACTTTGAGACGTGAAGCTCAAACAGCATCTTTTTTTTCGATTATTCTTATCCGAGTATCTGAAGTGTTTCTAAAGCTAAATATACAAAATTGAAAACCGTGAAAACCGTGCAGCTATAAGTCTTTCCAAAAAAGGGATTAATGAATAAAAAATAATAACGAAGACATGGTGAGGACATAAACAACATCCGCTCCTTCGTACGCTATAGAAAAAAAAAGTAATCAGCTGAATGTAAACGTGGGGAAAAGTGAATTGAAGACGACCCTACACCAAGTAGTCTCAAAACTTTCAGTGCTGACAAAAATATCGATTAAAAATCGATCAAGTAAATGTGAGTCTGAAGATTAAAAATCAGGGAGATAGCCGAGTTCTTAGGCATCTCCTATGAATGGACACAAAATATGATTATCCACTAACTGGCCTTCCCAAGATGTCAGTCCGATGGGTACCTAAATTGCTTGCCGTAGAGCAAAAGCGGACAAGACCATTGTCGTAACTGTTTGGAGCTATTTAAAGCTGATAATTTTGACCAAATAATTTATAGTTGGATGTGAAATCTTGGGTTCATCATCATACCCCAGAGTTGAAACAACAGTTCCAACAATAGAAAAGACACAGATTTTCGACTCCAAATAATGCCAAAACTGTTGAACTGGTGGTGCCGGTTTTTTTGGGATAGGGACTGACCTTCGCGAATTATTTTTAACAGGGTCAAATAATCAATCCTCCCAACCAATTTCCCACTACCGCGTTATTATCTAGAAGAAATCAATTAAAAACATCAACAACAACAATATTACATCAGCATAATGCTCAAGTGCACACATCTGTAAAACAAAGCCTGAAATTCATAATTCCGAGTTTGTATTACTTCTGCACACTCCCTGTTCCCTTGAATTAGGGCGGTCAGACTTGCTTCCATTTCCAAATGCAAAAAAACTGTTGGACGGGAAACAAATTTTTACTAATACAGAGAATGCTTATAATGGCTATTTTGAGGGTCTTGAAGAATCATGTTTTTTGAAGTGAGATCAAGGTTTAACTGAAAATGTAGAACCAGTATATTAAGCATGTAGAAAAATAATATTACTTTCGTCATGAAAACAAAGGAAGTCTTCCTTTGTTTTTATGGTTGGGCTACAAACTTTCCAATTCACCCAAATCAGAGCAACTGCAAATTTTAATCGGCCATATGATATTTATCATTATCAGCAAAGCTACCATTTCATTGATGAGATTTAAACGTTATAGAATAATTAGATTAAACCGATATAATCATAAGAATTTTAATAACAATTGAAAGAAAAAAAACGTTATTTCTCGAAAACTAGACAGGCCACGTATTCTCATAAACACTATAAAAAGGAAATTATTTTGGGAGCTTCATGCTTAGATGGAAAAATAGAGTTAGTAAGATTAAAGATATGAAAATATAAAATATAAAACTTGGTGTTTAGATTTTTGGGGTTAAAATCAGAAGATCACTTATTCTGTGTAGTGCTAAAGGCAGTTTCAAAACTCTGTGAAACGGTTATTCATATTCATGCAGAATACGAAATGTACATAAATAACCATTAACCAATAAATTACAACTTTAAAATTATCTACTTTACCACGGCTTTGACCACAATAATTATATTCACGTTGATTTACACTATAACGATGAGTTTTGTAAAACACATTTAACAGGAACAGATGTATTCATCACTATGGGCAGCAGTGGCCCACAATTTGATATAATTAAGTATATATACATAATTATATCGTTGTGTTATGTTGTGAAAATCAAGCGATACGTAGAATTTACTACTAGGTAGATATCATCATTAATAAGTTTATTAAAAATGCTCGTTATAAATTCCAAATAATTCAAAGTCTTATTATTAATGATCATAAGTACCAAGAGAATTATGAAAAAATATGTATGATCTAGGTATGCACTTACTATAAAAACATTGAGCGGTAACCAACTGATAGTGAACACGAAGACCACTGTCACCATCATTTTGACCATCTGTGGTAAAAAAAAAATGGTCAGCTTTCAGCCTAACGACGATACGGCCGAATTTTGATATTTTACGTGAAGCGACTGCCATCAAACCTCCGCAACCCACGTACTAGGCGATATTGAAGTTCTGTAGTTAGACCAGGTTATCGGACTTTTTAGGCCTCCAACTACTCCTAACAAATGCCATAGATGCTTGTATGGCAACCAGGACTGACAGTTAAACGTGCTTTCCGAGGCACGGAGGGGTCTCAATGTGTTAAGAATGGTTACCCATACAAGATTGACCTGGCTAGTGTTACTTAACTTTGTAATGTGTTAACCTACTTGGTTACCACTTAGCCACGAGCCCCTAATACTTAATACTTAAAGAAAAAAAATATATACTTAATTTTAAACTTTTAGCATTTTTAAATAAGTCAGTAGACATCAGTTGGAAGTTCTTATTCTAATGTTTTAGGAAAACACAAGCTCTAGCTCTAGTTCTAGCTACTTTTGAATCAAATATAATGTGTAAAAATACATTGGATACTTATGGATCTTTAGTTGTTGGCGTTATAAGTATGTAACGTAAATAACGCGATAACTAATACGACCTTCAAACCTTCAAGAAAAGAACGTACTCCTATCTCAAAGGCCGGCAACGCACTTGTGACTCTTGAGTTGCAGGTGTCCATGGGCGACGGTAGTCACTTACCATCAGGTGACCCGCCTGCTCGTTTGCCCCCTATAATATATTTTAAAAAAATATGCTTTACCTGCCGAACACAGCTTCAGATCAGAGCTGATACCGTGATGACCGTGTAATGGTAAGCTGTTACTAGCATCATCAGTGGTACCACTTCTTTGTTGCCAATTCTATACCCTCCCCCCACCTACAAACTCCTGCTTATCATACTCAGCAGTAAAAAAAAAACATCACTTGGCTAGTAGTGCTACCTTATAGAAATGTTACAGAATCATATATCATTATGTTATTACCTTTCGTTTTGAAAGTTCCATTCGCGAATCCCGATCGTCATCAGCTTCTCCGGGCGGTCGAACACCCCAAATAACGTGTGCAATACGCGCGTACGTGCATACCAATGCGCTCAATGGAAGAGCGAACTGAAGAACGAGCAAGGCTACGGTGTACTGCCTACTCCGTTCTGGAGTTGACCAATGCTCGCCACACACATCTCTATTAAAAAAGAAGATAGTACAACGCTTACACTACCGAATAATTAATCCGTTACAGTTGATTTACGAAGTTTTAACAACGATTTTAAAATTTAATAAATATCCCCAGAAGTTGGATGAGAAATACGTTCAGCTATTCTATGGTTTTCCCTTAAAGTACTTTAAAGGTAGCTAAAAGAGTATATCTAAGTTATTGTTGAAGTTCTATGAGGATAGCTTTGTAAGATAATGGTAGTCTTTGCCAATGTAGTGGGGTAGGCATTGCCTGCGTGCCTACGAGAACCCTGTCGGGAGATAAAAGCATTAATGCTTTTCGTTTCCAACTGAATTTTCTATTTTCATGTATACTTACACTTCACACACTTGGTGATAAGGCGAAGGTCTCTGCAACTCGGACACTATGGGTATAGGAGCCGCTGTGATGAATGCTCCAATCCACACAGCAACCACTACCAATTTGGCAGCAGTTTTACTAAGCCGAGGCTTTAATGGATGCATTATAACTATGTATCTGTCTATCGATATCGCGAGTAACGTATACGCACTGACGAGGACTGACACAGCCTGGGAATAGTTTACCGCTTTGCACATCACCGCACCAAACGGCCAGTAGCGCAGTACTAACTGTGACACGAAAGAAAACGGTACACAAAACAAAGTCATCAGAATATCACCAACAGCTAAGTTCATAATAAAATAGTTTGTCACTGTCTTCATACGCGGCGTTGTATGGACCACGAAACACACTAAACCATTTCCTACCAAAGCTACCACAAATACTGCACTGTACATTATGAATACACATATTTGAAAAATATATGACATAATATTCTCGTCAGAAGCATGTAAAATACACACAAAGCTTGATTCCGAGCAATTGTCGTTGAAATATGTGTAGTTATTATAATAGCTGATGTTGGAACAGTTTGATAATGATTGAGCGGTTTGAAGTGTGAGGTTGACATGAAAAACATTTTCTGTCCACGATTTGCTGGTATTGAGCATTTTCAAGCGTAAAGTGTACGCATGTTCACCAGAGCGTAGAGTTTTGGTGTACCTGTAACAAAAAAAAAATTTTAATTCTGGCAAAATGTACAAAATCATGATGTCCTTTGAAATACATTGGTCTAAGAAAAATGTATAAAAGCAGCAGAACAGCAAATTTACAGGAAGTCACTCTTCCTGTAAATTTGCTGTTCCCTTTTATACATTTTTTTATGATATAGGAGGCAAACTAGCAAATGTGTCACCTGATGATAAGTGACTACCGCCGTCCAACACCTGTAACTTAAGAGTCACAAGTATCTTACCAGCCTTATCATTACATTAGAGGAAGATTGGAAAGAGTTTTCTTGGGTCTGGCTTTAGCATCAAGATCTTCAAGGCATCTTAATGTGTACGATTTCACAAATTACTTCTAGATTGTTTTTAAGCGAAGAGAAAAAAAAACAATCAAAAGTCGCTGCTGAATTTCATTATTATTCGTATTTAAAAAAACTTAAAATCTTCAACCCAATTTTCACCCTAATACCCCTGAGGAAAAGTATTGAATTTGCTTAAAACTTTTATTAGTTTTAAGGGTATAATTATTAAAAACATTAAACTCCTAAAACTTTATTCATGAAAATTCAAAGCGAAGTAATGAAAAGTATTCAACAAAGGCTGCTCTTCCTTTATCTTTAAACAGTTTCCGTTTATAAAGATTAAATACTGGCCGACGTTCATCTGTTTATTTGCACCAAAACGTTAACTGTAACACTATATTTATCAAATAGGTTTTGATAGAGGTTGTAACGAAACTCTCTGAACATTAAAAATAATGAGCATTGCGACGTTGAATGATAATGATACTTTTAAGGCTCCGCACCCTAAAGGGAAAAACGGAACCCATATGCGATCACTTCGCTGTCCATCTGACTTTCTGCCTGTATGTTTGTTGGTCGGGCTGTCTGTCCCTTTTGGCTGTTTGCCTTTTTCTGAAAAACTCAGCCAGTAAAGAATACTGTACTAGTACATTTGTGTTGCGCGTTCGTGTGTGTGCGATACTTCCCGTGTACTGTCCACCCCGTCTCATAACATTTAGCAAGAAATAAGGTCTTAAAGCACGAAAAAAGGCAACAATCTGAGAACAGTTAGTTTGTAATCACTTTTTTTATAAGTTAATTTTGTTTCTTCTTCTCTTAACTTATTTTTAAACTTTCTTGTTCGTTGTTTGTTTCCCTTCCTAATATATTATTTGATATAGATAGATTTTGTTGTTTTTAATTTAGTTCGTCATTCACGATATTTTTATTTCTGCTATCCTAGTTGTCTAAATTATTAAAACTCTTAAACGAAACTCTTAAATGGTTTAACTTAGTGAGACGGGTATATTTCAGGCTTTCTTTGCGTTAAAATTAGTATTGAAATACTTATAACTTTCAAATTACATTTTTAATTGATTATTAAATAGAAAAAAATTATGTGATGCTTATCTTTGGATGGATGGCGATAAATACTGTCAACTACTCTTTCAAGTTTCAATAAAAATATTGACCATACGCACCACTACATACCACAAAACTACTGAAATCACACGCTTTTAGTTAACGTTTATTATTAGATAAACTTTTATAAACTTTTAGAATAATTTACTACTCAAAAGTTGGACTCAGTCCCAAAAAAAATAAATTCTTTGAAGTATTTTTGTGAGCTGTCTACAATAAATCATAGGCAATGAATAATTTATCACTGAGAAAGTATCTCGTTCGATGAGAATTTTATTTGATTTAATGGGAAGTATGTTTTCCGATTAGAGTTTTATAACAAGGTTGTATCTCAGTTAAACTTTTCGTTGGCAAGATACTTACATTGCTGATTTATCGAAGATTTTTTAATAACAATTTAGACATATAATTAAATAAATATAAAATCTCTGGATGAGTATTGACAAACAAAATGTTTCTGTTCTGCATCTTTAGGCTTTGGGCTAAGTCGGAAAACAAGTCCAGAGCCAGTGATAGTAACCCGTTGCCTGTAAATCCACTAAAGAAAATGTTCTACTCGAATAGCTTACAACGCCTGTTTAGATATTAATATGTTATCTCCTTTAATCTTATGTAATAAACCAGTTATGCTAACATTCAAAGTCTAGATTTAGTCATTACTGTACCCGCGACTTCGTTCGCGTTAATGTCGGAAAATTGCATCTCTTCCTGAAAGAGGGGTATCAGATTTTTTGTACTATGTTGGTGGTGAAACGACTTGGAGCGTGCAAAAAAAGGTTGTTTTGATTGCTTATACACAAAATAACGACGTAATTTGAACGTGGGAAAAGTACCCATTTGTTTTTCGTGTGGAAGATATCCTCACTGGGCTACAGGCACCGGTGAGGCCGTATGTCAGGCTTAAACCGACTAAAACCACATGATGTACTTTCCAGGGTTGGTTATAAGTGCGCGGTCGGTACGACGCATGAGAGCGCGAGTGGAACAGATCCACCTGGATGTTTTCCTACCAGATCCACACCGTCACCTCTTTGCACGAGATGTTCTCCTCGTAGAAGATCGCGAAATTATGGGCCCCCTTGGTATATCTAACAGATTACTCGCAGTCAATGCTAAGGTCCACCCCCGCAACAAATAAATGTTTGCTGCAGAGATTTATTTAGTTACCATATAGGTAAGATTTGAAAATAATGTAACCAAACGGAAAGTGAATGGTCTGAAAATATTAAAAACTTCACCGGTTATCTGTCAATATTTCAGCTCAGATGTATCTTTTTTGGCGATAGTGCCTGCGATTTTTTTAACATAATTATCGCTCTCAAGACAGTTGAGAAACGCGAAGCGTGTTTACTTGTCTGAGAGTACCACGCACCACCACGTGAGTCTAAAACCCGGTGCATGATGGCACCGGTCTCCCGCATTAATGTGTTTTTCTGTGGTGATTGTGGAAACAGCAGGAGTTTTTTTTTGTTGTATGATGATCCCAGAGTAATCGGTAGCCGGTTCTAGGCTATGCCAAAGAGCTATTTTACGACTTGCAGCCACCAACTGCCACCATTAAATTCACAAATATATTTCAGGGGATTGTAAGGAAATGTACATACATTTACAAATACGGTTATAGAACAAGAAGATCCAAACTTTTGAACTTTCGCCTTCTTTGTAATACGTTATAATTATGCTGAAGCGCTTTCGTGCGTTCGCTATAATTATGTTGACGGAAATTAACGAGATCACGTATTCAGTTGTTGGCTGCGAGGGGCAAAATAGCTCTTTGACATAATATTTGATGAAAAAAAAAGCAAATGTATCAACGACATCTATTGGTCTAAAGGAACGATCCAGAAAAAAAACACATCATTACAATGCTAACTGCATTGTAATGATATGTTTTTTTTTGGAACATTTTAAATTCTTATTTCTATGAATAGATTGAACTACGTACAATATTTTTGCAGAAAAGGTTTCCACGTTTGTTTTGCACTTTTAACGTGTTAAGTGCAGTTACCCTATAACCTCCCATAATATTTTTGGAACATAGTACAATTAGTATACTTAGATTGTACTATTTTTCTATTAAATTATGATGAATACTGCACTACAAGTATTTACCTACAGGTATTATGTAATGTTCATATTATAATATATATAGCTCCTCATTCAAGTATTCTATGCTAATAATAAATATCTTATAAAAATATTATCACTTATCGTTATATTTTTGTATAGTTAGTATTACTTGGGGCCTTAACCGATGTCTTTAAGTGTTCTATAATGATGATTTTTCTTGAAAATTTTAAAGTACATTTCTACGGATAGAGAGAACCGATTGCGATAGATCAAATACTTAATGTTACACCAAATTATATACAATACTTATCATAGAACGTTTCCACGATTATTTCGTTCTTTTACTTAATGCGATCAAACACGTCTACAGATTTACCATATATCTATATATTAATACGTGAAGCGAAAACTTTGGATCCCTTTTTACGAAAATTGGGTGGACGGAGGAGTATGAAATTTCGCACACTTATAGTTTATACAGAGAAGAAGTGACGAATGCTAAAATGTTTGAACAATGTTTGCTACAAAGTTAAAAAAAATGCAAAAACGGCATGCATGTACATACAGCTATGAGTGTCCAGTATATATTTTGACCTGTCATGGTACAAAAGTCTATACAGGTCAAGTAATATTGGCCAATGAAATAAACCATGGTCGAAATTCGACCACCACGCGATCTCTAGTATAGATAGATACAGAAGAAAGAAGATCGAAGAGAAGAAATTTCGTCAAAGTATCCCCTTCGCAACAGAAAAAGAATAATTGTTATCGAACTTCGTTTTAAAGAAGTACGACTAAGTACACATTTTGACTTTCATCCCCCCTATGAAGGAAACCGTCCTGAATTTCGGGATAAAAAGTATCCCATGTCCTACCTCGTAGTATGAACTCAAATCATGCCAAGTTTCCTTTGAATCAGTTCAGTAGTTTCGACGTGATGCGCAGCTATGATACAGACATACAGAAAGACAGACAGACGGACGGACGGACAGACAAAAATGAAAAAAAATATATAGTTTTGGCTTCAGTATCGATTATAGAGAGCGCCGTAAAAAACAATTCAAAATGTCTTCAATGTACAGAATAGAAATAACGCGTGGATATTCAGGAAGGTGTCAAAACGATAGTTAGGGTTATTATTCAACAAAGCAGATATCGGAACATTACACCTGGTATAGAAATCTCTGCCTTTTGATACAAATTTGAATAATTGTATGGGTCATTATTTACCAAATACAAACATAAAATGGATTAAGTACCGCCGCGTTATTAAGTCTCAGTGAGATTCAAGGCTTGGTACTGTAATTTTTAGGTTAGCATTTTATATTTTTTAATAACTCATTCATATTATAAATGTTTAATTAAATCTCGTGAAAATGTTGTTTACAAGACCATATAGAAAAATCAACTTCTTTCCGTGAAGCCGATTGGAGCAGTTGAACATTTACTCACTCAGAAATCACTAATGTTAATTCTGTTAAGGCATTGACCCCTTAGCTTTTGATATACAACAGTCACTAAGTATCTGTTTTATCTATTTCTACTTTTAGATATAGAAAGACAGATGTGTGCCATTATATAAAGAAACTAATATTTTATCCATTTGCATCGTTAAGACTTACTAACTAATAAATGCTTCCTTGTTGATGTTGGGTCACATTATGTCTGTTTAGTTTACTCTCCTTATGCATATATTTTTCGTACACAACCGACTTAAATAAAATAAACTCGGAGAGATAATATTAATGGCGCGGTTGCGCCATAAAATGGTGAGTACTACTGCGGCCCTCGAAGATAAAGGTTGAAATTATTTTCTGTTTATTTTTGAAAAACAAAACAAACACTAGATGTATACAGAAGGTCTGTGAGTAATGAGTAAACCTACGATTGCTCATATATCTTAAGATAGTATCCATGAAAGTTTTAGTTAGTCAACAGCTTTAAGAAGAATTAGGAACTCACTCACTTAATTTAATCTTATCTGTAGGATATAAAGCATGATGTTTATTAGTTCTTACTTTCAGAAAAGACCTTCTTCTTTCGTTATTTTTCTGCTTACTTCTTTTTCAGCTTCTCCACGCTATCATTCGTTATTTTTTTGCTTACTTCTTTTTCAGCTACGCAGTTCATCTATCTTTTTTGGTCGCTCTCGTGTTTTTTTATATACATCAACTTTCATAGGTAAATCTCCCTTCACCACATTTCACTCATCCCTCCGTAACACATATCTATAAAAGGATAGCCTATTATTGATCCTCATGTCTTCATCCACTGGCGCTACTTTCAGGCTCCCTCTGATACATTTATTCTCCATCTTATCCATCCCAGTCACACCACACATCCATCTCAACATTAGCATTTCAGCTACTCTATTCACCGGTTGATCTATTTCACCATTGCTTTGTAGCATGGAGCCGACATACCTACTTAAAATTGGAGCAGACTAGTATCGCTATTCCATCCAGCTATTTCAGGACCGAAGAGAGCGCCAAAATCAGAGAACATGATTTAGTTTTAGTTCTTCTGATTTTCAAATCAAAATTCTCTCGTCTTTGTTGCCATTTTTCCTCCAAATCTCGCACCCGTCTTCACCGACCAACACAACGTCGGTCTGGTCATCGTCTGCTAACATAATGCATCAAGGTGCCTCTTCCTGTAGGTCCGATGATAGAGCATCCATTACGAGCCGATAAATCATACTTTTGGAGGTTATGAAATTATATAAATATATTGTAATCTTAATTCTCACATTTACTGAGAAAGACGTTTTTATAATAAGAAACTTGTTATTTTTCAATTTTGTTTAGTTTACTTATTGCCTTAACCATTTTCTATAAACCACCCATAACTTAATAAAAGATTAGATAAGACAATATTTTTTTGTATATACATGAGCATACTATGTATTAAACATTAATTTTGGTTCAATCGTGTTTAGTCGTTTTTATAGCGGCAAAAAAAAACAATAGATTATTTAAAATTAAGAATACACAAAAAAATTATATCAAAATTTTTTAAGCTAATCTAGCCGTATCCTTATAAAACATCTCTAAGGCCTTTGACCTGGTCTGACACGAGGCTTTCGATTCTAGTCGTTTTAGATGGCTGCTCTTCCGACCTAATGGCAATTAATGCCGGGGTACCTTAGGGATCTGTTCTCTCTGTAACCTTGTTCCTGTTCACCTTTGATCGACATTAAATGTCGTGGACGTTAGGGTATAATGATGAAATCAACGTTTACACATACATAACATAATTATATTGTTGCAATGTTAGTAGCCTCAGCCGCCATGAATACATTGCATAGGTACCTAAAATCCTTAACAACATTTTACTAAGCTATTGAAGATATCTACTGCCATATTTATTACTCTGCGCTTATGTCAGGATCACAGTTTCTCGTAAACCTTCAACTTTAATACAGGAAAAACCTTTTTTGATGACACGCCTAAGATTATGTTCGAACTTCGAAACGAGTAAACAGCTTACATCTTTTTAAACCTGAAGTGAATTAATAAACTCTTTTCTGCGACTTCGTCCATTGCGAATAGGTTATGTTTTAGTAAATGTACAAATAGTGTACATTTTGAACTAACAAACGTCTATCTAATTAATTACATAAACTGCGGTCAATTTTATTATAAGTATGTACATTCGTCATTTGCGCTAAGGAACTCAAAATGTAGAACAGAAAGTTTCTACTACAAAAAACATGTATACATATTCCTTGTAGTAGAACTTTTTTCATTAAATATCAATTCCTGTTAGAATAACTCCTTTGGCTCCTTACAATTACTTCCATTTATTTTATTTAAAATGTCATTTATAAGTTTATAATATACTAAAAGCCTGAAGTTTGAACCAAAATAACGAGTGCGTATGCGTGAGCGTGTATCTTTAACACTTTTTGACATAACCTCAAATAAAAAAAATTTAAGATTAAATTTTTTAAATACGTATAAATGATTTAATTTCCATGAAAATTTGTAAAAGTATGTCTTTTTTTCGCAATTCAGAAGACTGGTTTTCAACTTATGTACATTTTTCGAAAAAAAATAACCTTTACTTCCACGAACAATTATCTTGAAATTTTTGTATTTCGAAGGTCCATAAGTGATAATTTTAATCGTTGAAATATCTACTTTAAAATAGTCTAGGTAACTTGGTTTTTTATTGATAGTTAAACCGCTTAAAATTGCGAAAAACCGAAAAAAAGTCTCACTGAATCATGATTTTCTCAATATTTTCAATGATTTTCAATTTTAGCGTTAAAAATTCGTTTTGGCACCAGCCTATATGTGAAAGTCGTAACATTCGCTGAATAGTCGCAACAGAGAGGTAGAAATTTTAACATTAAATATGTTTCAACGAGAATACATCATATTGTCGTTGTTTATTATATTACAAGTTGACAGTGTCTTTAGGTAAATAATTATTAATGGACAGGCTATTTCAAACCAGAAAATCTTAAAAGCAAAGTTCGTTTTTATGGCGTTCTAAAATATGAGAAACTGTAGAAAAATTATGTATCGTTAAAACGTGAAGTTCGATTGTGTTCAAATCGAAATGCTGACGAGTGGAACTAAACAAAAAAATTACATTTCTAGGCTTCAAAACATGATGAGAGACGCTCGACAATGCATGATCCTGTGACGGTGCTATCAAAACATATAAGAAATTCATTTTGGAATATTTAATTTTAAATGTTCCTCATAATCCGAATGGTTTTTCATTCACCTATTCATCAAAAAGCTGATGATGAAAGCAGAACTACATTAAGAACTGGGTGAAATCTCAAGATAAAAGGTACCTACTAAGATCATTAATCAGAAAAACGAGTATAACAGGCATTCATAGAGGAAAATTTAATTTGCTCTAAAATTTGTGATTTAAATATGGATATTTTGGGTTTAATAAGTTCTAAATTCATATTTTCTTTACTACCCTGTATAACAATAACTTCGAAAGTAATAGAAAAATGCACCTTAAGCTTCGTTTATATTACTTTATTTTTGAATATGTAGTAAGTAAGTTATATAGGGCGTAACCTTAATTGTTCCGATGAATGATAGTCAGTAGCGATTCCCAACAAACACTGCCTTAAGTAATGGAATCAAAAGATATCAGCTTATTAAAGTTTGGATGATTGAAAATGCTTCGATATTCTATAAAATTAAATAAAAAGAAAGTGTAATAGAGGAGCTTGGCCAGTAGATCCGTCCGAGGCACTTGTTCGAGTGGTTTCCATTAAGAAATATTGATTCATACAAAGATTGGTATGTTCAGTTGAATATTGAAACAACATGCAATGAAATGAATATAGGTTCCACGTTAAACAATAGTAAGTTAATTAGAAATGAAGAAAAGGCATGTTGTCTTCATGTTGCTCGTATGTTACGTCACGTTGAACGATTGACAAATGTCCAATAACATAGTGTGTAAGTGTGATCGTAATCTGCATAGAGAGCCGAACTGCGTAGGCTTTTCAACGAATATTTTAATCGTTAAATAGTAGAAATCCTACGCACATACTTCATGAGTAAGGGTAATTAAATTAAAATCCTACTGCTGTACGTCACCATCATAGACATCATAGACAACGTAGGAACAGCATTTATGCGTGTTTATTGTTTGGAAATACTAATTCAGATCATCTTAGCCTGTGAGGACGTACTTATATAGCATTTCCATACGCGCTGGCAGTTATAGATGGGATTGTGAGTTTGTTTGTTTGTTACGCTTTCACGCCTTAACTACTCCACCGATCGTCATGAAATTTGGTATACGTTGTCAGGGGTACAAAGAGGACATAGAGTATCTTTGATAAAAATAAAGTACTGTGCCCGGGAAGCCGCGAGCAATAGCTAGTACTTAAGTAAATTTCTAGAACTAGTATGTTTAAATAAATATGTATGTATAAAGAAATATGTATGTATAAATAAATATGTTTATGTAAATAAATGTATGTATAAAAAAATGTTCTATATTTTCCAAAGTCTATTCAGCATTCAGGCTTTATAAAACAAGGGAGAAAGTTTCAAAGAAGTAGAGTCTTTCCAGACAGATCAAATACAAAAGTTATTTACGTAATTCTTTATAGAGAAAATCTATTTGCCATTTGCCCTACTGTTTTTAAAATAATACGAATTGTTGTCACAATGTTCGACATATATTATATCGATTTTCAAATATTTTATCAGATTCAGTGTCAATAAAGACTACGATGAACGATGATTTAATTCGTAGAAGTGACATAATAATATGTATAAATTACTAAACAAACAGTCCTCAGAGACAATATTATATAATAGAGATTCATGCGTATAATCTGTCTAGATATTTTGTCTCTGTCTTTTTATCAGATCTTCAATTTATTTACATTTGTTTTTAACCGACTTCAAAATCTCCTATTTGTACTCCTAGTTACTGTTTCATACATACATACGGTATGAAATATTATTGGAAGTGCAAAATATTCACATAGCAATCAACAAATGTACAAAATTTTATATTCGGATGTTTGTATTTTCGTATTCTTTTTCAGAGTGTAAACTCGATCTAAATAGATGCAATCCAAAGGAAATTATTTTTTCCATTAGTTTAAAGACTACATTTGCTGCTAAGTACTTTATCTGTCTTTCTCTGAAAGTTCCTGGTTCCAGAGAAAGACAGAAAAAACTTATGTATACTCCTACAGTACCGTTCCTTGAACTACAAAATACTTTGAGATTGTAGGCAGACAATAAAACGATTCCAGTGGCATGGCATGGTGCTAATAGTCCTCTCAAAAACTATATACAGGGTATAAGTGACACCGTACCGAATCCTGAAATAGTGTATTCAGACCATCATTCTGAGTGGAAAATCATTGGAAATATCTGCCGGAAAATTCATATTTTTTTAAATACCCCATACGGCCAAAAACTGTAATGTAAAACATTTATGCAATCAGCTGCTTCGACGGCGCCGTGCGCTGAAGGTCATTTACCGTACCGCACACGTATGCGTGTCGCATTATATTACGTAGTTCAAAATCAAACTATTGACTGTAAATCCTTAATCTCGTATTTTTATAATGAACTGACTTTTGCATTGTGATAAGTATCCCAAGAAAGACGTTTTTGTAAATTATGTGCGACGGTGTTACTTACACGCTGTATTGAAATATGTAAATACTCAATTACATATTTCAATAAACAAGGCGTTTATTGAAAAGTGAGAATTTCTATAAATACAAAAGTAAATCCCGCTAATATTATAAATGTGAAAGTTTGGATGGATGGATGGATGTTTGTTACTCTTTCACGCCAAAACTACTGAACCGATTGCGATGAAACTTGGTATGTAGGTAGCTGGAGACCTGGATTAACATATAGGCTCTTTTTTATCCCGATATTCCCACGGGATCGGGACTTAAGCGGGTGAAACCACGGGGCGCTGCTAGTAAGTTAATATGTAGTAAAAATTTCGACGTTAAAAAACGACTTAACGACATTTTCTACAAGCTTACTAAATATTTTTAATTCTGTATAAAAAGCTCAATGTACCGATCACATGCATATAAATATACATAAAAGATCAATAGGCAGTACAGTAGATACTATAGATTTTGTCTACATAGTGGAAGTTACAAAGGCAATTTTAATATTAAAACATAGCCAAAAGTGGTAATCGGTATTATCTCAACTATTCCTGATATTAACAAACTTTTAAATAAACAAATTAAACTGACTTAAAAAAAACAAAACAAAAATGCACTTAAAATCGAAAGATAATTGATTACAAACCTAAAAAGACAGAAAGAACAAAAAAGACTAAAATACGTGGGAGACTTTAAATAAAATAGATAATATTATAGAGGCACTAGGTACCTACTGGTCTGTTTAATGTTGTTGCCAAGCCTCTAATTTCTCATTTTGTGACAATAGGACAACCTTGGGAGCATACCCTTTCAAACAAAAAAAATATTTTCAAAATCGGTCCATCATCGACGGAAATATCTGTGAACCCAAAATTGAAGGAAGTTTAATTTTCCGGAAATTTAATTACTGACCTGACTTGACCAGTCTTGAATAACAATAGCTACTTTCCTTTAAACAAGGTTTTATGAAACGAAAAGGACCTAGATCTAGAAGGAATAAAAGGAAAAAAGTGGGAAATTACCGACTTCTAAAATGTTTATTACAATTTCCTTTAGTTTAAGAACACGTTAAGGCATAGAGTTCTTTACAGGTTAATAGAATCTACATTCTTCACTCTGGCTTCGTGGTCTTCTATACACCTAGTTATATTAAATATACAAATTTTGACAGAAGGTAAAAGTACAAAAATTTACGAAAAAATCTGCGTTTTCTCTTGCTTTCTAAACCTCTTTTTTTTTTTTTTTGTTGACGAGGTGGAAGATCCTGCATGGATGTCCTCCGCCTTGGGAAGGCGAAGGGGTCTGTCGGACTCTTACAGACTAAAAACCACCCCGGTGTTCCACTACTTGCCTATGATCAGGGGAGCGAGAATCGCTATTGCATTCTTCCGCAACCCCCGACAGGCATTGACCCGTCTCACCCTAGACGGGTCACGTCACCCGGTGCGACCATCACCCGTCGACCGCACTCCTCTAAATGCTTTCTAAACCTAAGTTAAGGTTTAGAATTTAAGCGCAATAATAGGTAATCTTTACATAATGTTAATGGTAGGACCTTGTTTCTTAATTTCTTTTTTTTTTGTTTTAATTAATACCAGACGTCAATTTATAACATTATTTCTTTAATGAAAAAAAAATCACGTAGTAAAAAAGTCACACTTACCAAAACTAGTGTGTGTCCTAGTAACCTATTTTGACAGAAAAGAAACAGATATTTAATTTTATGAGTTTAAAACAACACTACGTTTATCTTTCGACCAAATTTCACCCTAATATGTTTAAACCAGTCATTAATTTTTCTCTTATAACAATCACTTTCGCAAAGTGCAACTACGTAGAGTAACACAAGAACAAGTAAGTTAGACGACAAACCAACTGTTCAGTTCGCGCGCGACGTACAGCGATTGGGTACGGCGATTGGGATGTTAGTGAGATGAAGCGTCTCCACTTCATGTCTCTTACTGGGGCGCGCATGCTCGTGTATCCCGCATGTCTCTTATACACATCACAAACATAGTTTTTTTTTTTGTTTGTTGCAATAGTATTATTTTTACAAGATTGGTTATTTGTTATTTGTTTGACTTTTGAATTGTAAATATCAAAATTAATTATAATATTAAAGTAGTCATCACGGTATCAATTTGTCACAGAAATTTAATTAAATAAAACAAACCTTCTTATAAAATTGTAAACATAACTTTATGATCTTTAGTTAATTCGATTCTTGGTACTAAAGAAAAACATTTACTTATTGGAATAATATCATAAAATCTGATTGCTATTTTGAATAACTAAAAAAAGATCACCATTAAATCAAAATTAATTGGTATAATCTTCGATCATATATACCGTGGTATATTTGATCCAAAGGTATAATATACAAGAGTAAAACACAAAACCAACGAAATAAGTTAAGAAACCTAAAAATCATAAGTCATCTTCCAAACACATATAACATTTTATAAATAACAAATTTTGAGTCAGTAGACAAATAGTAGATTATACAACAAAGTGAAAAGAAGGCTTCAATCAAAAATCAATTTGTCCATAGTTTATCATCTAAATCGTTATTATGTTTTTATATTATATTATATTTGTGTACATATTTGCATGTATTATATATATATATATATATATATATATATATACTTTATTTAAGTATTTTTGACGGATATTTAGTTTGTATATTTACCTAATAAACTGTAATATGTTTAATGCACCTACTTCGTGTTTTCGCATCATCACCCGAAGGTTGACTGGCAAAGAATGCCTAAGGCATTAAGTCCACCTCTGTACTCTATGTGCATAAAGTTATAAATAAAAAGGGAATTTAATTCGAGGGATCAAGTTGGATCTCGAGAGCAGTTAAGGATTCTAGATTAGAATCCTGAGCGGAGCGAGGCATACAAGGACCGAGATAAAATATAAAATCTCATTAGTTGTGTAAAAAGTAGACTTTTGACCTCGAGAATCACATTTTATTATATAATTGGTAATAAGAGAATGAATGAATGAAGTCTTTATTTGCGTGAACCTGGGTACATTTGACAGATGTGATAGAAAAAAAAGTTTCACCTTCAGTTGTTCAAATGTTTAACTGTTTAACATGCAATTTAGACACACTTATTTAAAAAAAAAAAGAAAAAATATCAATGAGAATGAAATAAAATAGTAACATAATAATTAAGTACGCTATTATTATTACAATATTAAAATAGAGATGTCCTATTTTATGAAATTACAATAGAACAAAGGATTAAATATTAACATTAGAAATTTATAGTGAAATTAGTGTAAACAATTTTCGAAATTCTGGGTTATATTCTTGTTTGGTTTTGAAACGGTCGTATTAGATAAGATTTGGGTATTTGGCAAAGTCGCCGTATTTTGTGGTTACTGTGGCTGAGAAAGCTGTAGTGTAATCGTTTCACAAGGTTTTCCTGTCGATGTTGAAGGGCGCGCTGGAGATAGTGGTGCCCAAGGGTCAATAGTGGACGGTTTACTCAACATTTAATATCTCAAATATAAGAATATCTGTAAGCCTGAAATTCTCAGAAAATGTAGCTATTATTGATATAAATAAGTGTACCAAATTTCTTTTGAAATCATTAACAATCAAATTTTTTTCGAAGCTTACTTGCATAATGTATCAGTGTCTCTGTCAGCGTTCTGAGATTAAAAAAATACGTTTTTTCGACTTCGATACTTTAATTCTTTACAAAATTTCTATGGAGTATGCGTACCGATTTATGCACCTGAGAGGGAATATTATGAAAAAACCGGAAAACAACACAATTTTGTCTTGTTATTGTTGATTTAAAAATGAAGTAGACGGATTTTTTTTTAGCAAACTTTATATCTTAAAATATGCATATCAATATCAATGAACCTATTTCTTCAGAGAAACTGAATCGAGGCGGAAAAAGCCGCATTACCTAGTTTTTTTTTTCTGACGCCTAGGCTATTTATTACCTTTCTGATAAAAAGCGATATAGCTAGAACAATAACTACACAGCCCAAAGTAATACTCGTTCCTGCTACTTCAGTGTTTAAAGTTTCTGAACGGAACAGTAAGGTACACATACCCTGATATATGAAGTTTCAAAACGAAGTTTGAAAATTTCCAACGTACGTAACTTTGTGCAGTCTTTGTGTTACTAAAAAAAGGACCTTTTACCAACTTAAGATATCATTGAAAGTTCTTGGAATCTTTGTTTTTTACAAAAGTAATAAAGTATACGTTCTCATTTTATATGTATCTACATACATATACATACATTTGTACATGGTATGGACGGTATTAAGGTTGTGGTGATCATATCTATTGGTCGTACAGGGAATGAAACGTAGGATGCTCTAAATTTCCAACAAGTGTACCAAGCTATTGAATTGTTTTACTACATACAAACGGTCGGAAAGCGAGTCATACCTACGTGTCTCAAGTTCGGTATACACTCGTTACACAACCAGACGCGAATGCGCCGCAGTGACGAACGAACGGTGTGATACTTTTGTAGACAGTAAGCTTGCGATATCTATATTTGATTAAAATATAGTAAACGCATAAATCTACTAAAAAAAAAACAACATGAATTTTTATTGAAACATATTTGCAATATATCATTACATTATATAATTAAACTAGCCGTCCCTGCAGTTTCACCTGCGTTTATGGTCACTGCTCCGCTCCTATCGGTCGTAGCGTGATGTTTTATAGCCTTCCTCGATAAATGGGCTATCTAACACTAAAAGAAATTTTCAATTCGAACCAGTAGTTCCTGAGATTAGCGCCATCAAGTAAACAAACCAGCAAACTCATCAGCTTTACAATATTAGTATAGATATAATTATAATATTAACAATCATAAAACTAGAAAGAAACTCAAGTAGGTAGATGAAATTAAAATACTGTAGGCAGGCAGCCCTTTCGCGTGTTTATTTATTTCGCGTGTACCGCGCGTTGTAGGTAATTATTTCAAGGGCAGCGCCGAGTCACAATACTGGATAGATAATATTACCGTGGCTTTACTATCAAAAGCTCCCTAAATTACTCGTATCACAGTTTATAGTTTAAACTTAGACAGCTTTCTATAATAAGGCCGCTTAGGACTAATACTTGCCTTAAACTTAAATGGTGTTGTTTACGTAGTGCTTGTTTTTGTATGCTTTTTTTAAGCATACCATGAGCCAGTTGATTCATGATCATGATTTCATCATGAAATGGCGACAAATTGTCAATTTTATTAGAAAAAAATTTACCGATGAACATGAATTTTATCACTTTTCAATGGCTTATCTAACTAGCAACCTGACCCGGCTTCGCACGGGTAGCAGAGTATATGTAGGGATATGCCTTCTTTTTTATCTGTATTAGTGTTTTATCAGCCTGTTGCATTTAGCATGTCTCATAGATTAAAATGTAAAAACACACTTGTGAAAATTTCACTACTGATCCGCCTTATTCGGGATAGTCTCAATTTAAATCTAGATAAAATACAAAAACGATGGTCTAATTTAATTAAAGATCTGCAAAAAATCACCTAATTGAAAATTATGTTTAAAAGTATTTTCTAGTAATATTTTATTTACAAAACTATAATGAATTATACACCTAAACCTTCCTCACGAATCACTCTATTCGTTGGTGAAAATTGTATAAAAATGCGCATGGCAATTAACGGCGTGGGACGTTATTTTATAATTTATAGTGATTGTGTGACAGAGGCACTATTTTACATTTATCATCCGCAGATCAACAGTACTGGTTCTTGATGACATTATTATTTGACGTGACAAGCAATAAATAATGAAATAAACAATATCATTTAAATACTTAAGAATCTTCATGTATGCATGTATTAAAGTAAAGCATTTTTCATAACATAAGTATTGTATCTGGTTTTTCTTCATTTACGAAGCAAAATTGAGTCGTCTCTTACTTGATACGCAATAAAGTCGTGCATGTTCGAGTCCACTGTTCCGGAAAATATTTATACCCACTTGCAATGCATACCCTACTCACAACGAGAAACGTGGTATAAGATTTTCTTATTAAATATGCATACTTCGTATGATGATGGCGGGAGCAAAAGACTTGATTCCGACACACCGCCCCACCGATAACCCCGGTAAAAAAACGTGTTTATCAATAGTCGCAAGCTCTCTACTGAAATTGTTATAACTAGTAGTTAACTAACACTAGTCTATAAGATTAGGTACTAATAATAATAATAAACTGTAATCGGTTTAAAAATAAATCGGTAACTAAATCTAAAATTTCATTTGAAGATCTTTCATTCATGACGAAAGGCGAAATTGTTGAGAATTTAAAATATATGAGACTTGGTAAGTTTATTTTAGTTTTAGTTAGTGGAATTATTTTATAAACTAGAGGACTAAAATGTCCTTAATAATAGGCTACATTCGTGCGGAAAATAATCCTGGTTCAGCAGGTTCAAAAACCGCATATATGGAACCCCTTACACCAACTTTACATTCACTAAAAAAAATCTTCAACCTTTTTAATCTCTACTTAATATATAAAGCTGAAGAATTTGTTTGTTTGCTTGCTTGAACGCGCTAATCTAAGGAACTAAAAGTCCGATTTGAAAAATTCTTTCAGTGTTAGATAGCCCATTTATCGAAGCTATATATAATCACGCTACGAACAATAGGAGCGGAGCAGTGACCATAAACGCAGGTGAAACTGCGGGAACGGCTAGTATTTAATAAACCCGAAGCAACTAAGGCTTTTTCACAAACACCAATGCAAAAAAGCCCTGACTTAGATAAATTGTATTTTTTATTCGTCGTCGTAGCATAGAAATAAATTTTATTGAACTTATACCAATAAACAAAATGATTACTTAATAAATCAAGTGGAAATATACAAAGGGTGGCCTTATCGTTAAAAGCATTTTTTAAGCAAAATTTAAATGGATAAAACTACACTAAACAGATGATCATGTGTATGTGTGAATCTTGAGTAGTTTTAGAGTTAAAAGAACGTTTATGATTATGTATTTATACGAAAAGGTATTACATACATACATACTCTGAATTGCCTGACGTTTCGACCAAGTTGCACTGGCCGTGGTCACAGGCTGACTGGCTCAGCCAGTGCAAGTTGGTCGAAACGTCAGGCAATTCCCGTATAAATACATAATTATATCATGGAACGCGAAAGTTTAAAAGTTAGAACGTTTATGGAACAAATTTTATATCATACGATTAAATATTAATATCATACGATTCAATCTTCAACTAAAGCTTTAGTTTTACGAACACTCGTTATTATAGTTAGTAATAAATTATTCAATACGCTTTTAAAGTACACTTGATAGATACATATGATATCGGTAGCTTTATCGCTTGTTATTCCAGATACAATTCCTTTGCGTTTATTTACGGTATCTAATTTAGCAGATGTTTTATTGCCGTTTCTATTATATATGTATTATCTAAACCGGAAGTTTAAGGGCTTGTTAAACGACTTTTAATATTTAAAATTATCTACAACGTAAAAAAATTATAGACTTATCACTATTACGTGTACAGTCTCGATACCATTGAAACCTTATTTCACTCGCCTAAATGTCACTTACTATGTTGTACTGTCCATTATATACATTATTTTATTATGGACTCTATCCCGCGCAAGAATCAGCGCAGGAATTCCGCCAATGTCAAGTGTTTTATAATTATACAAGCTATCAGAGTAATACATGTTCATGTTTACAATTTACAACATGACATTAAAAATTTGACGTTTACATTCACGTTAGTAAAGAAGCATATACATCCATACATACACTCTAGCCTGTATCCCCTAAGGAGTAGGCATAGGCGTGTTAAATACACAGATTTAGCTATTTTTAATTTTGTCCCACCCACGTAATAGGGAGCTAGCCTATTTGCCGCCAACCGAACACTTTGGAAATTAAAGATGGGAACGCACGCACGTGGGAGAGCCATGCTACGGCACGTATGGGCCGGCTCGACCGGAGTGATACCACGGCCTCACAGAAAACCAGCAATGAAGCAATGCTTGCATTACTTTTCGCCGAGTGAGTGAGGTCACCGGAGGCCCTAACCATTCTCTCCCCCTTCTCTTCGTCTTTTCCACCCTTCCCCTACTCTCACCTTAAAAGCCGGTAACGTACTTGGGACTTTTGAGTTGCAGGTGCCCCTTGGGCGGCGGTAGTCATTTACCATCCGTCTGCTGTTTTGCCCCTTATACCATAAAAAAATCCAAATTTTCCTTTACCAATTTTTGACTTTTACGCACTTATCCCACTAATGTTATAATAAGAAGTTTTTCTCATAATTAGTGTAAGTGGCTAGGAGCCGTTCTGATTAAGATTAAATAAATAAATAAATCTAGCCTGATTGGAGGATCCTCCCTTTGTGTTGGAGGTAACTTTTACACCCCGTTCCTCCACAATCACATCACGCTGCATGGTTAAACAGTCTGCTTTCCATACGAAACAGATAAAAATAGCATTTTGTACAAAATTCTTTATTTACAAAAAAAACATATTTAATTATTGAGTGTATATGTTACGTAAATTTTGCAGGCATTATACTTTTTTAGGTAGCGCCATCGTAACAGTCTTTACTTCCAAGTAAGCGTCAATACAGTCGAAGCCACTGAAACAAAATTATTAAATAAATGTTAATGAATTTCATATAAAACGTAGGTCATCTCGTTAAATAACAAACACGTACAGAATTCAAAGGCTGCACACAAAATCTTAATTTGAATTTTTAAATGAACAAAAGACTTTGTAAAGGAAACTGGATTACAATTTACGATTTAACTTTTTTCAACAATTCTTGGATGATTACACTATTATTTATAAGGAGGTTATTCCTTGAATTTTGGTGAATTAAACTTCGTATGTTTTTTTTTTTACTTTTTATTAAACGTACTTAAGCGGATTAGGATTTAGTAAGATATCCTTACATCTAATTCGTATAATAATTTAAAAAAGTAGTTGACAAAAAGGGAAATGAGACCTTTTTTTATTGGCAATTTATGTCGGTAAAATTTCAAAAAAATTATAGTAAACTATACTGTTAAAAATATTTAATTTTATTATAATTAACCAGCTGTGGCCCGCGGTTTCACCCGCGTAAGTCCCGATGCCGTTTGAATATCGGGATAAAAAGTAGCTTATGTATTAATCCAGGTGTCCAACTATCTACATACCAAGTTTCATCGCAATCGATTCAATAGTTTTTGGGTGAAAGAGCAACAAATATTCATACATCCTCACAAACTTTCACGTTTATAATATTAGTACTCTCTACATTAAAAATACAAATGATATTCAAGTTCAAAGTTCAAATACTTGTCGTGTAAAATAAATGACGAATATGCTTACCCTTCGCGGCCCAAACCGGAATCCTTGAAACCTCCGAACGGCAACTGGGGTGCTGATACTAGGTAAGTGTTAACCCTAAAACATCAAATATAAATTACATATAATACAGCCAATTCCAAAATTATTTACCACAAATAAGTTTTTGAAATAGAACGTTCAGTATTAAATTTCAATGAGAAGAAAATGTAGTGAGGAATTACCAGACAACACCAGCTTCGACGTGCTTGCTGAATTGCAGTGCATTGTTTATGTTATTAGTCAAAATTCCTGCGCCTAGACCATAGTTATTCACGTTGGCGCGTTCGATAGCTTCCTCCAAAGTGTCAAACTTCAGAATACTTTGTACTGGTCCAAATATCTATGAATTTACATTTACATTACATTTTATTAACTTTAAACATTTTATTAAATTTATTTACATACATACATACATACCTTACATTTTATTTTCATTAAAATATTTCCAAAGTCAAAAGTCCTTAAATAAAAATAAAAAAGAGTACCAACCTCATCTTTAGCGATAGCCATGTCATCTTTAACATCAGCAAAAATGGTAGGTTCTACATAAAATCCTTTTGTACCTATACGCTTCCCGCCGTATACCAACTTTGCGCCTTCTTTTTTACCCTTCTCGATGTATCCCATCACTTTTTCCAGCATAGTGCCATCAACCTGTATTCAAAACAGTTTGATAAATTCAGTCAAAATAATATATAGCTCATATTAGGCCACAAGTGATCTTGGCTTTCCTCTGACTAGTTTTTGTCTAGGGTTAAATTTTGTAAATCAAAAACAACTCGTTAGTTCGAGCTAAACGTATAACTAGTTTTTTTGTCTGATCATAAATTCATATGACTATTATTCATCAAATTGCAAAATAATGAATTAACTACACTATCAAATTCAACACAAAGTCACACACCTGAATCCAAAGGAGAATTATTCTTTGTGTGACGAACGAAAGATCGTACGTAAAGAATTTCTGTCCCACTTTGTGATATTCTGGTGGTACGTGGAAAAGGATTGTAGGAAAAAGTCTCGTTGTTAAAATGGTCGTTACGAAAGACAAAAAATTGTGTGTCTTTGGAAAGTGTTTTTAAAAAGACACACATCGATAATGAATGAAGCTCAAAGAAAAACAGTGTTAGAGCTTCCATTGCGAGTGGATCGTGTTAAGGTATTCTGATCAAAATCCAATTACTAACATAGTGTTATTTTATTACTAACCCCGTAATACCACAATGTCTTTTCGTATTTAGCCAATGGCAATAGCATTTTCACATTCGAATAAAAAAATATTTTACAATAATGGTAAATTACCTGTGGTCCGTGTTGAGTCGTAGGAAGGCTCGGATCCCCTATCTTAATACTCTTTGCATGCTGAATTGCAGCTTCAATGAACTTGTCGTAAATCTTAGAATGAACATATAATCGAGATGCAGCTACGCATATCTGACCTTGCAATGAGAAAATACCAGACCCAGCTATCTGTACGGCGGTATTCACTGAAAAAAGAGTTAATTTATTTTTATAATATGCATTTTCATTAAAGACATTAATTTTAAAATCAATTAACTTACAATCGGCATCGTCCATTATAACGAGAGGGCTTTTACCACCGAGTTCAAGTGTTACTCGTTTAAGATTATTCACCCCAGCGGCCTGTTGAATTAGCTTGCCAACCTAAAACCATGGAACGGTACTTAGGGCTTGCAGGCAGATTTGAACTATTTTTCTAATTTGTACTTTTTGTTTGGACTGGTATGAATTATTATTATAAAGAAAGGTCTTAATCATTATCGTTTTTGCGTAACATCCCATATTTGCTTTAGTCAACAATATTATAATTGCTTACTTTAACAGATCCAGTAAAAGATATCTTGGCTACGTCTGGATGATGAGTAAGAGCTGCACCAGCTGTATCTCCATACCCGTTGACTATGTTGACGACACCCTTAGGTAGACCAGCTTCCAGTAGCAATGCAGCCAGATATAGTGCAGTTAATGGAGTCTGCTGCGCGGGCTTTACCACTGCTGTACAACCTAGTGAATAAAAGTTTAGTTTTATTTTACTGCGTTTAATTTATTTTGTTCACAAAAAAAATCAGGGAAAATAACTTACCCGCAGCCAAAGCTGTTGTGACTTTATTAATGAACATAGCGATGGGTACATTCCATGGTAGGATAAGTCCACATACACCCACTGGTTGTTTTAGTGTATAAGAGAACAATTCACCATCTGCGAAGAAATAATGATTTAATTATCTTTTTATTAAAATTGCTAGTACTATAGCTACTTTTTACCTTTACACACACGGTAACAAAAATAAAATCCTTAATGATTTTTTTTTTTTATGATATAGGGGGCAAACGAGCAGACGGGTCAATTGATGGTAAATGACTACAGGCGCCCAAGGGGTGCCCTTCTGAACTCGAGAGTCATAAGTGCGTTGCCTCCCTTTAAGGTGGGAGTAGGAGAAGAGGGGGAGGGGGCGAAGAGTGGGAAGAGGGGAGAGAGGGGGAGGAGGGGGAATAAGGGAGAGGGAAGGGTTAGGGCCTCCGGTAACCTCACTCACGCGGCGAAATGCAATGCAAGCATTGCTTTACGGCCGGTTTTCTGTGAGGCCGTGGTAACGAGCGGAGTCGAGCCGGCCCATACCTACGTGCCGAAGCATGGCTCTCCCACAAAGAATTATTAATCTATCTATTAATCATTATAGATTTAATTTTATTTGACAGGTTAAAATGTTAGTGTTTCTCTTAAATAATCAGGCAGTTCAGTATCAAATACCGACCAACTATATATATTTTAAGTTATTAAAAGAATATTCTTACGTTCTTAGATATTGGTTTACAAGTACTTGCATTAGTAAATTAACTTTTAAATATCATCCGCCGAAGTGAAATGAAAGCTTTAAAAACTTTTAGGTATAATTAAATCATTAACCGTAGACTATTACGCAAAAGGTAAGTAAAGTATTATTTTTAATGGTTCGTTTTTCTTTGGAAAGAAATTACAATCCATAATATGTAAGTAATACTTTGCTAAAATAGTTTTATTTATTTTTTTATTATGTGTATGTATGTGTGTTTTAAAAGAAATTCGTATATATATATACAATTATATTAATAGTTTTTTTAATTGTTTTTTTTTCTTATACGTGTATAACTGTTTACCTGCAGGAATTGTGGATCCCTGGATCTTGTCAGCTAAACTTGCCAGATAGCGAATATTTTGGTCTACGTGGCCCGCAAGGTATTTAGCTATATTAAGTACCATGCCGTTATTAAAAGATTCTAGGTCAGCAAGATACTGGGCATCTCTCTTAACCAGGTCGGCAAACTTGTTCAAAATCCGTCCGCGCTCGGATGCGTCCATCAATCGCCATTCCGAGTTACGATGAAAAGCACGCTTTGCTGCACTCACTGCTAGATCTACGTCTGCCTGAAATTAGAGACATAATCAGAATTTATTTTTTGAGCAGAATAAAGGCAATTACTAAAACTAATTTTGGTGAAAGAACACGCATCCTTCCCCAAGTTTGATTTGTCGTCTGTGCGTATCAACTTTTTAATCAATAGCGACGTAAGTCTAAATCCAGTTTAATAAAAACTTTAAACAAAAAAGAATAGAGCCATTCCAGAATATTAAAGCGACCACATCATTATACGGCGTCCTTATTAGAAGTCAACTGTAATGTATGTTGGATATAGCAAACTAAGAATTAGGAGAGCCAAAGTCAAAGAATTTATAGTCACCGTTGTTCTTATTTTTAGGATCTGTTCCGGATATTTTAGAGTGGGTGAGTTTGTGTGTGCCTGACGAATATGTAAAGTTTCGACAACAACAAATAGTCCTTTGTCATCCCACGAAGCGTATCTAACTCTATGCAGACTCAGTGTCTGCTAGTCGCTTATGTCATGAAAATTTCTAGTGCTCTCTCTGAATTTTATATATATAATAAAATTTAAAAGTACATTTAACAATCCTGTAATATGTATGTATATTCATAGTCATATTTAGAACAATAAATTTTCTTGTAACAGCAAATACTTTGCTAAAACATTTTTTTATCCTGAATAATAAAGCAATAATGTGTTGTACCTTGTCTCCTTCGGCAACTGAAGCAATGACTGACCCATCATGAGGAGAATATGTGTCGAATGTTTTACCACTTTTCGCATCCACCCATTCGTTATCAATGAACAACTATAAAAGAAAATTGCTTATTAGTACTATACAATCTTAATATAATGATATAGTAGCTATTAAAACATTTTTATACTAAATTAAAAATATAAATGTTAAAACATTAGTAAGTTACATGTAACAAACATGGCAATTTCGCATATGTCCATAGATTTAAACGTAATTATTGCTCTTAGATTTAAACCTTGAAAATGCTACTGTTCGTTTAGGACTACACACACTTCGGATGTAATGTTTTTACGTAATGAATACTTTTTCTTCGCTGGTTGCATTTCTCTAAAACATATTTTAACAGACCTCGGTGCACAAGCGAAAATTCCATGATTTATACGCTGTTAGTAGTATTTTTTAACCACATTCTTATTTAATAATCATAGAACATAGGCATATTGATTTTACTTATTTGCTGGATACTTTTTCAGTCTATGTAGATATGAGGAAGCACATGAATTATGCCACTCTAACCTTAGAGTCAACGAATTTATAATCATTGTATGAGAATTTTTCGTTTGTAACATATAGCAATAGCAAACATGTACTGTTCCTACACCAAAGACTCTTTCCTAAACTGAAATCACATTTATTTATCTGTTTACGATAAATTGCTGTACAATATGTAAAAATATAAAGATAATCAAGGTTTTTCCCTTGCAGAAAGATAACACTGATAAGTAACAATGACTTGTGTCTTTAAAGTTTTTTTTGTTTTGTTTTGTTGATGAGAAATATTAGGTGGTCTAATTTTCTGGATTTTCAGAAAATAAAACCAGGTTTTTGTCCATGTTTTCGACAGTCCCTACGGATATACATGCTTATGTCTAAAATTGCCATTTTTATTTCATAATTAGCTTCTATTTACCTATGCGTATATAACCATATATTTAGTTTTCTGAAATAAGTAAGACTTAAAAGTTAAATCTTCTCTTTCAGAGTTGGTAATCGGTAATCTGGCAATTTTTAATAAAAAATTAAAAAAAAACTGTTACACTGTTGTTGAAATTACCTACATTGAGTTATACATATAACAAAAAAATATTGGTACTTTTTAGATTTTTTTAACGTCACATCAGTTCGAAACTTTATAACCTTTTCCTGTAAACCATGACTTTTGGCATGTCACTTTGTGCGTAGGTACCGTCATTTTAAATAATGTTAACGTGATGTGATAACGTACGTAACGTTACAGAAAAAAATATATGGAACCACCAAAGAATTTGACTTAATAGAAAAACCTATCGTTAACATAATTCAAATCACTTAAACCGTTAACGGGAAACCTGTGAATATAAGTTAAAAACACATGAGGAACATAATATGGATGTACTTTCTGTTCCTTATTAGAAGGCGGTAAAAATCACAGACGAGAAAAAAATAAATATACTGCGGATTCACTGTTTTTAAGTCAGTTTTGTGCGAGTACAAATTTTAATATTGTTACGTGGGTATATGTGTTTGGGAAGCCCGCCACCGAGAGGTATTTTTAGTGCACTATTTTTTCCAAGAAATGTATACATGTTCTCAATAAATGCATAAACCTTACTCGAACACAGGTTTTCTTTTTTTATTTATACACTTACTCAAAAATACATTACTCATTGCGTACTAACCACATCGCATCACAAGTGCATAAATATCACCTTCATTCATGTTTCATATACGAAATAAAATATCAGTTTACACTTTTTTTTACAGTTTGTCCAACTGTCGAATCAAAAACAAACAACTTTTATAGATAAGACTGGATAAGACCGACCTATTTGTACACTGTTTTGTACATAGGCTGCACTAAAATTATCGGGAATGGAATATTTCCACTATTCCTATCACATTCAAATCTTTTTAATTGAAAACTCCTTGGTTTTAAAAATCGAATACCATTTATTTATTTAAAAAAAGATTCTCGGTCTTCTCACAAGGTCTTCTCAAACTTGTTTGGTCGTTGAGAAAATGGAATTGACTCGAGAAAATTCAAGGGCGATGATTTATTATGACTTTCGAAGCGGTTTAACACAAAAACAGTGTGTTGACCGAATGCTTTCTGCATTTGGTGATGAAGCCCCATCCAAAACCACAATTTATCGCTGGTTTGCTGAATTTCAACGTGGATGTGTCAAGCTCAGTGACGATCCCCGTCAAGGTCGTCCAAAAACTGCAGTCACCCAAGAAAACGTTGATGCTGTGCGTAAGCTGATTGAGGAAGATCGACATGTGACATACCGCGAAATTCAGGCAAATTTAGACATTGGCATGAGTCAAATACAAATAATCTTGCATGAACAATTAGGTGTAAAAAAGTTGTTTTCCCGATGGATACCGCATTTGCTCTGTGAAGAGCAAAAAGCGGCTCGCGTTACTTGGTGCGTCAGAACTCTCGAAAGATTCCACGCAGGATCCTCAAATGCTGTATACAACATTGTATCAGGTGACGAATCCTGGATATACGCGTATGAACCCGAAACAAAAAACCAGTCACGAGTTTAGGTGTTCGAAAATGAGTTAAAGCCAACTAAAATTGTTCGTTCACGGAGTGTTGCAAAAAAAATGGTGGCCACGTTTGTCTCCAAAACTGGCCATGTTGCGACTAATCCTCTTGAGGGACAAAGAACGGTTAATGCAGAATGGTATGCTAGCATTTGTTTGCCACAGGTCGTTTCCAAACTCCGTAAAGAGAACTGCAACCGCCGCTTCATCCTCCATCACGACAATGCGAGTTCTCACACCGCGCACAGAACAAAAGAGTTTTTAGAGCAAGAAATCCGCCGTACAGTCCCGACCTAAGCCCTAATGATTTCTATACTTTCCCTAAAATAAAGAATAAATTGCGTGGTCAGAGATTTTCATCACCTGAAGAAGCTGTGGACGCCTACAAAACGGCCATTTTGGAGACCCCAACTTCCGAATGGAATGGTTGCTTCAATGACTGGTTCCATCGTATGGCAAATGTGTCAAATTTCGCGGAGAATACTTTGAAAAGCAATAAATAGATTTTTAAATAGTAATGTTGTGTCACTTCCTTGATTCCCGAAATTTTCAGTGTAGCCCTCGTAATACATAAATCTTTAATATTTGTCGTTATCTTTATCATAAACTGATTACGTATCTATGAACATACCGCTGGTTATAGGTAGTATACGTAATCTACCAACCGTGACATTGCATATTCCGATGTTTGATAGTCTAAAGTTCGAACTCCGCATGGTATTCTCAAAAAAACTTTTGACTGGCCTGTTGGCCTAGTGGTTAGTGACCCTGACTGCTACGCCTTTGGTCGTGGGTTCCATTCCCACCCGAGTCTCGGTGTTCTATGTGTCCGTTATTTGTATGTTTGTTAAGTCCCCCGCGACACAGGAGTCATTCCTAATGCGGGAGATGTCTTTAAAAAAAAAAAAAATCACCGACTTCAATGTGCCTAAATCATGATAAATTATAATAAGAGGCCATCCATAAATTACGTCACACGAATTTTGGACCCCGTCCTTGTAACAGGTGGTCACATTTGTGGAACCCCCCTCCCCCCTCACTGTGAGGCGTCACATATTTTGCAACTTTACACCCAAGGAGCTGTCAGCAGAGTCAAAACTTTAGTAGTAATAACTCTATCTGATTTAGAACCCTCTAATCTGTTAAGTTAACCCACAATGAACGAGCATTAGCAGAAATGCACCGATTGAGAAATCTTATTTCTGACGAAAGGTAGACACCGGTTCTCCTTTCATGACGTCGGTTAAAAAAAATGATTCCGATGAATTGAGAACCTCCTCCTTTTTTGAAGTCGGTTAAAAAGAGAAATCTAGAGACGAACCACGTGATAGGCCCAGAAGTAGGTATTACATTTATTGATATAGGTTTCTTACATTATTACAGGTGCACAGGTCACTTCTTATCTCATTTATTTATCCGTAGACTAGTTAATATAATAAATAAAAACTTAAACGAAAAAAGAAAGGAACTGAAAAGCGAAAAATAAACTTGTTAGTTTTACTAAACTGCTAGACTAATATAAATAACTAAATAATTATGAGTCGGACATAGAAACCAGCAAATTATATAATACATAAAATTAAGTGATGGCAGCGGCTACGCGACGAGTCTATTTGCCGAAGTGTTTTTTAATTTAATTTTTTGTTTATCCTATCTAATAAAATAAAGAAAATTATCAGAATCGACTACTATGTGAATAGTTATGCGTAGCCATACATAAAAAAATACAAATATACTGATTGCCTTGAGAACCTCCTCCATTTTTTCGTCAAGTTAATGTTATTGTTGTAAGTTGATAACAATCTTAATATCTATACTTATAAATCTTACGTACCTTCGTGTATTTTATTTGCGGTGCCATCGTAAATACTATACAAGACACAAAAACTAATAAAACTGGCAAGTGCACGGCAAACGGTCATTATATATAAGTAAAGTACTTACATTAATACCGATAAGATAATAAAATGATACAGTCGTGTCGTGATTACGGAATATAATATTATGTGTTATCTTTAAAATAGGCATCATAATATATTTGTTCCGCTTCTGCTATGGTGTGCTGCTATGATAGTTCTCACCGTGCCCTACAAACTTTAGACCATTTTCAGGAATTAGTGCTGAATGAATTAATTATTTATTTTGTAAATATATCTCTTCAGACAGAAAACTAGATGGTAACGAAATTTCTTATGACTAGCCTTCAGAAGAGACGCTGAAACAAACTCAAAGATCCAAGTCTACAGTAATTCGAAACGTGCAAGTGCTACTTAGTTCGGCTACGGGAGTCCAATACAAAGGATTACACACAAGGTATTTTACCGGAGGCCCTAACCCTTCCCTCTAGTCTCCATCTCCCCTCTTCCCTCCCTTTCCCTACTCCCACTTTTAAGGCCGGCAACGCCCCTGTGTGCCCATGGGCGGCGGTAGTCACTTACCATCGGGCGACCCGTCTGCTCGTTTGCCCCTATACCATAAAAAAAAAATGATTGTCTGTAAAGTCGGTTTACGGACGATAATTTTATGTGATAATGTCATAAGAAAACAGTGGAAGAGAGATAGTCACAAGCCAAACGCTTAGGCTTATCGTGCCTCTCTCGCTTGTTACGCGCTCTCGCTTGCGCGCTTGGCTCAGGCGGAACGTGACAATGAGCCATGCTTTTTCGTGCGTGCAGCCGGCTTCATCGATTTATAAGACGTTATCACGTCAAAAAAAATATTTTGTTTTGTTAGTGGGCTCAGACTTTCCGGCAACAGCCAGTTCGAGTTACAGCGATCCTGACCTGCTTGAGCTATTGCTTACAGTCCCCCGGTGAGGTGATGACCCGTGGGGGCTTCCACACGATAAAAAAAAAAAAAAGTTGCTTACTGGGGACTGTAAGCAACTATTTTTTTTCCATCCGTATAAGCAATTTCCCTTTCCTTTCTTACCTAACTGTCCCTTTCAATATACATAATAAACAATACACATAATAAATTGTGGTTGGAAAGAATGTGCGTGTTTAATACGCCTTAAATCGAATCATGACGTCACTCCGTAGGTTACACCATCATTATCAACATTCCTCAGCCGTGAATTTTTTTAACGGACTTCTAAATATGACGCAGGCCACAGTATGGAAAGCCCAAATGTATAATCAGTAATCACACCAATCTACAAAATTTAATATTTTATCTGCTCATTGTTAAAACGCTTTATTTTATCAATGGGTACGATCACTTATATAGTGATCGTACCCATTGATAAGCGGATAAGCAAACTTATTAAAATATCTGTTATTTAAAAAACATGGCTACTATAAAAACTTGACTTTAAGTAAAACGTCAAAAATAACAAAAACAATTATGTTAAAAAAACCTTGCGTATTTCTCTAATTAAATAATATTTTAAATGTTGAGTTCGGAATTTCTCTTCTTTGTCACTTGTCTGTTGTAAGAACTTTCAGGTATCTCTACTGAAGTTTCAACATTTAATTGGTTCTGATATTTTCGCTACCAAAATACCTTGGTTAAGTCATCGTTCACCATGTTCGTACCATACACATTACATTGATATTAAATTTAGAAAAACCATTAAGTAAAGTAATTTTTTTTATTAATTTATCTGATTAGATGGTTATATTTTCTTCGGTAGAGCCGTAGTCACGGTTTTGACTTCCAAATAAGCGTTGACGCAGTCGAAACCACTGAAAAAATATCAAGCAATTACTGAAAACAGTCTATTTTGGACCATACTGTATTTATTGTACGCAATATATATATATTAATCTGTGAGAATTCTTCGTACGCATTTTTTAAGCAAACGCGCACAGACAGATAGAAATGTGAAATTTGGAACACATAAAGTTTATGTGTAGAAAAGTGCAGGAAGCTTAAATTTTTAAACAACACGTGCGTATAAAGTTAAAAACGTATAAAGTTAAAATTTATGTTGAATCGGCTACATAAAGCTATAGGTTTCCAGACTTTCCAGTATATATTTGAGCCTGTCACTTACACACAAAATGACACACAATGTTTAAGTTTTACTAGTCAAGAAATAAAATAAGACATTTAAAACGTCGAAATTCTAGGTTTCTAGTTTATATAGTCACACGAAACAAGTCACGCCAAAAAACTTTAAATCCTTTGATATCTACTTTGGTAGTCAGAGTATCAACATACCAATTCATTGCATTATTTGTTTCCATTAATATATTTATTCAAATACTAAAAGATTTCTATAGAGGTATATCTTGTAAAATCATTTTCATCTCGTTTCATCGGTGTCAAATAAATGTTTTGTGTGTCTATAAATAGATCTTACAAAGTCTTAACTATTTTAACTTAAACATAAAACAGTAACAAGTCAATTAAGTGTTCTAACATAATAAGTAATTATGTATATTTTTTCTATCAAATATACAGTCACTTACTTCTCACGACCTATGCCTGACTCTTTGAAGCCTCCGAACGGATTCTGAGGTGCTACTGCCAGATATGTGTTCACCCTGAAACAAAAGGACAAGTAAGTTCAACTCCAAACTACGTTTCACGTCAAACTATAGTTTGGCAATGTGCTTATTACCAGACGATGCCAGCTTCAACGTGCTTGCTGAATTGCAGTGCGTTGTTAATGTTAGTAGTGAAAATGCCCGCAGAGAGTCCATGGCTGGTTGCATTAGCGCGGTCGATAGCCTCCTCTAAAGTATCGAACTTCAGTATACTCTGTACTGGTCCAAATATCTACACAATCCAAAAGTCTAATTAATTTTTGTCTTGAACAAAACTATTTATATACAATCCATATTTTTTTTAAAGAAATAAAATACTAACCTCGTCTTTAGCGATAGACATATCATCCTTAACATCAACAAAAATAGTAGGTTCTATATAATACCCCTTGGTACCGATACGATTGCCACCGAGGACCAGCTTTGCGCCCTCTTCTTTTCCCTTTTGGATGTAGTACAACACCTTCGTCATCATTTCAGAATCGACCTGCATAGGGAACATACACAGGCAGATTTATTTAAATACAAATTTGAATTGTGAGTGCACATTAAAGTTCTCTGTTTCCTTTATTATTAACACGTTGAACGCCACGTTAAAATATACTCGTACTGCTTTTCATTGGGGCCAAGCGGCTCACCGGTGAGCCAAACCTTACTGGACCATTGGAGCCACGCGGGTCACCGGTGAGCCACACGACGACTTATACTTTAACCTGTTTTGTAGGCCACTACGTGCTGATATCGTACATAAATATATGAACGGTGAGCCGCGTGGCCTCCTGCAATACACCGTTCAACTTGGTTTGAATTTCTTGCAAAAGACTTAGAATTTATTTACAGTTTTCTATACTTAGTAGGATGATTCTCAACTCTAACAAATAAAATGTGTAAAGCTTAAATAACATGGGTATTTTACAACAAAAAATAATTATTTATTAGGTTTTAATGTAATTTTAATAATAAATGAAAATAATTATAATTAAGGAATTACAAAAATCTTAATATGGATTTTTTGTATGGCACAAGTTTCTGGAAGTCTTTATTTTTCTCTCTCGCGTGTAATAATTATAAAATAGTATTACAATTCTATCAATTATGACAGTAATCACTTTTTAATATTAATAATAACGACTACAAGTATAATGCAAGTTAAAAAAAAATTACGAAGGGTATGTTTAGACCATTTCGGTCTTTGTACGGGAGCATTTTCTTGGGTTTTATGACACAAGTGCTTTAGGATTTCTTTTCTGAAATCGACTATTTGTATATTCTTATTTGTCGTAGTTTTATATAATGTCAGAGCGTTTACAATTGATGTATTCAGTAGCAAATCAATAGCTAATTTTTTATACCATTTGACGGTTTTTCGTAAAGGACTGCAGTATGATGTCATTTGATCTGATAAATCAACAGCACCTTTACCTTTATTGTAATCAACAATTATGGCCGGTTTTTTTAAGACCTTGCCACGCTTTTTAACTTTATGAAACTTTATAGAATGCTTTGCAGATAAAACTAAAACGTCTCTTTTATCTTTCCATTTCATAATAGTTATGCCATCTTCATTTTCCTTGGCTATAAATTCGCCTTTCTTAAGTTTCTTCAACACAACGTCTTTTGGAACATTTTTTCGATTCTTTCTGAGAGTTCCCACTAAATGTGTTTCATTATTTAATAATTTTTTGGCTAAATCGACACTAGTATACCAATTGTCGGTATACAAAGTATGGCCTTTATTTAAAAGTTCAGAACATAAATCCATAACCACATTGGTAGGAGTAGTTTTGGCAGTGGTATCACCTTTTTTTCCTTCATAGACGTAGACTTTATACGTGTAGCCAGGCATAGTGCATAATTTAAATTCCTTAATACCGTATTTGTGTCTTTTTTGTTTATTGTATTGCCTGAAAACAATTCTTCCTCGAAACGGGATCAAACTTTCATCAATGCACAAGTCTTCAGACGGTATATAGTGTGTTCGGTAAGTATTATTTAGCATATCCATAAGACGGCGAACGCGATGAAGTCTATCGCTTTTATTAGCGTCATCGTTAACTGAAAAGTGGAGCATCTGCAGCAAAATTTCAAAACGATTTCTTGGCATTATAGTACGCGGATATGGGTGGCCTATTACTTCATCGGTTGACCAATAATCTGCAATGCGCGGTAGTTTTACTATTCCCATGAATATTAGTAGCCCAAAAAAATTCTTAATTTCTATGAGGTTAGTTGGATACCATTTTCTAAGCCGTGCAAATTTTGAAGCTTCATTAGATGTAGCAATTTGATTAATAGCGTATTGGTTAGTACAATCAACAATTTTTTGAAATATTTCGTCCGAAACCATAAGCTCAAAGAAACTAGCCGGAGATTTATTAGTCATGGCATTAAGATAAAATAGCGGAAGACCAGGAAATTCCGTATATGGAATAATTTTACGCTGGTTACCAACTGGTGTCGTCCACTTGGCAGTCGGCGTACAACCTAAAACAATAAAAGAACATCAAATTAAAATAAAGCTAAATAATAAGTATAACTATGATATTCATTAAATTAGAGAAAAAAATGCGTAAAGTCGACTGTCCCATGATTGTGAGGTAGGTACGGTTCTTTTAACCGCTAAAAATACAATATAACCTACCTGAGGTAGCGGGTATAACCCTGTTCTCACAGTCACTCTCCTCCGACTCGGAAAGCAAAACACGTCGACGTTTTCTTCTGTGAGATGAAACTATATTAAAATCGTCATAGTCATCGTCTTCGGCTAAAGTAAAACTTTTGTCCAAAAGATTTATCTCCACATTTTCTATTTCTGCTAAGTCTTCTTGAGTAATAATAAAATCTTCAAACATATCTTCATCCATTTTAATCAATAGCAAAAATAGTTACTTCACTAAACAAATATTTATGATAAGAAATTGCGCGTGAGTTAATTGTTATTGCAAACGGTCGACTGATTTGAATTTACCCCGGGCGAGTAATGCATGCGGGCGGGTGGTGGTGCGCGGGTGAGCCACAGCGTGACCCCCGCGGCCCCCGCAGCAGTTATTTCGCATTTCCTTCCGATGCGGCCACGCGGCCCACCGGTGAGCCATAACACTAAATGCAATATTTATGGCGTAAAACTGTATAGTTTTGAATGGATTATTTATAACCTCATCTTTTTTACGATTTCCTAGAAAAAAAACACTACTTGAAAAATTGAAATAAATATAATTTTCTCTTTGGCCTAAACGAGTTTTATCACGCGGCTCACACGGTGAGCCACGTGGCGTTCAACGTGTTAAGTAAGCTTTTTATTGAAAGCCGGTTAACTTTTTTTTTTTTTTTATTTTATAGGGGCAAACGAGCAGACGGGTCACCTGATGGTAAATGACTACCGCCACCCATGGGCACTTGTAACTCAAGAGTCACAAGTGCGTTGCCGCACTTTAAGGTGGGAATGGGGGAAGAGTGGGAAGACGGGAGCGTGGGGATTAGAGGGGAGGAGAGGGGAAGGACAGGAATATGGGAGGGGGCAGGGTTAGGTCCTCCGGTAATCTCACTCACGCGGCGATAAGCAATGCGAGCATTGTTTCACGGCCGGTTTTCTGTGAGGCCGTGGTATCGAGCGGAGTCGAGCCGGCCTATACGTGCCGAACCATAGCTCTCCCACGGCTCGCTTTTTAGTTGCTCATGACGACAGTTAACTCATTTTACAGTCATATTTGATATGTTTGTACTAAATATCATTATATGTTATATGTATAATCCTAAATCCTCAAACGCAAGTTTTTGTTTTCTTCAATGTCTCTTAATCTTAATTAAATGTAAAATTTTTCTTCAGTATAATATTGAAAATGACAAAGGAATAAGTCATTCAATCGCATATGCACACCATGCCTAAAACATGGGTAAAAACTGACTGCATGTCAATCACAATTACTAATAAACTAAAAGTTGAAACATAACGTGCGATTTATACAATTCTGTTTAAGCGACGGTAGCGTAATAGCTAAGGCGTCGGACTTGCGATCAAGTGGTTGCGGCTTCGAACCCCACCCAGTGCACTACTGACGTGAATCCACTTCTAACACAAGAGTTAAGCTGAGATGGAGGGGTTAATAAGAATACTAGTAATATGTGACCCACGTTACTAGTAATCTTTCTAAAAAAAACATAGTACACACAATGACATGACAATGTAGTTGTTATAATATTCAGGAAATATTCCTCTATTACTATATATTTTTAAATCGAGGGACAGTATTACAATGGCAAAACAAGAAACATTAACACTAATGTCTTCCTACCTGAGGTCCATGTTGAGTCGAAGGATTCTTGGGGTCACCTATCTTGATATTTTTAGCATACTGAACTGCTGCTTCAATAAATTTGTCATAGATCTTAGAATGAACATATAATCTCGATGCAGCTATGCACATCTGACCTTGGAGGGAAAATACGCCCTGAGCAGCTGTGGGTACAGCCAAACTCACTGGAACAAAGAGAGGCAAAACGAAGTTACAAGTTACAGTAAATGTAAACAAGACCCATAAAAAGTCAGTAACATAACTTACAGTCTGCGTCATCCATTATGATAAGAGGATTTTTGCCGCCAAGTTCAAGTGTGACTCGTTTGAGGTTATTTACACCAGCAGCCTGTTGAATTAACTTGCCAACCTGAAATCGTACACTGGTAAATTAAGAGTCCCTTCCAAAACCAAAACTGTTTTTGCAGGAAGAGTGTTATTAGTACTTACTTCAGCAGATCCAGTAAAAGATATTTTAGCAACATCAGGATGATGTGTAATGGCTACACCAGCTGTCTCTCCGTAGCCATTGATAACATTGATGACACCCTTAGGCAAACCAGCTTCTGCCAGTAACGCAGTCAGATACAGAGCGGTTAGTGGTGTCTGCTCCGCTGGTTTTACGACTACTGTACAACCTGGCAAATAAAAGGTTTTTGGGTATTTTTTTTTCATTTCAAATGATTATATAGATCACTAGCAGCGCCCCGCGGTTTCACCCGCGTAAATATCGATCCCGTGTGAGTATCGGGATAAAAAGTAGCCTATGTGTTAATCCAAGTCTCCAGCTATCTACATACCAAGTTTCATCGCAATCGGTTCAATAGTTTTGGCGTGAAAGAGTCACAAACATCCATACATACATACATCCATACATCCTCACAAACTTTCACGTTTATAATATTAGTAGGATATATAACTTACCAGCTGATAAGGCTGTTGTGATTTTACTGACGAACATCAAAACCGGCACATTCCATGGTAGAATAAGTCCGCAGACACCAACTGGTTGTTTCAATGTATACGTAAACACATCGCCATCTGAAGGAGAAAGATATCTGAGGATTTTAAATCAACATATCAAAAATGTAAAAATAAACGAAATCAAAAATAAACTGTTCTATTCTGACATTTGAATAATATGTAAATAATATTAATTAAAATATTTTTCATTAAAGTAGGAATACTTTCGGTCAGTAATTAAATACAGAAAAAAAACAGGTTTGATTAACATTTTTTTAGTATTTTGCTTGAAGAAATTTAGCAATAAAATCTCTTTAACCCCATTTGAAGAGAGTTCGAAAAGCTCTCCCCCAGGCACACTCGTTTCTCATTGAGATATTTTCTACATTAATTTTAGCTCACGAATTAAACTCCCCAAACTATTAACTACCCTTACGGCTACTTTATTAGGCAATTATTTATTTGTACTAGTATTTAATATATAATTAACTAATTTGTTATGTTTGTCGTTCATGTTTTTAACCGTAATAACCGTCTATTGCTTAAATAACAGTTCTAAAATATGATTCTCTCATAGGTATTATTAGATAAACGTATTCAGTTTCAGTTCTTTTTTAAATTCAAATTATATTGTTTCGCTCAACTTTGCTTTTAAATTACTGTAAACTTCCGACCAGGCTTATTCAATATTTACCGGCAGGAATAGTGGATCCCTGGACCTTGTCAGCTAAGCTGGCAATGTAATGAATGTACGTGTGACAGTTTCCAACGAATCTGTTCGCCATACTGAGTACCATGCCGTTGTTCAAAGACTCTAGTTCAGAAAGATATTGAGAGTCTCTCTTTACTAGATCGCCAAACTTGGTCAAGATCCTTCCCCGTTCGGAGGCGTCCATCAGACGCCATTCTGAGTTGCGGTGAAAGGCACGTTTAGCTGCACTTACTGCTAAATCAACATCTGCCTGAAATTAGAGACATAATCAGATTTTCTTTTTTAAATACCATAAAATACTATCGTAAAAATTACAATCAATTAAGAACTAGTTTGAAAACACATGTATGCGTTCTTAGTTATTTTTTCCTGTTTTTCACTATTATGTCTTTCATTTTAGTCGTTTTGAGTTTGTTCATCGTAGAGTAATAACAAATTACATTGATATCAGTAATCGCAAGAAAACTGTGCAAGATATCCCTTTTTTCTTTGTTTTTTTTCTATTCTAACAACAGGACAAAAAAACCTTCCCCCAGTGTCATGACTGCACACGACAATCCATCATGAGTACAGTCTTTCCTCAAATTTATGAAGAAAGATTTGACTAATTTGTAATTTTAGTTAGTGTCTTTCTTCAGAACTTAGTTGGAAACCATCAGACAACATAGATTTCACATTCATTATATTGTTTTGTATTTTACTCTAAATAAATAAAAAATACATATTTAATTTCTTCTGAAGACAACTAGATCCTTCTAGTTATCTTCAGAATAAATTAAATACGTTTTTAATTTTAATTTTAAACAATTTCTTAATGAAAATGAATTGTTAAAGTTGTTGAACCAGCAAAAAACATACATAAGTCGTACGTATGTACGAATATAAGTCTTGTTTTCTAGAAAGTTTGTGTTCTTTAGATTCCTTACCTTATCTCCTTCAGCAACGGAGGCAATGACGGACCCATCATGGGGAGAATAAGTGTCAAACGTTTTACCGCTTTGCGAATCTACCCATTCGTTATCGATGAACAACTACAAAAGAAAAGAAATTGTAAGTTAAAGCTCTAGTTTTAAGGTATGCCTAAATATTTTTGTATGTGGGACACTGGTCGAATATCTTCATCACAACCACTATATAATATATTATTGGCAATGTACCAGTAGTGATTGTTTGTGACCTAATTTATTCAAAGATATTTTTTTTTATATTCTGGTACTGCTGACAGAGTGCTCTCTTAATACCAGCTAAGCTTATCTTGTACTATGGGCTCTAGAACGCTGTTCTTGAACTCATAGTAACGATACTTTGTTACATTTTTTTTAAATACTAACAGAAAAATGCAGCCGATTGCAAATAGTCATATTCATGCATACAAACCATTAAGTGAAAATGGAAAAGTCGGCCTCTTACGTTAAATAACTGAGTTACGCAATGCTGCTTTATATGTATGTTAGTCCCAAATGAGATAATAATATGTTAGATAACTAGTTTTTATTAAGTCACAAAACCGGCTTTACTTAAAGTACATTTATCACGTCCGAAAAGGACCGGCAGTATACAACCGCCTATTGACTTAGTACAAAGAACTTGAGGAATATTAACGAACGAATTATATGGGCTCTATCTATTGTAGTTTTGTAGTAGTTACTTCCTCCCGGGGTCAATGCTTGCTACTAGCACAAGATTCCTCAGTCATAAGAAACTGAACAGTACAACGATAGTCGACAATCTAGCTCTAACATCAGAGGGTTAAAACCCAATAGCTCTCTTGTGAATAACAGTTTTGAAACAAGTTATATTCAGAAGTAACCGGTTAATATTCAGGTTTTCACCGTACCATATTTTAATTAATACCAAAATTGTTGTTGCACGAAGATAGCAACTACTGCGTTGTTAATAATTGGTATACAATTTTATAAAGGTATGTATATGCGTATACGGCATGTAGGTACATATAACATACGTCTAATAATATTTATTTACAGCTCTGCCACTTACTACTACTAAAAAAAACGTAAAACTAGTAAAACCTGCTAAAACATACGCTTGTTTTGAACAAATATAATAATACTAGCAGCGCCCCGCGGTTTCACCCGCGTAAGTTCCGATCCCGTGGGATTACGGGATAAAAAGTAGCCTATGTGTTAATCCAGGTCTCCAGCTATCTACATACCAAGTTTCATCGCAATCAGTTCAGTGGTTTTGGCGGGAAAGAGTAACAAACATCCATCCATCTATCCATCAATCCATTATTAGGATTAATACTTAACCTTATCCATAGAGAGACTTTAGATTGAAAAAAGGGTAAGCAGACTTCGTACAATTACAGTACAGGATTAGAATCGCAGAAAAATTCACCTTTAAATTCCTAACTGCTACGATAGTAGACGCATAAATTATAAAGTTTAGCTTAAGTTATCAGTTAACTTTTATGAATAATGTAAGAGGACTGACAATAACACCCGTATTCACAAACAATACTTTGGTTAGCGTGGAATCAACGCTAAGCTAAATAAGGAATTTGTCACAGCGTTCGTTGTGGCCAGCCTAGTCATTCACAAACTAAACTCAACTTCGTCTGCATCGAATACTGATCTGTGATTGGTCCATTTCCGTTGCTAAGGTCTCTGCGGTATTTGATTGACAGATGTGTGTATGACATAAACACAATAAATAGTACGAGAGCCCATGACCAACATTTTTGCCTCATCGATTTACGGACAAAACAGTATAAAATCGATAGATTTGGTTATTCTGATTCCAAAATACCTAATTTCAGAATTTTTTCGCGAAACGTCTGACCTGACCACATTTTCAAATATGTTTAAAAACTTTTACCGAACTGTTCAGTGTATCTGTCTGATGAACATGGCCTTGGTCGAGGGCTCTCGTACTATAATTGTGTGATGTTAGAATATTGAAAAGGACTACATCAATTACAAAAATTAAATCTCAAGGTCACAAGTAATTGACAAATAGCCGGCATTACAAAGCTCCTTGATGCCTCAAACGGTGCAAGTACAAAAAGTACAATATTCTTCCTCACAGTAATTGTAAGGAGTTTGAAAATCTCGAATTACTATTCTCGTAATTATTGTCCACTGTTCAATCAAAAGTATAAAATAAAATAGCAATGTTCATCAACTGTCACTCCCACGCTATGCTTTGCGTAAAATAGCTTTCGAGCTACTTTATATAAGAGTTCCTTTTAATTAACGCTTAGCGTTGTCAATCGCTTAAGTATTGTTTAAGAATTGAAATTGCCGACTCTACGTGTCCGGGGCTCCGGGCTCGCTGTGACATCTCATATCATTGTTTGTGAATACGGGCATAAGAGTCTAAAAATTGTCGTCAGTTAAGGTATCCCTATTAAATACATCACATATGTATGTGCTATGAACACAGGCAATTGCAGCCTGGAAGGTTGAGTTAAGGAAACTGTCACATTCTATTACACATCACTAATAATAGAAGTCTATCAGAACTTCTATTCGGCTACCTTTCCGTGACTTAATAGACTTAAATCTTAATAAATAAGTTACATAGTACATACAATGAAACAAATACAATTATAAAAAAACGACATAAGCACAAGCATGCGAACGTATGAGCATTAAGATTAAATTATCAAAATAAGGAGACATTTGATAAGCACTACCCTATCATAGTAGCGTAATGGCTAAGGCGTCGCACTTGTGTCTCGACAACCATTTGATTGCGGGTTCGAACCCCACCCAGGGCGCTACCGATGTGAACCCACTCGTAACACAAGTACTTAGCTTAGCTGGAGGGGTTAACAAGAATACTAGTAATGTGTAACCCACGTTACTGGTATTATTTAAAAAAAATATATCCGTTAAGTAAAATTTTACATCTTTATATTGTCTATACCTTCGTGTATTTTATTTGCGTTGCCATTTTCCACACTAGATACACGTTCAACAGTCAAAACAACACTAATAGGTATTATCAGTGTGCCAGTATGTATAAATTTCCTTAAGTACACGATTGAAATTCACGTTGAAACCGTTATCGGGAATAAGATAATGATTAACGACAAATACAAAAACTGTATGTAGACAATTACTGGTTTTAAAGTAACGAAAGTTTTAAGTGTTGAACAATAGAAATTTTAGTATGATTAAAATAAAAAAAATTAAGTAACACTTTCAATGTGTTCACAATTAACATTTTTAAGTACTCATATACCTAGTAATTAATCAATGTTATCCGACATCTATAAAATTCATTTATGAAAGTCGAAATTCATTGCTTCATTTATTTATTTTCTTATTGACAGTTGCTTGAGAACGTAACTGTGCCAGAGTTCACAAAATTACCTACTATTATTACCATTCTTAGAAATTATGATACTGTACAAACTTTTAAATCGCGTTAATCCTAGTCTGTGAGGATGTATGGATGTTTGTTACTCTTTCACGCAAAAATTGAAAGATTGCGATGAAACTTTATATGTAGATAGCTGGAGACCTGGATTAACACATAGGCTACATTTTATCCCGATATTCCCAACGGCATCAGGACTTATGCGGGTGAAACCGCGGATCGCAGCTAGTTCCCGTATACATCCATAATTACATTACGATACTGTAAATGTAGTATTTGTTTTTTATAAATGATTATTGTTTTACGCACAGGGTACGTTCTATTATACGTTAGTGGTGAGAACAAATGTTTCCACAGCATATTTATGAATTGATATTAACTATATATTTCTAAATCAGTATACAAAGTTATTCGTCTATAGTTATGAATAGTTTTATTTAATTGTATTTGCAATAAATATTAATACAATTTATTTAGCTAAAACAACAATGGAATGCAATGTTATCATCACCTGTACTAGTGAAAATTCACTGAATCACAGGTGTCAGCACCTTCTATGGTGGGAGAACAATGTGACTAAATACGAACTATTACAATTTATACAATATTAGTGTATCACAAATAACAATTCAAACGTAGAATAAGGAACAAAATGAAAGAGGATACACACTAGATTCGACACTTGTTTCCTCAATCACATTAATAATATTAATTCTTATGTATATTATATTAAACACGGATAATATCATTTATTAAACGCGTTCACTGTTTTTAGCTAACATTAAATAAAATCTATTTTTAATTTAATAGAATCGGCAACGTGCTAGGTCATCACTTATCACTAATTAACTTACTGACAAAAAAGAAAATAAAAGAATGAACAAAGTTCATTTATTAAAATATTAGATCAGTACACAAAACACAGTAGACCAGTACAAACAGTAAATTAAAAATAGTGTATTTTACACTATTTTTAATTTACTGTTTGATTGTTTTGTAATTGTTTCATACTTTTTCAGTGAATTCGGCTGCGTTAACGGTTATTTGGAAGTCAAAACCGACTATACCTCTACCGAAGGCAATATGAAGAAGGATCTAATCACATACATTTATTAATAAAAACTCAAATTGTAGTCGTTTCTTTATTACATCCTAGATTTTGCCCGCCACTTCGCTCGAGTTAATATACAAATATAGATTTTGTCGATTAATTCAAGACCACAAAGAGAAGAGTACTTTTTTTCTAGATTAAATGGGAACTATACTGGTGATCCTGTTGCTGAGCCAGAGGTCGTGGGTTCGATTGTGTGATGAGCATGATCATTTTTTGTTCTGCGTCTCGGTGAAATTTATCTATAATAATATATGTACTTATAACATACATACATTGTAATTTGTATGTATTTAAAAATATATAAGTATGTTTATCAGCAGTCTAACCAGAATTACATACTCTTTAAATAGTACTGTTGAAATAACAAACCGTGCGAATGCATTCATTAGCCGTAGGTGTCTCATTTATCGTCTAATTAAACATTCTGGAGCGAAATATTCTTAGAATTTATATTCCGTAACCAGTTACAGAGGTCGTAGTTAACTTGTTAATTCAAAACTGGGAGACCTTAGCGTTATTGTCCCTTAGAATTGCCAGGACTCCCCTAGAAAGTTATTTATAATCTTAGTGTAACAAGAGACAACGATCAAAGGTTATTACACCGTTAGAGAGAATGAGAAGTTAATATAAAATGTCGAAATGAATTGAATGAACCATGCATTTATTATTCTTATATGCTACAGACCACATCCAATAGTGGTTCATGTAGGTAATAGGCAGGAGGTTGAAACACCTTTTTTGGCAACACCTAGTCCGTTGCACTGCATAGAATGTTCATGTCAATCCACTCGCTCCTCTAGCTTTATTCTACGATTTTAGAGACAGACACTTATGAAACTAGTTATTATTGCAATCAACGCAATCAATCACAACTTTAGAATTATGTACTCGAAAGATAAAATGAGTAAGTAATGGTATGTCTGTATCAAATTAACGATCGGCGACGTTATCAAAAATATATCTAGAACGTAGTAAGTATATAAAGAAAAGCAAAAAAAAATAAAAGAATAAGCAGACGAGTAGGTGTTAATTAATTGGTATTAAAAGATTGTTTGTGTTTATTAAAATACATACCTTTAAGGGAATATATACGTTTACGGTGTGTATTTTGCTATTGATGTATTGGGAGTAAAGTGCGGATGAATGAGAGCATAGCCTGTTGTAAAATGTAAGGTCTACGTAGGTTTGCGTTGATTGACGGATTGTGGACAGAATGAAAGAAGGAACCATGTTTATTTTTCGTAACTGTATTAAAATTATTTATTTATTATTGTTATTTTTCTATTTCAGAATCATGTTTACGTTTACTATCAGGTAAAAATATATTATATCACAATATGTTTGTGAATTAACCAAAAAAAATAGTAGTTATTGAAACTTTATACATACAATAAGATGTATTGGTCCCATAAGCATACCTACCCAGCCATCTAGGTTTACTGACATGATATAACATAACAAATACGGACAATTTAATAATAGGTGCTGTCAAAGCTTTCGTGGGGCAACGTTTATGATAAATCTCTATTAAAAAAGTTTTCCATATTTATAATAAGTATTGCTATAACTTTGTGTATTTGAATTGGTGTGCCATCTTCTACGCAACACATCCACAAGTCACATGAATACTGAGAAATATACCATGTCCACATGCTTTATTTATAGATTTCGTTATTTGGTTGCCTAGTTAAATTTGACGTTCGAGTTCCAAAGTTTATCAACGATAACGTACAAACTAGAAAGTATAAATTTTATATCTTTATAACACACATGATAAGTATGCCGACGAAGTTTGGATTATCAAGAATATCTATAAATGTAGATAAATAAATTTCAAAAGATTTGAATTATGATGTATTAAAAATGATGCGAGTACTCGTAGTACAGTAATAGAAGAAAGATAGGTATATCATTGTATGTAGTGGTAGTGTTATTTCATAGAATAAGTGAATAGATACATAAATACAATCAACGTTCTTAAACTCATACGATACAAATAAGTATTAATTCGCAACACTCGTCAAGTCGGTACTATTGCGCCCGACATTGCGCAGGGCAGTACGTTTTAATCTTTTTACTAAATTATAATTAACACGATCACATAATAGGTATTACATATACATACCTTTGAATTGACTGACGTTTCGACCAGGTTGCACTTGTTGTGGTCACAGGCTGAAATGTCAGGCAATTGAAAAGTATGTAATACCTATTATGTATTTTATATACAAATTCAAGACATTATTTTCAAAGTTAAATTAGATTTCATTATAATATATATGTGCCATTTTGTTCGACAACTTGTTGCCATCTTGTAACCCGTTGCTGTAGAAGTCTTGGGATTTTTGATCAAAAAACTGCGACAAGTAGTTTTAACAGTCCTCCATTGATATTTACCTAACACTATCCAAGGAATTCTGAAGAGACCAAAACAGGTGAAAATCTGAGGGTCAAAGGTCAGGACTGTATGGCATTAACTCACTACCCAATCATGGTCTCAATTTTTGCTGATTGGTCAAAGATTGTGTGGTTTGGCATAATCATGATGAAAAACCACTCCTTTTCTGTTGATCAATTCCGGCCGTTTTTTCTTAATTTTGCTTTAGTCTCATTAGTTGTTGGCAGTAGAGATCCGAATCGATAGTTTTGCTTGGCGGTAAAAGCTCATAATGAACGATGCCCCTCCAATCCCACCATACAATACAAGTTTCGCTACAATATGTGGAGCTTGACTACCCATGATATTTTTCGTACGTTCTTGTCGTAGATGGTCAACTTTTCTTCATCAGTGATCAATCTTTTCAAAAATGGTTCGGGTTTATAACATTTCAATAGAGAATCGCAAATGAGTACACGATCCCCCTTGTGATATTTCGTGATTTTTATCGAATCCCCTCCTTTCGAGCCTCACGTGATTAATGGACGACCGCTTGACTGTCCAAACAGTGGATTTTCTTATCGAAGAGGTAGTTTTGAAGTAGGTAAGTTAAAATTGTGCTTCAATCTTTAGTTTTTAGCATTACGTGCAAATACTAGTTGAGTGGAATGTGTCATATATATAAAATGTTAGTATTATTGACGTAATTATTATCACTTCTTAGTTAGGGTATCGTGGTTTGAACCTTGGAACCAGTAGGTACTATGGGCAAATTTAAACAATGTTTGAGTACCTATAAGTTAAAAGCCGAGAAATTAAGTAGCCTGCAACTATAGCCTATCCTCAAAAAAACGCTAAAGGGGAAGGCTCAAGAAGCTTCGTAAAGAATGTCAAAAAGACTCAATATCCACTTGAATTTAAAAAAAATCGCCGTTGGGCCTTGAAGTTTCAAGCCATGGGCCTGAGATCTCACTCCAACACATTTTTATAATTCTAATATAACGTCTTCGCTTTAGGAAGCTTCGCTAGACCAGGTTAGGAAACTGGCCCACTACAAAGGAGACAATCCGGTACCCTATGATCCTGACAGTCATCGCACATTGCCGACGTGGTATAGCTATTAAGATTAGATGACACACAGGCCCCTGGTAAAAGAAATTTTAAACTATGAGAATGGACACCCCATACTAACGCAGTTTTATTTAAGAGAGACATGGTTGGGTGAATATTCGTTCTTTTTAATTCTTAATTTTTCTGCGTTATTGTTCTCTTTTAGAAATAAAATTCATACATTCATACATATGTATAGGTATACCTATTTCCCCGGTAAGGTATATCTTTTATATTTAGATTATTACATATATAGATCATTTTAAAGAAATTATACTTTATACTTATATTATAAGATTGTAAAATTTATGAATTTGTGCGATAGCTTTAATCTGGAACTACTGAACCAATTCCGATTTTTTTTCAGTAATACTTACTACAAATAAGCTTTGAAAAAATATGTTTTTATTTAAATGTGCAATTTTTAAACAACAAACAAACCTAAACTCTAAAAGTGTGGTTTAGGTTTGCTTTAGCAAGAAAAAAAAACCTTTATTCTTGATTTTTAAATTAATTATATGATACAGATATAAAAATCAAAAAATATATTTAAAAACTCCTTTTGGTCTAAGCTTTAGATTCTACGTAACCTTTAAAACATGATAATAACAACAATCGATAAAAATATCACATCACTATGACAGATTCTGTCATATACGTATTTCAGTAGACATTCTACTTAACAACAGCTCTGAAATATTAAACAAAAGTCCAAAAATCTATAAAACTGGTGGTAACTTCATGGTCAGTCAGATATTCATTATGTGCCTAGCCATTTCTTAAAATTTGCTATGTGCATGTTGTGATGGAAATCAGCGTTGTTATCTTTTGAGTTATATACTAGAAGTGTGTTAGGTATAAACCATTCTTCAATTCCTGCGTGAAAAGTACTATATAACGTTCCCCAAGGGAAATGTCTGATGATGGACCATGTTCATTTCACTCTGCCAGGATTTTGAAGGCCGATGAAGGATGATGTGTGCACATAAGTCTCGTCCTCAAAAATCAGAAGTTTTCTAGTTTTCGGGGGTTCCTCACAATGATGTTGCAAAACACTTAAGTGTCTGAAGCGCCATGCGGCAATATCCGTTCTTTCAATGAGGATTGTACGCTTTCTTTTAGTTTTTTTGTATTTGTAACCCAAATTATTTATCACTTCTCTCAAGGTTTCATAATTTCGTTGAAAACTGACACCCATTTTAAGTTCTGCTGTGTTTCCGGACCGTTGGCATTACTTTCCGAACTGCATAAAAGGAAAAAAAAATTCCGAATGGCACATTTGTCAAAGTCATCTAAATTTTCTTTAACAAGACGTCCAGACTGGCTGTCTTAAGTTGGCGGGGAGAAGTCGCTTTTTTACATTTTTTTTGCTTTTTCAACTATTCGTTAACTGTTCTTAACTGTTCGATCAAAATTTTTATTTGTTCGATCTTAGTTTTTTTTTTAATAAAATAAAAAATTACCCTCAAGTTGGCGGGGAGAAGTCGTTTTTTTTACATTTTGTTTTTACTATTTCAATTGTTCGTTAACTGTTTGTCATTGTTCGATTAAAATTTTTTTTTTTTAATTTTGATCCAACAATGACGAACAGTTAAGTTAAGATCGAACAAATAAAAGTTTTGATCAAACAGTTAAGAACAGTTAACGAACAGTTGAAAGAGCAAAAAAAAATGTAAAAAATCGACTTCTCCCCGCCAACTTAAGACAGCCCCAGACTTTGATCCTTTCCTTTCCCTGGCGTACAGAACATACGATCATTCAATCTAACCTATGCTTTGATTCGAGTAAGTGTAACTCTTGAAATACCTGAAACGGAAATAATTAGTTGTATATCCAAGTTTATATGCAGCTAATATAGGTACATTCATAATTATGATTAGGTATTTTATTTTCATTGTTTCACTTATTTATATTTTTTTTTATTTTTTAATATTACTTTTTAATTTACACACATTTGTACACAACAATAACATACTATTAATACTGCTATAAAAACAATGTGTTTTATATTATTAAACAATAATTAAGTATCAAAATGTTTAACGTACTACATACCGGAAACAATCCAGCACTTCACAATTCACAAGAACTTGACAGCACGTAATGGAGCTGCTAGAATATGATTTTTAATTTCTCCTAAAATTACCTGAGTAAACTGACTTATTGAACAGACTACATTAAAAAGTTTTGATTGACATTTTTGTGAGCCTTGTCCGATCTACATTAGATCTAACTATGATATTAAAAGTCTATGGACAGAGTATAGGCATGAAAATAATTAGTGTTTTTTACATTTTACTTTGATTATTTCACTTAGTATTTCACACAGGATACTTTTTTATTCATAAGTTATTTTTTTATATTTTTATAATTCTACTATTATTTCGTAACAAGATTCACTCACATTAAATTCGTTGTGGTTTTACTTCAATCTAATTCAAATATTTTTTTTACTCAAATTTCATATTAACGGTTTTCTTTACATATAGTTTTTAGGGAGATTTTAAGTAGAATTTGGGGTTTGGGGTAACTTCATATAGATATCAGGCAACACGTCAATGGAATCTGATTGTGTCAAAGATTGTGTGAATCTGATTAAGTAAACAAGTTTTGTGTTGTTATGTATCTAGTTGTTTTCCGTGTTTTCATCTACAATGTACATTTAAAACAAACCAATACCTAATAAAAAAATGGACGTAAATCACACCGCCCTATGTTTTGAAAATAATAGAGTAAGTACATAAAGAAAAAATATTGATAAAAAATACTACAAAAAACCTGTTGATTAACAAAATTGTATTCTAATTGTTTTTAACATTTGGCCCTATTTAACAGGCCTAATTATTTAAAGAATAATTTAAATAGTGGAATTATTTTATGATTCCATTGCTTTGTTTTCTAAATAGGTACTTCTACAGTTATATTAAAAGAATTTTTAGATTGACAAACATAATGAACTCATGGCCCCAATCTGAATATTATATTAAATAATTCTTGCCTACAATTGCGTAAAGCCACCAGATGCTATTCAATTAGGTCTCATTCTGTTGCAACTCAAGCTATAAGAAGAAAGTGAAATCTTATTAAGTTGAAGTTAAAAGTTATAGATACAGTTCGTAGAATAATTATGTATAATTAATAATAATGATTTATATTTTACTATTATATAATTATATATGTAGTTAAAAACTGACCCACTGCTGGGCTTGGTCCAGCCCACTGGCCTTATGTAAGTTCACTTGAAAAAGATTATACAGAGCACTAAGCAGATTTCCTCACAAGAAAAGAAAAAGAAAGTAAAAAACAAAATTAATCTTACATTTACTAACACTTACACAGATCAAATTCGAACTGCTGGCGAGAGAAGTAATTGATTAGAATATTTAGTTGCCACTGCATACAACTGTGTACATTATAGCCTATGTTACACTAGTAGATTTCAGAAGTAGTAGTTAACTAGTTTTTTTAAAGTAAATGTTATGTAAACTTTAGCTTGTGAAAAAAAAATAAAGTGTGTCAAAGACATCGGACACAGTTTTAAAATAGCTATGTTTATTGTATGTGCTAATTAAGTTATGTGTGAAACATATAAAGTGTTCTAGAAAGAGACTAGCGTATTGTTGTGTCAACTCAAGTAAACTGAAACTAGAAGTATAACTGTACTGAATATGAAAAAGTATTTCATAAAAATGTGTGGTTCAACTTGCAGTATCTGTGTCACTTTATTAAAGTACTGTCTTTGGCTGTGTATGCATCCTGATTTGTCAGTGTGTTTGGTTTTCAGTCTAAATAAGAAATAAATATATGCATACTATTTTAATTAGTAAAATTACAACAAAATGCCTGTTCAAGATCAAGGCATATCCAAAAACATTTACAAAACCTTTGTCAGTGTGTTTGACTTAGGCATGTTAGTGCTTACTTTATTAGAATCATATGTATTTCCATTAATAATTATAAAGTGGATTGTAATAATAACAAGGTATGGAAATGCTATTACTCAGTGTCGAAGAACAGTAGTGAAGAAAGCCCTGAGAAAGTGTTATAGATACAAATTGCAATTGATAACTATTGATCGGTCAGTATCAAGTTTAAAACCGGAAGAACAAATCTCTCATGTTAGTTTATTAATTGAATATGACCATATTCAGGTATGCATACCAATAGCATAGGTATCTGCTATTTGTTTTGTCTTGTGTTTATTTTAAAACTACATTTAATGTATGTAACTTAGATCAAGTATTAAGTTTGTAAAATTATCTGTGAGAGTTCTCTTTGCCCAATAACTAAGAATCATCTCTTTTTACTTTTGTGCTATATATTTCTTAATTCTTTGACATTTTTATGATACCTATTGAAAATCTGTAGTCAGCCATGTTAAGTGCCATAGGTCATCCCTGAAAGTTTGTTTGAATTAGTTGAAAGAATTCGTCGAATCAGCAGTCTGGTTACCATAGTACAGGCCAGTGGCGTAACTATAGGGTCGCAGAGCGCCAGGGGCAAAATGTCACGGGCCCAAGGCCCTAGAGGGCCACGGCCCCGACCCCAAGGCCCTAAGCACACGAGGCACCAACAGTGAATTGTGCCCCATCTAATGAATTTACCAGGCCTCAGATGGTATAGTTACGCCACTGGTACAGGCTCTGCCTAGTTTGGGATCAGACGGCCGTGTGAGATGTGTCAAGTTATTATTATTAAAAACCACGCGGTTTCGTGTCTTGATTAATAGGACCCCTAACTGCGTAACTCGAAGTCTGATGTCTCTTAAACTAAATGTTGATACTTATTCAATTTACCTAAAACTGTAGGCCTTCATCCCAGTCATTACTGAGACATAATTTAATGTACTTATTTGTTTTGGTGTCGGAGAAATTGTGATCTCATTTCTCATGTTTCAAAGAAGGAGCGAAAAGACTAGTTGTGTCACAATATTACAATATTGTTCCAATATTAAAATTTTCAAAATATAATTGTTTGTTTCTCATGATTACTGCCGAGAGAACCGGTAACTGCCTTATCTGTTAGGCTAGGTAAGTAGGTCCTATACTAACAAACTGCTTGAGTTCTTTAAGTCTTATCGAGTTGTCAGTGAACTTTTAACCTTGAGTGTCTGCTCACTATAACGCATTAAACCTGGTCGAGCTCTTATGTATACATACATATAAGTATGTATAATGTGTTAAGTGCGAAAATTTTTTCTATAAACCTTAGGGGAATATTGACACCATTCGTACGGGGGAAACATTCGTATCGTACACTAGCCATTATAGTTTTTTAATGGCTAGTGTACGTGTAGCATTGAGTAGGTACCTAGTTTGTGATGATTTATCGTGTGAATAAATGTTTATTTCTGCCTGGTTGAGCGACTCGCCATGTCAGTTAAAACATCTGCCATCAAGCAGCCGACTGCAAGCTCTAAAAAAAACATGTTCATTCATGTTTTTTTAAGAGCTTGATAAATATTCCTTTTTATCATACTTTGAATTCGTGGTGTGCTTGTTGTAAATTGATTTTCAATATTATATTTACATGATTTGATATATTTATAAATAAATCCAACACATATTTTGATCGAAAATAATACAATAATTAGGTATATATTTTTGGGCAGGTGATTAATTTTGGTTACGAAGAACCAGGGGTATATTCGCAGTCATAATGGGGGAGCATTCGTACGTATACATACGTATATTTAAAGGATACCTAAGTAGTTATCCTACTAATATTATAAACGCGTAAGTTTGTAAGTATGGATGGATGGATGGATGTTTGTTACTCTTTCACGCCAAAACTACCGAACCGATTGCGATGAAACTTGGTATGTAGATAGCCGGAGACCTGGATTAACGCATAGGCTACTTTTTATCCCGATATTCCCACGGGATCGGGACTTACGCGGGTGAAACCGCGGGGTGCTGCTAGTTTATTATGCATAAAATGAGGAAAGAGAACACTTGATTATTTGTAGCTAACCGTGCTCCGCAGTTTTGCCTGCGTTTATGGTCACTGCTCCGCTCAAAAGGGTCGTAGCGTAATGTTACATAGCTTATAATATTCCTCAATGAATACTCTATCAAATACAAAAATAATTATTTAAATCCGACTAATAGTTCCAGAGATGATCACGTTTAAACAAACAGCCAAATAACAAACTCTTGAGCTTTATCATATTACTACTATAGATCAACATTTAAAAATTAAATAAAGAATTTTATAAAAACTAGATATCGCGATATACCATAGATGCACGATTTCCTACAAAAATCGCTTTAAATAGTGGAGTTCTATATACTTTACGTACATGCATTTAATATGCCATCGTAATAATAGCAAACAATGAATATTCCTGTAAATACTATTTTGTAATACGTAGTTTAATACGAAAACTGCAATTTAAAGTTTGTAGTTTATAACTTACCACAAACAGGCCAGGCCACTCCGCAGAGTAGGTATAAAGCTACACGGCGGTTCGACTAAATGTGCCAAAATTCAGTGGACTGCGGTGGATTGTAATTTTTTCTCTCTTTTCATTTCCGGGCTCAAAAATATGCAATCCCATTTGAAAATTGCCCTTGACCTTAAGATAACCTTCAAGGTTGTGATCAAGCTCAATTTCGAGGTCACGAATGGATAGCCAGGGAAAATTCCTGTAACTTTTCAGCATCCCTAGCTAATTATTCTGCTGTTCCGGTACTTTTTTATCACCCGGTATAAAGATTTAATAAGGAACTTAATTAGCTGTGAATTGCATTTTTTTATGCATCAATTCAAACCAGAACTGGCAGTATCCTATTTTCGTTTCCAGGCGCAAAACAATGAAGGGAACAATACAATATATTTATTTGTAAACACTATACGATATACACGTTTCTGTAGGAGTTAATCTATAGTCCCAATTTAATAGCTCCTTGACTACTCTAGGATAGATAGACATAGGGCTGCCATCCGTCCGGGTTTCCCCGGATTTGTCCTAGTTTAGAGGGCGTCCGGGGAGCGTCCGGGCGGGGTTTTCAAAAAGTGTCCGGGTGAAACCCGGACACTCTGTGCCAGGGGCATCTTATAATTATTAGATGAACAAGCTGTTTAATTTAATAAAAAAATTAAGGTGTCCGGGAAAGAATCTCGATTTCACACATGTGTCCGGGATTTTTGAAGAGATTGTCCGGCGTCGGCAATTTAAGTGATGGCAGACATAGATAGACATAAAGTACTAGCACAATGGCAGCTACGCGTTTAATGATAAGTCATGAAAATCGTAAGTAGGTAGGTACGCTATACTTCGGTATACTTACAATAAAAAATAAAGTTATTTTTCCTTTCCAAGAATTACTTAATATAAAAATACTTAATAAAACCAAATAGATACACTTATATAGTGGTTTAGGTGGTCTCCATATGCTATTAACATAAACATATTCTACTTGATAATGGTGGAAAACTAATTAAAAGTAATTTGCGAATGCCACGTAGGTACAAAACACGATAAGGTTACAACTGTAGTACCTACCTATCTAATTAAATTGATTGTTATTGAATTAAAATGGGGCACCGCAAAGATAAGCAAATAAAAACGAACTGGGTGTAGCTACAATAAACTTACAATATGAAACCTGCTTAAATAGAAAGTATTTTTGAAGTGAAAACTTCTTTAGGCGTTGGCACTTTTTGAGATGGGTAAAAAATGTTAAAGTCCCGTCAGGACACGACCCTGATCGAAAATGTATTGAAAATGGGTCCGAGTATCATATATTTAAAAAAATATTTTTATGACGAGATCGAAAATTCTTAAGACGGAGGCGAGTTTCTTATATTTACATGTACAGTGTCAGAGAGACATGGAGAGGGAGGGAGGGAGGGAAAAATGGAGGAGGAAGGGAGGGAGTGAGAGAGAGAGAGGGAGAGAGCGAGTGATTGAGTGACTGTCAGTCAGTCAGTCGTTTAAGTTTGCACTTCTGTCGGCAATCCCATGACTGACATTCCTTATATAATATAACACAATATAGCCATAACCTATATATAATCTAAGATAGCCATATAATAATATGGCTTTTACTTTAATTTTCTTTAAAATAGCGGCATGTTTTGTACAACTTTTGGTACAAAATGTGATTGCCAATTAAAAAACCAATAATCCACTCGGCAAACATGGGTACTATAAATTTATGATTATTTAAATGTAGCTATGTTCGTTTTTGGGAGCTATAGGTTCTTCCTCGTTATTTAAATTTTCATTGTAAATTCAGAGAATCCCCTTACAAAATATTCAAGATTTCTTCTTATTACTCACCTACATTACGTAGTTTTATATTACAGCTGTTGTTATGTCCCTAATAAATAACTTTTTATACGTATTAAGTTACATGTTACTTGGTATATTTTATGACTATGACAGACGAGTAGAAATGTGTCTACATAAAACTGTTATCGTTGTAACGGTATCCATATACATTAACTGGGCATTGTCAAGATTACACGTACCTATTTATGGGGAACCTGGAACTAGTGTGTAAAGTCGAGTATGCCTATACAAAAAACTTTAGGTATGCGATCCTGAACTAACATTAGCTACTACCATGGGCGTACCCAGTTTTTTGCCCAGGGGAGCGTGGGGCAAATCAAAAATTTGACAAAATTACCTTTGTACTACGTAAGCTTGCTAAAGCCAGAGGGGCAGCTGCACTCCCCTGCCCCCCCCCCCCCCCCTCGGTACGCCCATGGCTACTACCATTACTACCTACCTACCATAACTAATATATTAATTTGAAAACTGATTTTTCTAGTTAAGCTACTGTGGTCAGGACTGCCAGCGGATACCGCCAGCACTACAGAAAATGTACGGTGCTAAAGTAAAGTGTCTGGATTTGAGGTGAGAAACTATAAATACCAATACGTGTGGCTGTATTAATTATATCTCAGTCATGTACAGCGCATAGTTCGAAACTTTGAAACTACTTAAACTTCAAACGTAATTATTTCACTTGATTGTCATCTTACTAATACGGCTGAACGGTTCTAGATCAAGAGACAGAGATAGATTAGTCTGGAATATAAGTTGGCACTAAGAGTTAATTAATTCGCAGTTAAGAATGGTCACCCATCCAATACTGACATGGCTTAACTTCGTAATGTGCTAACCTACTCGGTTACCACTTAGTCACGAGCCCCACCTTAATCCATATTGATATATTTACAGCTACAACAGTATCGAGACGTTGAAAGGATTGGAACAGTTCACAAAATTAGAAGAACTTATACTGGACAACAACAAACTGAGTGATGCCATTACATTTCCTCGTCTGCCCAGTTTAAAGACACTTTCTCTGAACAACAATCAGGTAAGTTAATATTGGTGATTAATTGATGATGAATGTTTCCTGTATGTTGTTTAAAAAAAAAAGTTAAACCTAATTTCATTTAATATACTACACTTGTCTCTTGTCACTTTTATTTTCAGTGCACTAAAAAAATTATTCTTTCTTTTCCTTTACGTTTTATGAATATGGTAGTTTAAATGATTTTGCTTCAAACAACGACATATTGCATAAACTATGACATCGTGTACAAAATGTATTGCAAATTGTCTCATCAGACAATTTGCCGATGATACTTACATAATACATTGATTGAGTGCGCTGAGCGCCTAAAAAAATTATTTAATTTTTTTTTTCAATTAAAATTATAATATAAATACATTTTCATGTTTGTAGATAAGTGATTTGGAGGCTCTGATGGACAAAATCAGCAAAAATTGCTCATCACTGACCTATTTAAGTTTACTGAGCAACAAGGCTTGCCCTAACCAACTGTCGGATATCGATAAAGATGATTCCGATTACCAGCGTTACAGGTGAGTAAAAAGCCATTAATTTCGTACTTTGTTGCCCTCAAGAACCTACAGCTCTATCGTGTATATTGTTACAAGCCGGGGTTCGGGATTAGAATATCCACGAATTTGTAACGCAATAGACACAATTTATTTAAATAATTCGCAATTAACCACACAGTTACCAGTAATTATCACTAATGTTCACTTTTACTATTGGCTATTCTTCGCACTTGTTAACCTTAACTCGAACTTAATGTCCATACTAGAATGCAACTTCCTTATAGTATCGAAAATCATCTCATAGAAAGTACGTGAGCTTTCCTGAAACATTTCGTACTATCCATCTGAGTCAACCGCTCTATATTCTTCCATAGCACTTATAGAACGTTCTATTAGTTAAAAGCTATGCGTTAAAAGATGGCGCCCTGCGTCACAATTTAGTTCCGCTACTCGTGAACAGATGGCGCCGGCGCTTCAATTTAGGCTTCCGTAACAATATTTTCTCCCTGTTCTATTATTTGCATATTGTAAAACAACAACATAAAAAACACGTTATCCAAAAAAAAATTAATACGTGCACTGAAAAAATAAATAAAAAACTTTAAAAACAAGCCTTCATTTAAGCCGTGTACCAAAACGAATAAAATAAGTTCATATGTTTTTATGATACAAACATATGTCGCCCTTATCTCTTGTACCCGTCAACATAAAACTCTCTTTAACACATTTTGCTCATCCCTCCGCATCACATGCCCATACCACGTTAACCTATTATTCTATTAATTTCTCACCTTATCCATCCTAGTCACACCACACATCCATCTCAACATTCAACTACGTACAGGTGTCTCTCATCTGTTCTCTTTGTGGGCAAACTTTCAGATCCGTACAGGACGGCACATCCGATGATCGTTTTGTAAATCTATCCTTATATATCATAAAATATAGTATTCATCCATGAGACTATAAAAGTAATTAAAAAATATAGTACATTTACCTCAGACAATCCCTTCTAGCACGCAGCGATAGGCGTAGTGTGCGTACAAACGCTGTGCCTTATTCGTAAATGCGAGCATTCGCACTTACTCGTAGTTTACTTGAGTGAGAAATAGTGTTATGTATTATCTTCATATTTAATTATATTACCCTAGTGAGTATGCTTCTAACTAATCATAATAACCCTCCGTTGAAAATCCTTATTTTATATTTTCAGATATTTTGTAATTTATGTGGTACCAAAGTTGATGTTTCTGGACTCCCGGCGGGTATCAGCCGAGGAGCGGCGCGAGGCGTCTGTGCGCGGCGAGTTCATGCGCGTGCGGCGCCCGCGCTGTGACGTCACCGACACATCGGCCCCTCGCACTTTGCAGGCGCGGGAACCGCCGGCGAGACCATTGCCTGTGGACTTCGGCGCGTTGGGCAAACATAAAGGTAAACATATATGTAGTAATGTTTGTATATTTATTAACCTATATTAAGATACATTACAGAAGGCCCGAACGCATTTTCTCAGTTGACCTTTGATTGATACGTGTTTTACAGTTAAGTAATATAATATAACTAAGTACACAAATAATTTACTTAGAATAATATCTACATAGAATACAATTAAATAAACGAAATAATTCAAATTGATATAGCCAAGAAGTGAGTATGTGCATCGTTCAGCAATTTTTCCATTAAAAGTATAGCAATTTATTGACATCCTAATTGCTCGTGGAAGCGTATACCATAGGTAGGAACAATAAATTATATTACAACTGTGGAACGAAAAAAGAAGATAAACAGTTGCCTTAAGGAGAACAAAAAGAGAATATACAATACACATATTTAACGAACGGAAATTGTACCACTGCCGTATGGACAACACAAATGAGTACGACGGAAAATCAAATTTTGTTTTCTTTTTTCACAACAAATCGGTAAATACTCATCGATCAGAACTGACTGTACTATTTCAAAGCTTCATCAGGGATTTATAACATGTGACGGAGTGAACAGTAAAAAGCATTCTGGATAAAAAATGCTTAGAACTCCATTTCTATTACTCCGAAATTTTAACAGGATTGCATGTTGTAATGATTCTACTTGTTTAAATTTTAACTAAGTGGCATATCTAGTTTGTTTAGATTAAGCAAATTATTATTATTATAAATAATTTCAGGTGCCTACGGTAAATGCAGCTACAAGTACACTGGCAAACACTCAGAGGGCAACAGATTTATATTAAATAGCGATTTATGACCAAATTCATAAGTACCTTCATAATACCTTCTAAGTCATTCATATTAAAAAAGCTATTTTTAAGTTGTAATACATAAATACTTGACAAATAACTAATGAGAGTGTGATATATTCTTACTATACAGAAAAACTAAAACGAAATGTACCCAATAGCGGCTTTACACGCGTTGGCCACTGTGTGGACCACCACATAATAACCAACCTTGAAGTGTTGTAATTTTTGTTTTAATTTAATAACGATTAAATATCTACCTTATTCTTAATTATACTAGTTGTGTTGTTTAAGAGAAGTGCTCTGTAAGAGATAATTAAATTCAGTCACAAAGCTCCGAGTTAAGGAGAACTAATGTGCTATCCTTCACTGTAAAACTGTGTATCATTTAGTCATAATAAAGCCTATTTCATGATTCCACGTTGAGATCATTCTCAACCATTTCATATCCTGTATGAGTTTGATCCGAACTCATACAGGATATAAGTCAAATACTGAAACAATTTTTATAGGGTTCACTGTTAAACGTTTGGTGCTTAAGTTAGAAAAATATTAAATTTTTATACTAGCAAAAGTTATAGTATAAATGGGATTTGGGACGTTGTTTTCATGGCAAGATTTGTCATGCAAATGTTTAACTGCCATTATTTTAATTTTATTTGTGTTATATCCAACAAATTTTTTTTAATACCTAATAAAGTTTTGTTCATATAAATTCGTTTAGTTTTATTTTTGACATAAACTGTAACTAGTGCCGTAAACTAAATATCTGAAGAATATACTGAATCGTAAACGTATTGTGGAGATCGCAATGGGTTATGGTAGTAAGAGTATTACACTCTTCAGTTAAAAATCTACTTTCAGAATAGGAAGAGTTTTAAGTTTGAAGATTTTCAATTATAGATTAAAGTTAGACCTCATTCTAATTAGTGTCTGTATAAATGTACACACATTATAGAAGAGGAACATACTCTATCGACAATCAACTAGAAAATCGATATTTGTTTTCAAGGTCCATTACAGAATGGTTACTCGAACGAAATCTGATGGTAGTGAAAGAATACAAAACGATTGTCTACTCAGGATGATAATTTTGGATCCTTCCAATACCGAATTTTATTTTCAGAAGAATCGCTTAAAATTGTTTTCGGAAGTACACTGTTTGATAAAATAATTTGAAGCGGTTCTTCAGTCTTGAGTAAGCTTCTGTAATACGGAACTGTAGTTATCCACTTATGCCGCGTTCCAATAAACAAGAAACGATTCGTTTTGCTTACGGATGGTAAAATTTCGTTTAATTTTCAATGAAAATTACGCGGCATTAGAGAACTAAACTCTGTCGGACTGGACCATCAAGTAACACTTGCAATTTTTTTATGGTGTCTCAAATGCAATCAGATAAAGAAAGTTTTTGTCTATACTTAAATAAGTTTTTGTCTTAGCTAAATTGTAAAGAGGCCAATTAAATCAAACAACTGTATGGTTTATCCATGAACATAGTTTATTATTTAATTTCATTAATAATATGAATATTTTGAATTGTTTAAATCGTAGGAATGCATCGTCGGAAGTAGGTACAGCATACGTACAAATAAATTAAGTACTAAAAATTACATCAAAAATTGTCCTATATCATACAATGTTACCTATGGTTTATCATATAAACCTTTATATTTATTTTATGTACTTTTCACCAAGCTTTTATATACAATATTTTAAAGTACCTATTAGTTAATGTATTTATATTTATTTACACAAAGCGTTAAATGCAATATCTATTGGCTCGATGATTGCTGCCAAATTTAAATAAATATCAGCTTGGTGAGTTTTATAAAGCAACAAGAACGTTGGAACAAGTGACGTCTTGTCTTAATAGTAAGTAGATTCTAATTTAGAATTGAATTTTTGCCGCCGAATACCAAGTATGAGGTTATTTACGTACTGACTGTCTTTAACGTTTACTATTACATATTTGTATGGCGTCTAGATACATACTCGAACGAGTTCTTTTAATTCCATACAAATAACAGCGGTTAACGGTTTTGCAAGCGAATACGCAAAACACTAGGTAATCAGAATAGGCATGGTATAAAAGTCTACAATCACTTCTTAAAGAAAAGTTTTATTAGACTTCGCCACGTACTTGTACAGGGGAATATTAGGAATCGACCCATTTGCACGTAGTAGTAATATTACTGATCAATAATCACGTTACATCACCAGTCTTAAAGAAATTCAGACACAACCCTGATAAAAAATAAATACTGAATCTCATATACGCCTGATGCTTGATGATCCGTGCATTATTACCGATTCAATAAAGTACCTACGTATCATAGCTGTATTATGTTTACGATGCAATTGCGAAATATACCGCAGCATTATTTTATTTTACTGATAGTTTTTTAATTGCAAGTCAAATACTGAAAATCTGAAATGTATAAACTTTGTTTTCGCGAAGGACTGTTGACCTATTAAATACGTATATACCTGGTTTCGCAATAGCGACACATACTGCAGTACTTCTTCAATAAGTCGTCTTGTCTTTATCTCTTAGGCAATTCCAAAAGCCACCTTTTAAAATTAACCACTGTACGCGATATGTATGTACAGTATATATATGCATAAAAGTGCCTATGTCAGTACTAGTGGAATGAAGACCGTCTGAATGCTAAAATAGAGTTCTACAATTTAAATAGACACCAAGGCCTCCATCGAAGCCTGTTGTAGTTCTTTGTGCTAGAAGTATATTCAAACCGGTGTCGGTGGGATCGCAGCTATCGTTGCTTTTAAATATGAAATTGATATTTTTGATGTAATTGATACTGCGGCCCGTTTGACGACCACTGTCAAATATATGTATGTAGTTTTGTTTTAACTTAATATGACACTGAACATCGAATAGTATTAATTAGATAAGAAATGTACATAATAAAACATCTACCGAAATGTTTGTGTGACGTAATTTGTGCATGATTAAAGCCATTGGAACATATTACAAGTTAGTTTTAAAAATACCGTTAGTTAGGCAATATCTATCACATAGTAATCTAATTCTACAACCTCTAGGCTAATACTAAGCATTTACTTATTAATAAACAACTAATATATATTTATCAGTTACTGTAATCAAATTGTATTATGTATATAAATTTCGATTAAATTGCCAAAATGGAGTAGGTATACAATGGATGGCAAAACACAACCTAGTTTAATGTTTCCGAATCATGATCATAATATACGAATATACCATTAATAGTTCACAACAATGATCTAAAACTTTGTTTAAGCCGAATTAAATGTCGAGATATGTCTTACAAAAAGGTACATTCGGTGTCTAAATAAAAGTAAACAATCTCTGTACAAGTACAAAAATATATTAACTGTTAGATAAAAATATTGATCTCGATAAAATATAATACGAACATGTTTCCGCTGCATAGATGCTGTTCCAAATGAAGCTTTGGTTAATACTATACACCCAATAACATCTTGGATGATACGTAAATACTACATGTATGTATGCATAACTGGAATGTGTTAATCACACATGTTAGGCTGCCGTTTATCTACTTGCATCACATATCATTTTGTATTACACGTATAAAATAAGTAGCCTTATACATATGAGCGTCTTTCAAATAAAATGGCACAAAATTTTGTTGACGTACACGACGCTTTTATAACTAACATCCGTCCATCAAAAGCACTTAGCAGGAGTACACTTTGTAACACTAAAATAACGAACATTATTATTATCAAAATTACATTTACATTTTAGCACGATATTACTCACGGAGCAAAATAAAGAGAAGATATACTAAGTGAGTTCACGTTGTAAATTTGGTCGTAGCTGTTGTCAGTCGTTCCTGGATCCGGGACGTGAACCCACGAAAAGTCAGCAAGTGATCCAGGGTACCGGCGGTAGCCCACAATACTCAACACTATTCATTCGAAACTACTTTTGAAACCAAATCGGTTTACCAAAATTTGAAGAATTGCAAAATACACATTTACATTCTCGTTCGAGCAACGCAACGTTCGGACTAGCCACTGAAATAGGGAATATGCATGTATTTTTTTTTTCTTTTAATCGATTCTGTCATTATATTATCAGAAAAAATATAACTCACAAAATATCACTTAGTACAGTAAAAAACTGAATGATTTAAAAGCCGCCATTTCGGTGCGCATCTTGTTTAATTCTTTATCGATTTATGAAAATAAAAACTTAAATTAAAAATACTAAAATAAATGCATAGGTATATTTCTATAGGAATAAAGACTACAAATAAAAATATTAAGGCTATTTTGGAATCACGTGCATATTACCCATTGTGTAAATGGAATTATTTTCGTTGAGTGGGGACCAACATAATTCCATACAGCTTAAACACCAAAGAAGTAAGGAATTATTCCAGCGTGTAAATAGGTACCTGGATACCTGAATGTGGATATCGACTTTATTTAACTCTTTTATATTCAAGAAGATTCAATTATGTACGATTTTTTCCCTTTATTTTTGCTCAGAGTATTAGTTCTATAAATAAAAGCTTTACAGAAACAAGCGCTTTATAATAATAGATATTCAATTATGAATAGAAAAACAGATATTGAACAATTAAGGTACAAGTAGTTACCCTCTATACACAATATGAAACTTATTTTCCAAAACTCTACAGCCTACAGGGAGCGTTACAATAAAAACAAACAAGAATAGAAACAAAACTGACTTAAGTACCACTATCACATAGAGTAAACAAATACATCGCCAAACACTCAAGTTATCATTGAAATTTATACATCACCACGAATAAATACACTATAAACTTACAAAAATAATAGATATCTGATGATAAAACTGCTCATTAAATACACTTGAGGTATATTTAATGTCCCAACTGAAATTTGGTCAGGACTTGACAGTCTTGGATACATAGATTACATACATCGTAAAAAGCACGAAGAAAATTATTTTTGTAAACACCAAGAATTATATTATTTAGTAGCAGTATCCATTTACAAATCTGCTGCAATCACCAATTTACTGCTTTGATTAATCATAATTATATTTCCTGTACAAAGTACCCACAGTACACTTAATAACACTAGCTCAATAGATTGAGTTGAGCGAGCAAACTCTGACTGAATATAAAAGCAAATCTTCATACATTGTTTACATATCTTTAAATGCATCAAATCGCTATTAACGGTTAAAAGGGCATCGGTTACTGTGACCCCCTTTTTTATAATTAGAATTGAAATAGCACTAGTTCTTCTCTTAAATCATATTTTTATATAATTAGTTAAATATTATGGAAGTTTCCAGGAGCCGAGTAACCGTTTCGCTTAACACAGCCAGTGTGTTGTTACACTTATTACAATTCTAGGCGATCACCGTTCCATACGAGCAGTGAGACATCCTACATCGACGAACGAGACTCGCATGGGCTCACCGTAATTTGGAATTTAGCAACAATTCGAACACATTTGTACCAGTTCGCATTAGGTTCCCGAAGCACCCACAGTGCCCAGCAGCGCGCGCTACACCTGCGTCACGCACTGCGCCAGCTTGTCCACCTCGGCCTGCAGCGCCTGGCGCTTGTCCGACTCCTGCTTCAGCTTCGCCGTCAAGTCTTCGATGGTGGCGTTGAACACGGAGTTCTGTACTTCTATCAGCTTCTCCAGGTTCGATATCTGGAATGATGGATATCAATTTATTTAAAATAAAATTGTGGAGGTGCGTCGTTTTATAGACAGCCCATGCCATACACTCTCGTCCGTATTCCCGAAGATATTGAAAGGCCACATTTTGCCAACTATAATTTGGGAATTAAAAATGAGGCAGGTAAGAAGGGAAGACAATGGAAGCGATTTTATAATAATATTGTAACAAAGCGATATTCATTTCATTTAATTTTCATTTATACGGATGAATTGGGGAGCATAAGCAATAGATCAAACTTTATAAAGAATACGTATAATAATTTCCAAGCAAGTAAATGACCACAGTGACATGTATTTCTTATACAGCTATTTATTGCTGTTTCGACAGTTCAATTAAAAAAAAAGCAACACAATTTGATGGCTGCAAACTCTTAAGATATTGCGAAGCTAACATAAACCAATATCAAATGAAATACTCACCCTATTATTAAGGTGCGCAATCAACGCGTCACTGCTTTCCATCTTTTCACTTTTGACAGTGTGATGTCGCCTCTCCAAGGTCCCCGAGCTGGGTTTCTCTAAAGAATTCGATGAAGGATGTTTCTCGAAAGACTTTTCTATTCTTTCAATAGTGCTCGACTTTTCAAAAATACTACTTGACAATTTAACTGAGTTAATTTCCGGTGGTTTTTCGGGCGTTGTGACTGGTTTTTCTATTTTGGCGTTGGGTGATTTTTCAGTGGTTGAGCTAAAAGTGGCCGGTACAGTTGCACTAAATGTGGCCGGTACAGTTGCATTAAAAGCGGCCGGTACAGTTGCATTAAATGTGGCCGGTACAGTTGCATTAAATGTGGCCGGTATACTTGCATTTAGCGTGGCCGGTATTGTAGCACTAAATGCGGCCGGTATTGTGGCACTAAATGCGGTTGGTACGATTGGAGGGGGAGTCGAAACAGGAGGCGGGGGTGCCTGCGGTTTTTTTACTTCTTCTAGCGTCGACAGTATTGTTCGACCTGTAAAACAATATTTTGTTATTTAGCTCTAGTTTTAATAAACGTTTATTTAGTTTTACAAATATTTATTAGGTAGTATAATTTATAAGGTATCTTGTATGTTAAGCCAGAAGGGGAATTAGTGGAGTTTGATGTATGGTTTTAAAAGAAGATAGAAAGAGATAGTCTATAGTATATAGAGATAGATAGAAATTGTAGCGTTCCTCTCGTAAGAGAGGAACGCTACAATTTGGAATACCTCTCTGTCAGACTAAGTGCTATTTATGGTTGATGAGGAACGACACTCGCTTGGAATTAATGTATGACTATGAGGTCAAATAGGTCACAAATCTAATTATATGATACTATTAATCTTTCAAAGTCAATCTTGCAAACAAAGCTTTGATAGATTTAAGAGGAACTTTAGCAAAGGGGTAAAAAAGAGTATTCTAAGTCATTTTGACAAATCATTTATTTTAGAAAAAAAGAAGTATTTTTAATCCTACTATTTCTAGAACAGAAGGCATACAACAATTATTATTTATTTATGTATATACATATAAATATACAAATAAGTATCGTACAAACAGTACATACTTATTTAAGACAGAAATAGTTTTTGTACTCTCATCTTGCATACACTTAAAGAAGGGCAATCACGTGCAGAATGAGAAAGCGTAGAGTAACAGTACCGACCTGCGGCCGTGGGCGACTGCAGCGGCGCGTCCTTCTTCGAGTCTAAGGAGTGGCGCACCTTCGTCTACAACATTGGAAAACCAACATTATTCTATCATTTTCTTAAAAAAAAATCAGTAAATTGTATTGTACGCAGTGAGATAATAAAAATTAATTCTATGCTATTGGCATCAAATGACAAAGTTTAGAAAATGACATTTTAAGGCATGTACATTAATAAAGGAAGATTTATATACATTTTGTCGATATAATATAAGTATTTAGCTTCACGTCGAACGATTTCTACTCGAACAAAAAGTAGTTAATGAAACGACAAATTTACCTCTTCAAAGCTATCCAAAATAGACATCCGATTGCTGATAGACGACGTACTTTTAGACATTTCCATAGAATGAGATGATCTTTTTTCTTCCAGACCGCAATCTAGGATTCTAAATAACAAAAATTTAAAATTATAAAACGAAGACAATTCAAAGATCTCACAAGGCAAGACACTTATTATATGAACCAAAGAACCCGACCGTGTGAAATATTCTAATGAAAAAGCTAATTAATCATTTATTTACACTCATCCGCACACGCTCGAAAAACATTACTCTTTTTCGGCAGTCGGGATAGTTATTGAAAAATCACAATACACAATTTATGACCATGCCTAGACCAAATTGAAAGCAACCAGAATTATGTAGACATAAGTATCATAATACAAAACTGAATTAGAACTTACGTTTAAATAAAATTGCCTCGAAGAGATCACAAATCGCAATAAGGCCGCCAATTGTGCAATGATTTTTTTTTTTCTCTTAATTTTAACTTTAGTTTACAATGTATACAAATCTATGTATACATATGAGATAAAAGAGTTATTTATCTATCTAAAAGTAGTACAGACTACCACATCTTAAGTTTAAAGAAAAAAATAGAAAATGAAAAGTTCGTTTCCTACCACACCACAAACATTTATTGAAAAAATATAATACCTGTCAGTACTACCACCACCCGCTTTACTTGTGACACCAGCCTCGGAGGTGACGGACGAGGAGCGCGACTTGCCGTCCGAGATGAAGCTCGTCTTCTTCGCTTGGTTTAGCTTGAGCTCCTCCATCCAAGGCGCTTTGTGTTTCTCCCACTCGCGGGTGCGTGGTTTGATTTCCTCCGCGCGCTCCGTCCGCTCGGGCGTTCGCTCCAGAGCTCGCTCTGCTCGTTCCGGCGGACGTTCACTCCGTTCTGCCTTCTCTGGTGGTTTTTCGCCTAAAGTGAAAGTGAGTATTGTGTGAGTAAGCGTTGAAGCGTGAGTCAGATAAACTATCAATAGGATATGGAAATTTTTGTTTCAGAAAAGGAGGTCACGGTGATGAATAGTTCCATACGATGCTCATGTTCATGATGCGTTGTATTTTGTAAATTTGAGAATAGGCGCAAGAAAGTTTCATTCATTTTTGTAGCTTATGTCAACTTAGTACAGTAAGCAACAAAATAAAATTAAAATTTTACAAATAAACTCTAAAAATATTATTTATTATATTAAAATAACCTGAATGTAAATTAAAACTTAAGAAAAAACAGGGAAACAAAGTGACTTATAAAAAAACAAAAGGCTTGTTACTTAATGTACTAAAGGTTGAGATTAGACAGAATTTTCAGAATAGGTCTAATATGTTGTTTTCTTGTAAATAATCGTTTAAAAATATATTTGACACAGGTTTAAAGACTTCACAACTACTATATAACAAACTTTTTAAATTAACTTTTAAATTGACGAAACGCAAGCGGTGCGTTTATACCAAAGAATTCATTTAATAACGAAATATTGTTATTGCTTGGAAAATTCACACATTGCATTACACACACACATACGTTACAATATGTAATAGGCAGTCACCAGTTTGTAAGACAATTGTTGATTTAATTAATTTCATTATAAATAATTTTTTTATAGGAAACAATATTAACGTAGGGATTATTTTCTAATCGCTATATTATTTTCGTATATCTTCATAAAATTTAATATATGGATATATAAACTTACCATCATGGCCATTGCTTAATCCTACTTGTGGAGAAACGTCTTCCCGGAAGACCTGGCTGGGTGGGCGGCGCCGAGGCGCTTTAACCCTGAAATATTTCCGCAACATTAGCGAGCTCTTCGACATATTAAAAAAAAATATGTCGACAGCACGGATGACGTAATGGTAAAAGTGGTCGCTTTGCCACTACGTCGGTCCGAGTGTTCGGGAGGTTCGATTCTCACACGAACAAATATTTACGTTATCCGCTAATCCCACTAATCTCACTAATATTATAAATGTGAAAGTTTGGATGGATGGATGTATGGATGGATGGATGGATGGATGGATGGATGGATGGATGGATGGATGGATGGATGGATGGATGGATGGATGGATGGATGGATGGATAGATGGATGGATGGATGGACGGATGGACGGATGGACGGATGGACGGATGGACGGATGGATGAACGGATGGATGGATGGATGTTTGTTACGCGGGTGAAACCGCGGGGCGCTACTAGTAGTTTATAAATTAATTTGATCATCGCATCGACGGTCTCAAATGTGCCTCGCGTTTACGAACCTGCCGGCTCTAGGATCGTTGAGTATCGAGTTCCGCTCGATGTGGTCGAAGGTGTTGGTGTTGGTGTGGGTGTGGGTGTTGGGCGCGGGTGTGGGCGTGTGGCGGCTGGCGGCGGCGCCGTCGGGGCGGTCCCACTCGCCGCCGCTGCTGCTGCCGCTACTCGACACTGTGTTGAACGATGACTTTTCTCTGAAAGTAGATGCAGGCGTAGTTACACAGGCATGCTTTATAGCCGTATGTCCTCTTACATGAGAAACTTTCAACATCTCTTCGACTTTCTACTAAAATGAAATATTTTACTCACTTGTCATTAGAAGGCAGCATTTTGCTTTTGAGTCCGCTGAAAAGGCCACCGACGCCCGCGTTTGGTGTAGGACTTTTCTTCAATGGCACCGGAGGTTTCTTTACCTGCAAGTACATTTTAAATATAAACACAGTATACATAAATATTTATCCTAATTTACTATTTTTATTTTACTTCCTTCTGGTAAATCCTGGTGTACGGTCCACTCCAAAAGTAGATAACCTATGAGACTAGAGTAGTCAACATAAAAGCTGGCAAATCGAACAAATATTAATTTTCAATAAAAAATATTTTTCAGTTACTTTTGGACAACCTGATGTTCAGTTAATTCGCACAAAGTGATGTTTAGCTAATTTTGAACTTTTACAATATTTAGGTATTCAATTCTGGCGCTAATTTTGTTAAGCCACTTATGCATAATATACATGCGTCTCGGTGCATGGATAAGTCGCATAACAAACGAGTTTTGGAAATATGGATGTGGTCAGCTACTTTTGATGGCGACTGTACAAGAGTCACAAAAGTTTGGGATTAGTACCAAGTTCACTAGTCGGTATAATATATACAAGACTCACTTGCTCCAAACTTCCGTCATTGACCGTCTCATTGTGTATTAGCTTCTCCGATTCACTCTTGTTTGTGTGTGTGATTGTACTCTGTGTGCTCGTTTCCTTACTTGTTACGTTTTCTTTGTGAACGCTGAAATAATATAAAAAACAAGGTCGTAAAAATAAGAAACACGTCTTGTTTGTATTAAAATTCTTTCCAATTTTCGTTAAAATAATTATTTGCAATTTACAAATTCATTACTTCACACCGATGGACAAAATCTTATCTGAAATTGTTAATATTGTATGATAATGATTTATTTCACTGATTTATATCAATTTGGTTGTGTTTTGTAAGCGCTAAATATGAGTAAACAAAAAATATAACAATATATTTTATGTAAAGACTGAAAAAACAACGAAGGTAATAAAAAGTATATATAGTACAGGGACCTATACTCTGCCTAGTTTGTGATCAGACGGCCGTATGTGAGATGTCTCAATGTATTATTATTATATTAAATATTTAAATCTAAATTTGCATTTCATCCAAATGTTCCAGTATCATAAATGACTTTTAACATAAATGACTAATATCATTGGTGGAGTATGTGACTATCATTTTAAGGCCTCTAGCTCGAAGGGCCAGTGGACGGTTATGTCAAAAATTAAGATTCACTTCAAAGTAATAAAATAAGCAATAGCATTAAATTAATTTATTTTCAAACCAACTAAAGCCAGACAGAGAAAAATCATTTAAGGGTTATTTCGTACATCTGACGTTATCCGTAATTATACTAAGCAATGTCAGTGTGATAGATAGAAACATACCTTATTTTAGATGTGGTGAGTTCTTTCACTGACGCAGTTTTTTCCGAGTATTTATTCAAGATGGGGTAGATAGCATTGGTAGTTTTCGATGGTGGTCGATCCGGTTTCTTTTCTTCAACATCAGGTACAACTATAAATTATAAATATTTTTGAAATAATAGACGATAGATCTAGTTCACAAGATGAGTATACGCGTACAACTGCACGGAACAATAAGAGGTTATCATAATTATATCATATTCGTATTGCTTACGACCAATGATGTTAGTAAATAGCTAGACTATTGTACATACGTAGCCTAGTGTACAATAAACACTATATTGATAGACCTCTTCACAATACTCAGTATTCCGCTGAATGGAATTTCATTAAACCTCTCAAATCCTAAGAGCCCAGCCCATGTAGTTATACGGTTCAGCTTACCATCTGACGAATTGACTACCTTGCGACCTCTACCGAAACGGCAGGGGATTATTCTAATCTTAAACGTTATTATTCTAATCTTAAACGTTATTTGCGGGTACCACACTCAATAAATCAAATGCCAAAGTGTTCTTGACAACCAGGAGTTGTTTTGTAAACGGTATGTCCATTTACTAAGCTCTCTATGGCAGCATCTCTTAACTACAAATCAATCAATACGCTCAATCACCACTGTTTTACAGCCCAGGTGAACACCTAAATATTCTAAATAATGTGTTAATATCGAAATGCACTTTTTTATACCAGAAACTTGAAAGTTGTTCAGAATCAGCGATAGGATCGGTTAAGTATATTTTTTTTATTTGTTTGTTTTGTTAGGAAACTTCGTCGATGGGATTCCTGGACAATACTTCTTCTAAGTTGAAGTAAACGTCACTGCTTCCATACCGGATAACCCGATTTATCCTGCAGTTGCGAGACGAGAGTGGCAAATATTTCAAGTCACACTGTTGCGAGTGCATAATGGAAGAAAGACAGACAAAAACGTTTATTGCTAAATTGAAACAAGACACTGCAGAGGATCGGTGACACATCAGACGGATTTGCCGACTCTGATTTCTTTCGGGGCAGTGGATACCAAACCGACACATACTTCCGCCGTGCTGGTGGATTAGTCACACTTTGGGTAAACAGCTTTTCTTGCTTGGTATAAGACAGAACATCTCTGATTAATTAAACAGAGCCTACTTTTTTAACAAGCGTTTAAGTAAACAGCAGCTCTCAACTCATGCCTGCTGCTGCTTTTAGCATTCGATGCCTGCATCGAATGCTAAAATACCACCATCTGTCTGCTATATATCCGTCCAACCAATGGTCGCATGGACAACTGAGTATGTGTCTAATCACTATAGGCGAGAGTTGTTGCAAGGATACAGAAGTTATTTAAAGGAACAATGGGATTGATTATAGATAAATTAAATCCTGGTCATGGAAAGGGGAATGTTATCGCTAGTTATAATGCTCAGAGGTATCGTGCGTTCTGCGTGAATTACCTCTGAGTGACGCGTAAACGACGAAATAAAAGAATTCAATCTTTTTCATCGATTCCGCATTATTCTCTAATGTATATCGAATTGTTATAAAACTATTAAAGAAAAAATTAAATAATTAGATATAATATTGTTTGGACACAGCAAAATATTGGATGGATGTTTGTTACTCTTTCACGCAAAAACCACTGAACCGATTGCGATGAAACTTGGTATGTAAGTAGCTGGAGACCTGGATTAACGCATAGGCTACTTTTTATCCCGATATTCCCACGGGATCGGGACTTACGCGGGTGAAACCGCGGGGCGCTGCTAGTTGTACACAAACTGCTCATTCATGGGCATAAAATTGTTTCACTTGTTGTTGCCAATAGGACAGTTAGTAAGGAGGCTCTAGAAGTCCGTAATAAATGTTTAAAAACTTAGGGAGCATTTTACAGTAGGAAAATATCTAAAAAATATACTGTGGCGAATTTTTTTAACAGAATGTTAATTTCTTTAAATTTATTGAGTATCAGGAAACGTTCTACAACGAAAAAACTTCCTATCATAAAGTTGCAGTATAAATGTGTGAAGAAACCACGTTTACATCAGGTTCTTACATAGAAAAACGCACCCCTGTATCATGATGTACATTTTTATTTAATTTGTTTCATATATATTTTTAAATTCTATAATTGTAATATTGTTGTAACACGTAATACCTATTAAGCAGATTATGAATTGCGTGCGGTCCTAATGAAAGAGATAGGTACCTGACGTTTCAGGGTCGGTTATGATGTTTGTATAGGTATGAAGTTTGTACTACACCTCAAAATTTGCGAGGGTTGACATGACAATATGAGGTATCACGATAACTTTATACTTCGTTAATCCAATAACCCTGACAACTACCTCACATGTGTTTGATGAGTCCATCAAATGCATAATAGTCCCCAATTAATAAAGCAACGTCAAATATATTTAGCATAAGTCCTCCAAAAGAATAAGTAGAATGACTTAAAGATAAAGTCATAAACAAAAGACACTTTATTAAATAAAATGTCACTAGGTACATTGTGGTTATTTAAGTAGGTATAGATAAAACAGTATCGACAAAATTGAATAAAGAAGTCATATAGGTAAAAACATTTTTTTTGTTATTTGCTCATTGTATATAATTAATTAATCACTTGTAACACTTTCCTGTATATCCAAACATCCAATATCTGTTTTATCACTTTTCAATATCTTTCTTAGAAAACAGTTTTCCTTTCAACTACAATTAAACACTTTTATAATTACGATAATAGTTTTTTAATGCATGATGTCATAATATTTTATCGATACGTCTTACTTCATTAGTTTCATATGTAAACATTTAAGTTAAGTAAAATTTCAAACAAATAAAAAAATGTACAACATTTTAAGGGATTAACTCACTTTCAAAAACCATATTAGAAAATCACAAAGTCGAGGAAATGAATGGAGCAACGAGCAACATTGGTGTTACACCAACGCGACTTGTGAGGCAACTAGTTATAAAAAGACAGTGTAGAGTCGAGACAAACGTGGTGAGGCCAGTTACGCAAAATCACGACTTAGCTCGCAACCTTCATGAGAAATGTCAATAGCAGCACATCGAGTACTAAACTAGAGTGGGTGGAGTGTTTACCAACAGATTGTGTACTGTTTTTCTGTGCATTATTCGCGCTTTTTCGCGCGCGAAACTATAAACATTGTTATCGCACTACTGTGAGTAAAGTTATGCGTGAAAAAAATTTACGCGCCAAATAGAGCTCTTTTTGTTTCCTTTATAAAAACTATATTTCATCAAGTCGTCGCATTATTTCACCATACATAACCAACATACAAGACAAAATCTCTAACAGAATAAAAAATATGATGAAAATACAGGTGATCAAATTTAAAATAAAACTATAAATTACCATTATTTTAGATCATATGTAACAGGACTGTCAGGAATAAATACTGTTATGTAATAATATTATTAGGTACGTCTTACGACTATCATATGACTGGCCTGTTAAGTCTAGTGGTTAGTGACCCTGATTGTTAAGCCATAGGTCGTGGGTTAGATTCCCACCCGAGTCTGGGTGTTCTCTGTGTCCGTTGTCGGTATGTTTGTAAAGTCCCCCGTGACACAGGAGTTATTCCTAATGCGAGAGGTCTTTTAAAAAAAACAAATTGTCAAGAGTCCAAGATGACGCAATTAAAATATACAAAAGAAATCATAATTTATAAATCACTTGTACTTAAAATTTGTGTCATCTCCCAGGCAAAATGTCGAACGGAATTACGCTCAACGGCTCCATCTACCTTGTTATCGTGAAATACATATTGTACAATATGCTATCGAATAACTTAATTAAAATGCATATTGCACATAAAATGCGTGACAAAGTATCACAGATTTATTATATCTCACACGATTTCTGATATGCATAACATAATAAAAATGCGTGTATTGCAATAACAGAGTGCATTTTGACTAATCATATAAATTACGTCACCTGACTGTCATACCTATTTGAATTATAACAGGTATTATTAATATAACCTTGCAACCTTGTAAATGTTAGGGAATGTAAGCTAATATACGAAACTGAATATCGACATGACATGTTACGTAATTTGAAAGTCAAATGATGAATCTATTCCGTTAATACTCCCAGAATATTGGTGTTTGATCATAAGTTGCATCTAAACATGTTTCCCCATTAAGTGTATAAATCAAACAAATTAACAATCATAATATTCTTTGTTGCTATATTAGTTCATCGAATAGAAAAACTAGTTTTAATGTTACTACTTGCGCATAACAAAACTTCTGAAGTACTTACGTATGTATATACTTCCATCAAACTTGAATCCTTTCGGATCAAAACGATGAAGCCGGTTTTTTTTCTACTCATATGACACTGGACCGCATGTTATGTCGATTAAAATCTATACGAATATTATAAAGCTGACGAGTTTGTTTGGTTGAACGCGATAATCTCAGGAACTACTAGTTCGAATTAAAAAATTATTTTAGTCTTGGACAGCCCATTTATCGAGGAAGGCTGTAGGCTATATAACATCACGCTACGACCAATAGGAGCGGAGCAGCGACCTAAAACTCAGGTAAAACTGCGGGGCCAGCTAGTAAATAATAAAATACCACAGACACTAAAAAATTAAGAAGTGACAACATATTTAGAGATTACCTTGCGGTCAAATTACTAGTGGTGAGTTAAAAGCAAGTAGAGACAAGTTAGTTAAATAATGGATAATATAATAATGAATCGCAACTATATTCGCCCAGGAGACTGTGTAAAGGTTACCGAATAGCACACAAATAAAAAATAAATTGCATTTTGACCTAAATCTAAATAATATTAATAACAACATCTTAAAGTGCATTTCAAATTGGCAAATTAATTTGAATGATATTAATTAAGTTCATAAGCAAATTTCATCATATTTAAATAAATATAGTATACAGTAATGATAATTGCAATTAAGTAGTAAATTATGTCTTAACAGTAACTATTAACAAGTTGCACCACCTACTGAAGCAGTCAACACGTACTGTGAATTATCATGTCATATTGTTACGATTAAAGCCACGAAAATGTCTCGCTGGCATTACTCATAAATCGTCTGTTTTAAACGTAAACGCCTATCATTTTTGCGACTTGGCTATTATATCCCTTGAGACTTGGCATCATCTCAGTAAAAACGTCAAACAATTCGATTTAAAGTTATGTTAAATTGTAGACATATTGTAATACCGTGGTTAATAAAGTTTCATAAGGTCACTTTGAAATCGTGGTTAGAGTTGAGTTTACTTAGAAAAAAATTAAGCAACTACTCGTGATGTTTTTTTCGCCATTACGACGGTCTTTACAGTACCCAGATTAAGAAAAATATATTTGTAAATGACCATCCAATATAGAACCATCGAACCGGTGAGGTTGGAGTTGGCGAAAACATTTAGGAGATCCCGAAAAACTTGATCATAACGTTTTCTCAATTCATGTTTCATATTCAATTAATAACTATAAATTTAAAATTGAAAACACCCTCGACTCGAAAATCCCTTCAACGATTACAAAATGCCTTACATCATTTTGGAAAAGAGCTGATACTCTTAGACTGCTGGACCGATATTAACCAAACATAGCTAAAAACCACCGCAAGGAAACTGGCTTTCAAATGAAAAAAAACGCATCAAAATCGTTCCATCCGCTTGAGAGCTACGATGCCACAGACAGACACACACACACACACAGACATCGACGTCAAACTTACAACACCCTCTTTTTGCGTCGGGGGTTAAAAAGGATCATAAGTACGCCGAAATGTCAGAAAACTAATTATAACTGAGCACAGAGAGACGGACCTATCGTAGTCTCGAGTTCCAACGACAATATTTTGATGTTTCAGATTTACTGTAGCGAAACTAAATATAAACGAACAACGATCAAAACAATGCCATTTTGCAACCTAAATGTGACTAGTACTGACGAAAACTGCTGATGAAGTTTAAAATGGATAACAATCTGTTTCAAATTTTATCGGGAGTTTTCATGCGTACTCTCAATTACAACCGAATAAAATTGCGACGGAGGAGGTCGCAATCAAAACGCTGTGTCAAATACTGACAATGACGGTGATTCATGAATAAGGAAATGGTCTATCTATTAAGAACCTTGGAGTATCTACTGCAATGACTACAATAAGAGATGACTCTAATCCTTATCAGTGTATAAAAGTTTAGTGTTAGTATGAACTTTATTCAGGTTACTTAGTAATAAGTAAAATAAAATGTTTCAAGGTTTTTGTAATTAGTAATAATTGAAGTAAAGAGATCCAAATGTTTCAAATAACAAAGAAAATTAAATCAGTGCACATATTGAAACATGATGTAGGTCTGAGTCCGTTGATATTAATCTTTGTTTTAATAGAGAGTATATCATATTTTTTACGTAATATTTATACTATGTAAAAATATACAAATAATAATAAATATATTATTAATTATTATTTATATTTTGGTTAAAGAAGCGCATGCTTTTTATCCGAGAAAAACTAATCTATACTAATATTATAAAGCTGAAGAGTTTGTTTGTTAGTTTGGTTGAACGCGCTAATCTCAGGAACTACTGGTTCGAATTTAAAAATTCTTTTAGAGTTGGATAGCTTATTTATCGAGGAAGGCTATAGGCTATATAACATCACGCTACGACCAATAGGAGGGAAGCAGTGATCATAATAGCAGGTGATACTGCGGGAACGGCTAGTCCTATATACATGGCCGAGTTTAATATGTAAAACAGGAAATAGATAAACTTGAAGAATATTTGAGTGTAAGACCTTGAAATTCTTGAATAAAAGAATTTTAAAAAGCAATTGCTGCAATTTTAGTTATTTGATTGTATGATCAAACAATGTGTAACTGCATTCAAACTGTAAACTTGAAGCATTCAAAATATTTTATAGAAATATTTGACATGACATGTAGATCTATAGTAACTCCTTGAGACAATACCATAAAATTTAACGCGCAGTTTCATATTCATCTCAACGGAGATGATGTAACATACTATTTATGTACCCATTCTTGTACAAACGGACTGTAGCAATAAATATACATCCAATATTCGAGCAAAGGAAATCAAGGGTAAAGACCGTAACTAATTTACTACAATCAAATTGTATCTAAGATTTCAGATATTCAAAGATAGCAAGGCAGACGTCTCAGAATATAAATCTTATTAAAACAAGTGTTTTAAAGATTGATAGAGCCAAAAGATAGATTAAGCGGCGATAGCGTAGATGGTATGGCGTTGGACTTGCGATCGTATGAGGGTTCGAACTCCACCCGGTGTACAACCGACGTGAACCCACTCCTAACACAAGCATTTAGCTTAGCTGGAGGGGTTAACAAAAATACTAGCAATGTGTCATCCACGTTACAAGTAGTCTTTAAAAAAAAAATTCCTTGGAAATTGAACTTAAAGCTACAAGTACTTCGACGACTCTCTCGACTCTGGAAATTTAGGTCGAGTATCCGTGGTCAGATCGCTTTGTTAGATTGATCTGACCACGGACACCATTTAGTGTCCTTATTCAGATTGATTCAATTCCAGTGTCCATAGATACACAGGTGGCCTTGGTCAGATTGACTTGCTTAAAATTTTTTAAACATATAAAATAGCCTCACTTGTAATGTCAATCTCTTGTGATGTTATTATTTTGTTATTTATTCGAATGGTACTTAAATAACCGTTTAATAATTGGTGAGATAGAAATTAAAATTGACGGAATTAACTTTAAGGTGAACTATGATATAACGAACGTCGGAGACAAAACGAAGTGTTTCTTTAACTGCTTGGCTTCACACTAGGACTCGAAATTTCTATTAAAAAGCCAGAAGTAACCGACATATTTCGTACCAAGTTAGCCGACTATTCTTCAGACCTTCAGAAAGGAATACTTAATTGATTTCTATGTACAAATCATACAATAAAAGTAAAGGAATAAGTAAAGGTTTTTTTTTGGGAGAGCCATGCTTCGGCACGTATGGGCCTGCTCGCCCGGAGTGATACCACGGCCTCACAGAAAACCGGCAGTGAAGCAGAGGTTACCGGAGGCCCTAACCCTTCCCTCCCCCTCTCTCCCCTCCGCACCCCCTATTTCCCCCTTCCCCTGTCTCCCCTCCGCATCCCCTATTCCCCCCTTCCCCTCTCTCCCCTCCGCACCCCCTATTTCCCCCTTCCCCTACTCCCACCTTAAAAGCCGGCAACGCACTTGTGACTCTTGAGTTGCTGGTGCTCATGGGCGGCAGTAGTCATTTACCATCAGGTGACCACAGCATAAAAAGGAATAAGTAAAGTAATAAGTTCTACATAGGGTCACCTAGTATCGGCCCCTGATTTTTATCTGCCGTTAACAAGTTTTACATTGATTAATAAACACAATTTCTTTAAGAGCCTAACTTTCCTGCGTAATGAATATGATACCTTGTTTAATTAAGAACTAGAGACTAAGAAAATAGACTCTCTATGCAATATGGTGGTTGGTGAACGGCTCTCGGCCGCTCAGTGATAATTTGTTGCTCGACCTGTGAGGAAATGTTGAATTTGGCAATATTTCAAGCGACTAGACGACTAAGTCTGAAAGAAACATAAAAACTATTCTCATCAATCAATCCAATCACAAAAAAATCAGAATATCTTACCAGGTGGTAGCATATGCACGAAATTGTCAGGAAATAGTCCGACTTTGCCGTGGAGTTCACCGCGCCACCAACCGCGGTCAGGAGCGTCTTTAGACACTATCGTCACGATGTCACCTTCGGCCAATGTCAACTCATCTTCGTTTACCGCCGAGTAAGGGAACAGCACTCGACAATACTCCTTAACTGTATTGAAATAGATATTACTATTATATGCTATTAAAGACATATTTTACAAAAGATTTATTGTTTATTAAATAGAACTGGTATCTTGCTGCAAACTAATACGTGTAAATGTCACTAATTTACTAAATATATTCAGGAGTTACTTTTTTATATATACGTAAATATCCCTTTGTTCTTTGTTCTTATAATAAGTTACAAGAAAGACATTGTAAGGAACAGCAACAATATTATCAACAGAAACAAAAACAACTTTGTGAATACACTTTCGTCTAAAATTGGGTTAAGTACAAAGTTTTAAGAATTACGTACGTTGATGATAATTAATTTATTTGGATCAAACTACTTCATATTATGTAGTTACTCTTCAGAACACGTTTAATAAATAACTGATTCTTAAAAAAAAATAATTACAAATTATAAAAACCTTCTTACTTTTAATTTATATAAATTAACATTTCTCAATTGGCTATATGTACTAGTTTTAGCACTATAATCTATCTTGTGGTAAATTAAAATTTTACCTTGGTTCAGAACTTACAACTACATATCCATAAGACTCGCATAATGCTCGCCACATTGAACCCAAACAATATAAGGACCACACAATTATTATTATTACTACATTTATTCACACGCAAATATTTAATCCACAAGCTTAAAGTCAACGGAAACTGTTCACTGAAATGATAAGCGGTTCGTCCCCTACTGTCCAATCCCATTGATTCAATTAACGCAAATAGCGGCTACAATACATCAACGAGACTGCATGACGAACAGTTTTGTGGGTACTTACTGATACAATATAAACTTGATTGATATGATTCACGCCTGTGTGAATTATCATGCAATACACGTCGTACATAATTCTTAGATGCATTGTATAATTATAAACAGGATAACTGGAGGACAAATTGTTTTGTGTGCATATGTTTCAAATAAGCATTAGCTCCTTGTTGCATATCGCAATATGCTCCACAGGTGCTTACCATACCAGAAAGCAGTGAAGCAAAGGATTTTTTGTACAGTCACAAAAATACATATAAATTCTTCTTTATTAATTTACAACTAAGTGTAATATAACATGATTATAGATATCAACCATAGATAAATGGATGGATAAACTCTTTATTATACATTATATGTATAAACCAAAAAGGGGTGTAAATCGGAAACCACTTTATAGTGTTTTTTATTTCATGTGTTTTCTACTAACTAAATAAATACTGATGTGTCGTATTATAAAATTACCAGGTTTTGGCGGGAGCGCTGGCGCGGGCTCGAAAGGCGGTGCTGCCTGCGGTGGTTCTAACATCACGACGAAGTTGGAGGGGAACACACCAACGCGCCCTTGTCGGCGGCCCTGCCACCAACCCTCTTCAACCTGCATTACAAATTAGTACCACTGTTGGTTGTTTTTACGTTTAAGCACAGAATACATAATAGTATGGGTACAGAAGTCCCACTCCGCCAAATCATTTAAATAAATAGCTACTTTGTTTCGACACAATAATGTTGCAATTCAGGTCGCACAGCGCTAACTACCTACAGCTATATTCACCTAGAAGTAGCCTCTCTTTCTATCGCGTAACTCTATCTGTTCGGACGAAGCCGCGACGTTAAGGTTGTCTTTTTTGAAAAAAATGTTAATCTGAATATTTAATTGCCAGTGCTATGTGCCTATTTATTTTATTTTTATGAAAAAATAAACCTACACTAGGTACTAATAACTCGATAGTCTAAGTACGAACGGATGACGCGACGTAGCGCATGAGTGAGCATCGAACGAACGTGCGGCACGGCCGACGCGCAGCAGTCCATTGAATTTTGGCACGTTCAGTCGACCTCGCCGCGTACTTGTAGCTTTATACCTACTCTGCGGAGTGTCCTGTAGTCCTGGTTTATATACATACATTTATATATATATATAAATATAATAATAAATATAAAAAATAGATATATACATATAAAGTAAATGAATAGCACATTACGTCTTATCCATTTAACGGATTTTCATGCGATTTTCCCCAATAGATAGAGCGATTTATGAGGAAGGTTTAGGTATATAATTTGTTTGTTTTGTGTAAATTGGTTGAAATATGATGATGATTATTGAAGATGTCTCTGCTACCCGTGGCACAGATAAGATAATAGTGTAACCCGTGCGAAGCCGGGCGGGTTGCTAGTACTTAATATGTAATACTTAGAAGATAGATAAAGAAACATGTGAGGATGAACTTTTTGCCCCATCTCTCTTTATCAGACAAATATAGGTTTCATAACTATGCAAGAATTAAGTAAGTTAATAATACTATTATAAACTAACTTTTAGTAAATTAATAGGTCGTAGGATCAATAAGTCTTTTCGTATTTTAGATGTACAAAATTGAAGAAAAATCTCTTTGGTTGTATTGTTTGTATCTGGCTGGTTTTAATATCAATAAATATGGGGCATTAGGAAAAGAGAAATAAAAAGTAAAAAACACTTTCCTGCCATTTTTCAATTGTTTTTCTGTCCGTCAAAATGAGTGAATCTAACGAAGAAATTCGATACATACAAAAAAGGGAAAAATGCGACTAAAGCCGTGAAATAAATTGTGACTTTATGGACCTAATGCAGTGTCAGTAAGAGTAGTACCAAGTCGGTTCAAGCGTTTTCAGTCCGGGAATTCTGATGTCAAAGATGCAGCTCGCTCTGGGCGCCCTCATACGGATAAAGTCAATGCCATTTTTGAAAAATTGGAGCAAGATCGGAGTTACATAGCCGAGGAACTGAGGATTGACCACAAAACAGTTTTGACCAATTTGAAAAGTCTGGCTTTACAAAAAAGCTCGATATTTGGGTGCCACACGAGCTCACTGAAAGAAACCTAATGAATCGTGAACTTCCACATTTGCGATTCTCTATTGAAACCTAACCATTTTTGAAAAGATTAATCATTAGTGATGAAAAGTGGATCACCTACGACAAGGACGTGCGAAAAAGATCTTGGTCAAAGGGTAGTCAAGCTCCACAGACTGTAACGAAACCCGGATTAACACACAATAAGGTGATGATGTGTGTATTGGAACAACTGATGAGACTCAAGCAAGAAATTAAGAAAAAACGGCCAGAATGGGCCAACAGAAAAGGAGTGGCCTTTCATGATGATAACGCCAGACCACACGCATCTTTGGCCACTCAGTAAAGATTGAGAGAGCTTGTTCGGGAAATGCATCAACCATACAGTCCTGACCTTGGACCCTCAGATTTTCACCTGTTTCGGTTTCTTCAGAATTATTTGGGTAGTGTTAGGTTAAAACACCAAGGGAGGACTGTCAAAACTACTTGTCGCAGTTTTTTGATCAAAAATCCCAAGACTTCTACAGCAACGGGATTATCCAAATTTTCCGCGCAACTTTCTTAATCTTTTCTTTTATAAGAACCTTCTCCTGACAATAACAAACACAAAAAAAAAGAATTAGCGAAATCGCCCCAGCCGTTCACGCGTGATGCCGTGACCAAGGGAAATAGGGATTAATTTTTATATAGATAGATTGCCTGAGCGACCGGCGGGGTTTTATTTTTTTGTAAAATAGTGCTTTTTTCAAAAATGATAAGAGACCTACATAGATAACTTAAAAAGCAAAACCTTAAATAAAGGCAAAATTTGATCAAAATCGTTAGAGCCGTTTCCGAGGTACATGTAATTTTCATATTTATAGACTACATTGCTTGTTTAAAGTTATTAGTTGAGTAATACTTCCGTAGATTTACAAGGTGACTAGACTACAGTGAGTATGACTACAGTTAGTGACTAATTTCAGCCTAAATCAGATAGATATTTTACGTGAAGCGACTGCCATCAGACCTCCACAACCTAAGTACTAGGCGATATCGAAGTTCTGTAGTCAGACCAGGTTGTCGGACTTTTTAAGGCTCCAACTACACGGGTTGTCTATTGTTTACCCGAAGATTATATACCATAATCATCATATTCCCGAATTTCATTTACCCGAATTTCATTTTCCCGAATGTTTTGTTTGCCCTAAAAGACATATGACATACTTTTAATTGCCCGAAACTTAGATACCATAAGATACGAGTGCCATACGTATTATTTTTCATATTTTTAATTGCCATAATAATTATTAGACATAATATTTAAACGCCATAATGATTAGACATAATATTTAAATGCCATAATAATTATTTGACAAATATTTAAACGCCATATTCATTCTAATACCTACCTACTTATTAGATTTGTGGCTGTCGATGTCGATGGGTGTGTTATGTTTGGTATAATAAGAACTAGCAACCCGCCCCGGCTACGCACGGGTACAAATTATACTCCTAAACCGCCGCTCTGCCCCCGCTTTTTAAATCTCTGATATCTTCTAAGACATTCATTTTAATGATATGCTGTAAAGGGCAATTTTGATCTACATAAAATGCACAACGTATCTAATGTTTTTAATTGGATAAAGAATAATACTGTATTGTTTAAAATAGTTTGATAAATAACCCATATTTTTTTTGTAATATGTAAAAGATAAAAATGGTTACTGTGGGTTATCCTTAGGAGATAAACATATACCATCGCGGACTTTTTTATTGATCTTTTTAAGATATACAATTTCGTAGTACATTAATTTGATCTATCTCGTAAGGTTTAGCCAGCGTTTGCAATGTAAGCGCACAAAAATATGTTTGTTACGACATGACAGTACAAATCTTTGAATTTCTCGACTTTTCTCTACAATAATATGCATGTATATTACATATAAACCTTCCTCTTGAATCACTCTGTCCATTGGTGAAAACCGCATGAAAATCCGTTCAGTAGTTTTTCCGTTTATCGCGAACAGACAGACAGACAGACGCGGCGGGCGACTTTGTTTTATAATATGTAGAGATAAGAATAAATTTATTTATTCTTCTCTTTTAAGTTTAATGGTCACAGTTCTAACCTAACTCAAATGGCACCTAACCAAACTACTTCTGGGTGGTTTATAAAAAAAATAACCACGAAGAGGATGGCGGGGTCTATTCGCTCGCTCAAACGACCCCGCAATCCCCTTCTTCTTTTTTTTTGGGTCGGGGTCGTCGGGGTGCCCTAAAGTCCCGATTGCATCCAGTTTCTCCTGATATAACAACCGTTACACACCCAATGTCGATGGCAAATGATGTTATGGCATATGATAATTAGGGCATGTGATAATTAGGGCATGTGATAATTAGGGCTTACAATGATTATGACAAATGATGTTATGGTAAGTGACTTTATGGGAAACAAAGCTTCTACTAACGACTACGACTTTCTACTACGACTAATATAGCAAATAACAGTAGGGCAAATGAATATTACGTCATATAATATTATGGCTGTTGACTATTATGGCAAATGAAATTAGGGCAAATAAAATTCGGACAAACGGCGGTATACCAACTACCCGTAATTAATGCCACAGATGTTTGTATGGCACCCGGGACCGACGGTTTAACGTGCTTTCCGAGGCACAGAGGGGTCTCAATATGTTAAGAATGGTCACCCATCCTAGACTGACCTGGCTAGAATTACTTAACTTTGTAATGTGCTAACCTACTCGGTTACCACTTAGCCATGAGATATGAGTTCAGTCAGTATTAAATCAGTGTTAAACAATTTGCTAACTGCTGATGCTGCTAGTCGACTGCGTGGGAGGCCTAATCTAATGTGCAAATAACTATAAGTTCATTTACCTCTCCGAGTACTTCGAGGACGTCACCAACGCAGAGCGGCAGCTCGTCCGGGTTGGCTGGCTGGTAGCTGAACACAGCCCGGCATCGGCCCTGCACGCCAGTCGACCTATAACGTGAGCCTCCACTTAGAACCAATGTTACAATTGCACTAATATTTAAAATAAGAACAAAGATTTGAGAAAATATTTCTATTACACCTCTTTGAAAACTTTTTTTATGTACATGTTTAAATATGAGAGTCATAAATATCTACATTAACTTTAAAGTATATTTATGTAATTTTAAACCATATAAATAAGTATATTTAGTTAATTTTAAACCATAGAAATCTGCTACAGGTTTGACCAACTCGAAAAACGCACAAAGGTATTGAATCAACCATTATAGTAGCGTAAATTACCTTTTTAGAGGGTTCATTCACATTTTTTTAAATATAACTCAATCTTATTATATTCAGCTAATATTTTAATGTACAATCTTGTAATTATACTGACTTTTAAACTTTCGCGTTCCATGATATATAATTATGTATTAGGGGATGGAGAACTAACGCGATCACAAAAAGGTATTAAACATACCTACATACCTACGGTACATACCTCTGAATTGCCTGACGTTTATAATTTATATAAACTAATAATTATAAACTTGTAATTGTTTAGGTTAATTGTTTCATTTTTATTTTTGAGGCTACCTTGCTTTCGAGGCACCATCCGAAAACCAGTGCTGCATGTCATACATGCAGCATAATTATGCTGAGATGGCGGCTATTTTTCGGCCGTTTCTTTTTTTCTCTCTCTGTTTTAATTTTAATTATTATAAATATTAGAAATAGTTTCTTTTTTATATCTGTGCGTGTTCTAAGTAAATGATTTTTCTTTATTTCTTTCAAACTGGGGGTCATAAGCTTGGTGACGTCACATGTCGAAATCTAAAGTATTAAACACAAAACATAACCTAAACGAAAGACTAGACACGTTACTACACTTTTATAAAAAAAACATTTGAACTGCTCTTTTGTTTTTTGTTACGTCACGCCAGAGAGGGGGGTCCTACAAATGTGACCTACCTAAACACCTAATTACCTAATGTGACAAGAACGGGAGGGGGTAAAAAAATCAATAAATTGGTGTGACGTAATTTATTGATGGCTCCTTTCTTTCTAACCATCTTCCCCTTTCAGTATTCTCCCAATTTTTTTATCTTTAATTCCCACACTGCCCGGTTGCAATAGCAATAGGCTTGAATACGCTTGCCAACTATTTCGTAAGTGGGACCAAATGATAGTTGGCAAAACGTGTGTGTTCAATACGCCTCCTGCCTACTTATATGTTATTATTTGTTATTATGTGTTATTCCTGAAACTAACTATAGCTGTAATTACTAACTTTTCACTTTCTAACTAGAGATCGCCTGGTGATTGAATTTCGACCATAATTTATTAAGTTTTAATTTAGTTGGTTTATTTCAAAGGCTAGTATAGCTTGAACTATCATTGTATAGAACTATAGACTTACGTACTATGACAGGTCAACATAATATATACAGGGTGTATTTGAAAGAGGAACACTTACTTAAATCACTGAAAGGGCATGACTCTAGCATGCAGTTACAATAAGAATTTTTGAAAAAAAAATCTATAGTTATGACCGTTTGAAATTCCAGGTATTTTTGCCTCGGTTTTCCTAAAAGTAGTGAGGAATGTGTAAAGTTAAAGATTTTAAATGGTACGTATTTTTTTATTTTGAAATTTTTCATTCTGTTGTTGTTACCAATAAAATCCATAAAAACTAACTTCGAAAAATTGTTAAGTTAGTTTTTGTGGTTTTTCTTAATAACTGAGTGAATAGTTCCAAAATAAAAAAAATATGTAGATATGATTTAAAATCTTTAACTTTACACGTTCCACCTGCTTTTATGAGAAACGAAGGTAAAAATACCTGGTAATTCTAACGGTCATGGCCTTTCAGTGATTTAAGTAAGTGTTCCTTTTTCAAATACACCCTGTATACTGGACGGATGTAGGAGCTTGATACAGCCGTTTTCAAGTAATTTTTAAATTTGTAACATATAAAGTTCAAAATTTTTAGCTTTTTGCACTACGTCTATATGTAAACTTTAAGTACCTATCCACATGTCACGTTTTCTTTGTTTGAAATTTTCTTAAAAATGCGTTTTGCGTATTAATATACATATAGATTAACGACCTATGACGACCATGAACCTTGCTTATACTGTATCGTTGATGCCTATTATTACCTATAAAGCAATCCCCATAGCAACGAAAGTAGTAACGCATCTCTTTTTCCTTTGGATGAGGTGTTTCTGTTACCGGTTAAAGTTTTCGACCGCTTACGATTCACCAACATGTGCTTACAGATTACTGTAAGCAAGACAATAAACAGGCCTTTATGTACTAACCACGAAACAAACAGTATATGCTCAATTAAAAATTAGTTAAGTGGTAAGCTACTAAAGCTGTCCCTAGAATCATGCGGTATGACATGCGTTACGTGCTGTCATGCATGCATGACCGTTTAATTGTATTGATTGATGCGAATGACATGTAAACTACGTGCATGACATGCAAACTACGTACTGGCAGCTGATGAACAATTCCTTTTATTTTATTTTTATATTTAAAAATTTATTTATTTATAAATCTGCCTTTGACAAAGACATTTCCGTACCAGTGCAGAGTCTTCTGCTCTAATCTTCACTGTACTATCTCTATCGACTGAATAAAATGATTATACCAAGCGAATTATCATGCTGCATGATAGACTCTCAATAGGTCCTTCATGCAGCATGATGATTCAGTATGTCATGGCGCATGATCGTCTAGGGACCGCTTAACGTTACACAATAAGATTTTACAGAACAAATAACTGTAATAATATTGTACAGTAAATTTCACAGAAGAAAACACAAGCTTTTCCTACTGCACTGCTCCGCTTCCAAGGGTCCCACCGTAAGGGTAAAGCGGCCTATAACGTTCCTCAAGTATTAGGCTATCAAATGCTAGAACACTTTTTTATGCGACTGGTAGTTTCAGAGACTTTATTAAATGAATAAAGATAATTTAATAATATCATTAAAACGCTTTTCGGTTTAAGAAATATTAAATCAATTCAATCATGATCGCTATTATTTCCATGTTCATGTATGTATACAGGGGATAGCTATCTACCTAATAAATACCTACATTCCTCTATTAGAAAGGCTAAGTAGGACTGTGAATTTTGGCCATGGCAGCGAATAACCAGAGGTGGAAAAACTACCGTCCTTCTCTACCGTTTACTGAGTCCACAAATTAGGTGATGCAACTTTGACGTTTTATAATAACTAGAGATCGCTTCGTGGTCAAACTTCGACCATGGTTTTTTATATGGCCAGTATAACTTGAGCTGTCATTATATAAACTTACTTACCATGATAGGTAATCACAAATACTGGACGCGTGTAATTTCATTAAGCCGTTTTCACGTAATTTTTAAAATTTAAAGACATTGTTTAAAAATTTTAGCTTTTTGCACTTCTTCTATATATAAACTGTAAATATTCCAAAATTCACGTTACTATGTTCGCGAAATTTTCTTACAAAGATGTACAAAGAATTCTCTTCACGTATTAATATAATGATAATAGTAAAACATTTCGAAGGTACTGCCTATCATTCGACACGAAAATTCGATTTGTGTCGTGCGATTAAAATACCCACGTGTGCGCAATGTATGTATACGTATGCAATTCGATGTGTAAGGAACGCATCCGGTGCCTGAAAAACGAAAACGAATACGTTTTCTGTAATCTGAAAATCGGAAACTGTATCCGAAATTGTTTATCTAAACCGAATGAATACCGGCAGTTCATACCACGAGTATAATCTCTTTTAAACAATTATATACATTCTTTAGAATAAGCGCACAGTTAAAAATAAAACCTATACTAATATTATAAAGCTGAAGAGTTTGTTTGTTTGGTTGAACGCGCTAATCTCAAAAACTACTAATTCGAATTAAAAAAATCTTTTAGTGTTTAATAGCCCATTTATCGAGGAAGGCTATAGGCTATATAACATCACGCTACGACCAATAGGAACTGAGCAGTGACCATAAACGTAGGTGAAACTGTGGGGACTGCTAGTTTGAAATACAGGTCTACTGGTCGACTATTATGATCAACGCCCAACAAGAATACTTTGAAGAACTCTCAGATAAAGTTAGAGAATAGTACAAAGCATTTAAAAGTTAGAGAAATGAAACATAGTATTTGGTTACATTAGAAAACTGTCGACAATTATTTGAAGTGTGAGCAGTGACGATTTATATCAGCAGTAATTATCCATCAACCTTAAAAATCACTTAGTTTTGAATATTCTGTGGGTCTTAGAAGTTTTGCCCTAGTACATGAACAAGGTAGGTATGACCCTATACTGGTTTAAAAATGAATATAGTAAAATCACTTTGTTCGCAGCGCATTAAATGTAAATTTGACAATTCATTTCTAAATTAACTGCTCAGCTCCTTTGGGTAGTAGCGTGTATGACCATTTTCATAAACGGGTTATATATATATATATGTATAATTTTCGGATTTTACAACGGAACATATAGAATCAGCGATAAGCGGGTTCGAACAAACAAATTATGCAGTTTTATAACATTATTATAGGTTTGTAAACATTACTTACGCGAGATGTTTTTACTACGAAATGTTAATCACTTTGAAAATGTTTCATTTGACGTATCTATTGTAACTTGGCTAATGAGTAACTGCAAAATGCATTAGTCTGTTATATTTCCAAAGAGGCACTGATATCACGATTATCATTATTCAATCCTGCTATCTGCAGTCACTCGTACACCAAAAAATGACCAATAGAAAGTCTTTTCTACGCCAAAAATAAATCACGACCTACCTTTTAAAACTAGTGGAATTACCAATGTTGCTAAATTATGTATTATATACTGTCGAAAACTTTAAGAAAAATAATATATCAAATAGGGCTGAGGAACAAACACTGACTGGCGATTCGCGCGTCTTATCGCTTTATCGGAACTGATTAGATACCACGTATAGTCATTATTATCCAACTAATCGAAAATATAATTTAAAATAATTTTATTAAACTATTTTAGTCATTATACAACTTTCACGGTGACAACTGCAACTTGTCTGTAGTTTGCTAGTAGGTATAACAACTTTATTAAACATATAAACTAAGTAATTGGCTTGATTTGTGATACAATCATTCTTTACATGAATGACATCACTGATTGTGTTAGCAAGTGTATGACTACATCAAATAACTTAATACCTACGTATATAATTACATATGTTGAATTCAGTATGCATTAAAAACACTTTGTAAACAATACTTCCTCGGTACACATATAAAATGCGTTTCAATAATACAGCCATTTCGTTAGAAAGCATTGACATTGTAGCGTTCTCATAATGTGAGCTTTCATTGAGTTTGAATTCAAATAATACTGCAAGGTAGAGCATAACGGAATTTTCCGTTTAATTTTGGAGCGGTTTAGTCCAGTCAACAAGTTAAAATACGTGTTAATTCTTTTTCCCGGTCCTAAAAATATGTGCGATAGCTCATTCGATTCGGAATGACGTCTAGACAAAGGTATCTCGAGCATTTATTAGCACATAAAAAATTGCAATTGTTATTAACAAAATAAACTGAAAAAAAAAAGGTATTCAGTTTTTCGTTAAAAACGCAAAAGCTATTAAATATTTAAGATTTTTTGAAAAAAGTTTGGACTCCCGGAATTCTATCTCCATTATTTGTAATCTTTAGAATTAGCGAAATTTTCAACGCCAATAATAGGTCTCCGCGCGGCCGTTACGGTATGAGCGCAACGCTGCTTGAAACACAACATATTTTTTTATAGTTTTAAATATTAATTTAAAATTTCGGAAAAATTATGGTGTCATCAGGACACTAAAAACAATAAAGCTTATTGAAAACAAAATGTGTCGATTATTCAAAAAGTTACAAAATTGTTACTTAACTAATATTTTTCCAATCTTTGTTGTTGCTAATATCGACATACAAGTTTAAATGTTTGACCTAAAATTATTTTGCTTACTTATATGGATACTTAATTTATTCAAATTTCATATTTTGTTTATTACACCTTTTCAAAGTTAACAGAGCAGAAACAGTGTTGGCGATAGCACAGATATTCTGACAACAGCGGGACGCCAAACGGGTTGTCACAAAGCAATCGTAGCAACTAGCACCACCTGCTATGGCCATTATCCTTCTGTTCCGTCGAGCATTCCATTTAGATGACAACTTCGATAAGAACCTCTGCACCAGACCTGATCGAAGGCCTTCGCTATTTCTAGGCAGACTGCCAGACCTTGACTCAATTGCCTACGCGCTTATCGTTAATCCTTATCTTTGTATGCTAGACAACACACTAGCATACCAGGTAGAACACCTTTTGTGCTAACAATATTACTACCAAATTGGAGTTTACTTTGATTAGCAATAAAGTAGCTACTGCTTTGCTGCATTATTTACTTAGCTTTTTAACTTTCTTTCTGAATCTTTGTCTAGCTGATGACGGCACTAGACCGTCCCTGGGGTTAACATAATATCCTAATACTTTTAAATATTTCAAGCGGTGTATTCTGTAATTGTGGATTGCATGTAATTGTTTCGTAATAGTATTAAATTGGGTTAAGTTTAGCCCTTCCCTGTCGATGATCGACGAAACCTGAAGATGCGTTTTGGCTTCAGAAGGCAGCTTTTAATTATAATAATATTACACATCACTCTATGTATAAAGATACATTTTTAACACGCATTTATTAGCTTCTCTTGTAACAGTTGTAACTATGTCAACAAATCTTGAAGTAAATTTTAACCTACTTCTTATTGTCATATCGCAATAGTTTGGATGACAATACTATAATTTGGCATCCTGAAGCTGATCTGATGATGGAGCCAGGAGGTGGTTAGTGGGACTCTTTAGTGGCTATTAGTAAATCCGTCGAGTTTGACCTCATAAGATTCGTTTTGACCATACCAACAAATTGAGCTTGATAACGATGATCTGATGGTAAAGGCCAGGGGTAGATAGTGGAACTTTTTTCTTTTTTAGTCGGTTCACCATTAAAGCTAGATCTTTAGTTTTCAATCAATCAATCATCAGCCTATCACCATCAGCTACTGGACGAAGGTCTCACCCAAGGAGCGCCAACTATCCCGGTCTTGGACAGTCGGCATCATCAATCAATCAATCAATATCAATCATCGGTCCATCGTACCTCAGGGCGCCCTACACTACATTTGAGTAATCGCGGTCTCCACTCTAGCACATATCGGCTGCAGCGACCATCAGTCCGCCTGGAGACATGACCGGCTCACTTCCACTTCAGCATACTGATTCTCTGTGCGATGTCCATTAGTCTACTTCTCTGCCGAATAAGTTCATTTCGAATTTTATCCACTAGAGAAACACCGAGCATCGCACGTTCCATCGCACGCTGAGCGACTTCAAACTTGTGGACTAGTCTAACGGTGAGAACGGATTACGGGTAGGACGCAATTAGCGGGACGTCAAACGTCAGACGTTGTGTCAACGCAATCGTAGCAACTGGCAGTCGGCACCACCTGCTTGCCTGCACCTGCACCTCTTTAGTTTTACTAAACTATAATTTCCCAATTTTAATAAATGAAAAGAGAAACATTTTGTATGGAATAACTAATGACGAAACAACTGTAGTCCTAATAATTGATAAGAAGATCTTTTCGAAGTATATTATTGTACCAGTTATATTGATCAAAACAAAATTCCTAACATGTGTGTCAACGTACTAAATATATATTATCAGAGACACATGGTAGTTTTATTTCGGTACAGAAACCAGTTCCATAAGAACTGCGCGCCTAGACAACTAACAATGTAGATACAACCTAACAGTAAATTGGCGACCTTAGCATAAATCTCTCTAGCTGGTATTGAACTTTGACATGCATTTTGCTATTACAATTATATTTCTAGTTCAATAACAATGACAAATCTGATATTGAGGAACGCAGTTAAAAAACTCCAAATATCTTCAAATTTATTTTTTTATACCAAAATGGTAAAAGCGATTTATTTTATGTGGCGACTTCCACAAACAACAAGAAACATACTCCAACATCATCTAGAGAAAACGAGCTGAACTACGGAGTAACTACTAATCCTGCATCGCGCTATGAGAGTCTCCCGCCGATTAGTATTATATACAACTTCCCAATATCAACCGTTGGGTCGCGGCCCGTCAGGCATGATCACCTCGCCTGGTCGGAGGATCCTCCCTTTGTGTTGGAGGGACATGAAAACCGTTCCTCCACATTTAATAATCATTGCAAACATGTAGGTATGAATATAGTAGGTATTTCGTAATCCGGGTGTCAGGTTTCATACATATAAAAATATACTACATATAACCAACGTAAATACTAATTAACTAACAGTACCTACATGAGATAGTTTGAAAACAATGAAATAGAACCTTATACCTACCATTAAACGAAACTAGTCTTTATTCAGCCCGTATTTGTAAATTGAATGCACAAAGAGTGCACAAAAATAATTTAAATCAACATGATGATAATCCTCTATCCCACTAATATCATAAATGTGAAAGTTTGGATGGATGGATGGATAGATGGATGGATGAATGTTTGTTACTCTTTTACGCAAAACCACTGAACCGATTGCGATGAAACTTGGTATGTAGATAGCTAGAGACCTAGATTAACGCATAGGCTACTTTTTATCCCGATATTCCCACGGGATCGGGACTTCGGGACGGGTCGGATCGGGACGGGGTGAAACCGGGCGGCGTTGCTAGTTCTACATAAACGATACACATCAAATTACTAGGAAACTAATTCTGAGACGAGAAATTAACATAATAAACAGGGGGCCTTATGAAGCGTTTTCGTCCATCAAAAGCTTTTTTTGTTACAAGCTTTCAACTTTAATATCTCCCCGGGCCTGTGATGTACTTTTATCCTCGTATTAATGAAATTAATTACATTTATATTAAAGTTCAAAGGTCATTTCCGAGGTTATGATCTAATACCTTTTTGTTGAACAATACATATTGATTTTGAAACCGCTAACAATTTTCTGAACATAATACGAAATTACGATTAGGACGCATTTGGTATGATATGCACCAAATCTGTTTGTTTATAGAATTGTCTCTCATATCTAATTATTTTGTGTCAGCACAGTCTAACGTTAGCACGTCCAATTGTGCACCCAAAACGACTGTCAGATCTTATCGTATGATGCGAGCACCGCCGTATGTTTTGCTGTCCGTTGTCCGATCCATACCAACTTCGTATGTCTAGCAACGTTTGAAGCAACAAATGTTTGAACCCTTGTAATTACAGCAGTTTAAAATACAATTACAATCTAATTGTGAGATGAACCTTGATAAATAACTGATATCAATTTACCTGGAATTTGCATGTTCAAGCACCGATACGAAATTATCAGGAAACATCCCTCGTCGTCCTCGGAGTTCCCCTCGCCACCATCCCCCAGGCAACCTTTCCACATCCCGTATCACATCACCTTGCCTGATGGTAAGCTCATCAGGCTCAGATGCGTCATATGCGAAATTCACCATACAGGACACTGCAACAAAATCGTCTGTCAAACATGCCACTTTGAATATGTAATAAGTTAATCATCATGCATGACATGGTTTACAAATAAATCTTGCTACTTAACCAGTTTCTGAATGCTCTATGCTCGTTTATTTTGAAACAAATAATATGTTACTAGCATGTATCAAATTTGCAATAAAACAAGATTATGTAAGTTTCTATCAGTTTTTTAGACAGATTCTTTAGGTAGATAGATAGTAAACATTTAGATATGGCCTTTGTATACTATAACCACAATTTTGTAAAATGTTGAAAAATTTAATTCCGTTTTAACTTTGAGCATTTAATTTAATTTCATTTACATTACATTTTTTTTTTTAAAGACAACTCCCGCATTAGGAATTACTCCTGGGTCGCAGGTAGCTTTACAAACATAGAAACAACGGACACAAAGACTCAGGTGGGAATCAAACCCACGACCTATAAGCATAGCGGTCAGGGTCACTAACCACTAGGCCAACAGGCCAGTCATTATTACATTGGTATTGAACAACATTAGTTAATAATATTATGTATAATTTCACATTTTATCTGCTACATCTCATGACTTACCGCCACTCTGTAAGATGTTATGGTACCGTAATGGATGTTAAAACCTGACACGTATTCGAAGTGTTACAAATTCCTTACTACATCATATATTGAATACTAACCAAATCCATAAAGTCCTAAAATGAAATGTAGGGTATTTTTCTATCAAAATCAAGAAAAATACAATAGGAGAATCACACAAATAGTGTTTTGTACCAAAGGGAAGTTTGTAATCAATCACTGCATATTATAAAACAAAGTCCCCTCCCGCGGTCGTCTGTCTGTTTGCAATTAATCTCAAAAACTACTAAACGTATTTTCATGCGGTTTTCACCATTAGATACAGCGATTCATGAGGACGGTTTAGGTATAGATATAATTTGTAAAGGTTTTGTGTAAATTGGTTGAAATATGATAATGATTGTTGAAGATGTCTCTGTTACCCATGCGAAGCTGGGGGGTTGCTAGTCTAGTATGAATCAAAAATGGTCATTAAAAACACATTAATGGCCTAATTATTCCTCTAAAAAGAAAAGAATTATGATGAAATCTTCAGCTGTTGTTGTTGATTGTTCCTTGTTTTATATTATTGATATCTATTCATACTTCAATAATTAAAAAGCCCTTTCTCTCTTACGCACATACTTTCCACACTTTAAGATCCTTTTTTTTAATCATTTGATGTAAAATACTTTCTGGATCTACATTAAAGTTAAGAGGTACTTATTGAAAAAAAGGAATTATTACATTTTTCACAAATTTGGTGGCCAATTTACAGTAAACTACTATATATGAAAAAAATTACATTTAAAAATATACACATGATACAAAAGTTGTGCATGTGTATGTAACAAACACAGAAACAATTAACTAAAGAATACATAAATAAAATAAAGAACTTTAATTAACTTAAAGCATGGAGATTTTTATGTGGTTCAGCAGCAGACCATTTGGCTGCAATGCGTAAGATTGCAGGTTAAATTCCCGCTAAGTGCAAACTATATACATAATTGAGCGTATTTTCATTGGGCTGGATCTTTCTATGTACAAATTATGTATATACAAAAATAAGAATATTTATCTGTGTGGTAGAACCTCAGGCTTAGTTTCGTTCTAGGAAACATTGTGATTGTGAAATAATGTTTTTTTTATGGGATAGGGGCAAACAAACAGATGGGTCACCTGATGGTAAGTGACTACCGCCGCCCATGGGCACCTGCAATTCAAGAGTCATAAATGCTTTGCTGGCCTTTAAGGTGGGAATTGAGGAAGGGGGGAAGGAGAGAGAGGGGGAGAGGGAAGGGTTAGGGCCTCCGGTAACCTCACTCACTTAGCGGAATACTTTATTGTACCAATATATTTTATTGTACCAATTTGTAAAAGAATCGCACTGTGTAACATGACCTTTTTCAGGGATTCTACATATTGCTAATCTTATATTATTTAATTTATATCTCCACCTGAACTGACTAGCCAAATATACACATTTTTAATATTACTAGAGATCGCGTGGTGGTCGAATTTCGACCATGGTTTATTTCATTGGCCACTATTACTTGACCTGTCATTGTATAGACTTTTGTACCATGACAGGTCAAAATCCCTTTCTGTAACTGGACACTCATAGCTGTATGCACCCGTTTTAGCATTTTTTTTTAACTTTGTAGCAAATATTGTTCAAAAATTTTAGCATTTGTCACTTCTTCTCTGTATAAACTATAAGTGTGCGAAATTTCATACTCCTCCATCCGCCTAATTTTCGTAAAAAGGGATCCAAAGTTTTCGCTTCACATATTAATATATAGGTGACTGATAAACCCTTAGAGTACCTAAATAAATGGTTTATTTTTAATGACACAAGCTGGTTATTTATACTAGCAATATAAATTAAAAAAACAAGGTCAAATTTGATCATTTTGTATTTAAATCTGCAAAAACCTTATATCGAAACAATTTCGAAAAAATTAAATATAAATCGAATATGTAAATATAATATAATAAATCGAAAAAATTTATAAAAAAACTTCTATATGGTAGAACTGCTAGTTTTTAATAAGACCAATGATGACTTTTCAAATTTGTAAAAAAACTATTTCATTTTTACTACTTATTCCCGCCACTTCAACATTCATAGAGAGAGAGAGAAATTAGTGAAGCAAAGCGTATCTGAATTTGATAAAAATTTGTTTTAACTTTAATATAGATTGTAAAGATAGTGAGCCGGTTTTTAGCAGCAATAGTTCTTTGTTAAAAGTTGCTAAAAGTGATGAAAATATATTTATAATAAAAAAGTAAAATAGATAGTACCTATTTTATTTTGACACAATGTACTTTTTTTTCTACCTATAATAAATCAATGTACTTTATTTGGGCAAAAAAAGTGGCATCCCTAGTAATGACCTACACAACTAATTAGAATATCCGAATATTAGTAATATTTTTAATCCACAATGCTAAGTAAAAAAGATAAATATTCTCACCGAGCATGTTTGTTTTAATAATTTAAATGAACGTCGCCCTAACTTATTAGTATTTACAATGCATATGACAACACAATGCCTATAAAGTGAGTCATTCTCTAACATTTAACTAAGAAGGTAAGTCACAGTTGTATTTATCACAAGTACTAACTGCTTTGAGTGTAAAATTTTCTCTCTAAGCTGAATTTGCGATAAGGAAGTCATCAAAAACATGATAAGCCCATTGCTTGTCGTATGACGCCCGAAACATACTAACATATTTTTTGCATCTATTCGGAAAATGTATACAAAACTATTCTGCACGCATCGAAAATATACGTTTACGGCAACATGCGTCAGCCAAAGTGATGTCGCAAGTCTTACAAGATACAGTTATTCATACACAAACAAGAGAAAACCTTTCCAAGACACGGAGTACTCACCCTTCTGATTTGCATTTGTCTCCATTTCAAATCTAACATTTGAAATGGAACACATCACATTATCACAATCACACTATTATATTAACAAACCAATGATTTTTTGTTATTTAAGTTATCACAAAAACCATATTATTTCTCTAAAATTAGGACAAGCAAGCGTGTAGAGCAGAAACTTACTTCACTGTTTTTGATTTACGTCATGTTTTTTTTCTTTTACGCAGTCTTGTAGTTAGATTCAGATACTGACCGTTTGGCACATTAAAGAACTAAATGAAAGTATCCGTTAAGAGAAATGGTGTAACTTTGTCTACACATTTTATAAATAATAATATAATGTATTATATCTTATGTGTTAATGTGTAGTATCTATACTAATACATATTATAATTGTGACAGTGGATCTGTCTGTCTGTCTGTTGCAATTTCACGCCTAAGCCACTGCACCTTGGATAAGAACATAGGCTTCTTTTTGTCACGAAAATAAAAGTTAGAGAGGGTGGAATAGGTTAAAATTTTGTTTGGTAGACCAATCATTTTCAAGTCCAGGAAAAAAAATTCATCATTATTAATTATTTATACTTTATTTCTAATAAAGTATGTTTCTGCAGAGATACTAAAAGCTTGAAGAAAAAATATGCTACTCGAAGTAAAAATTCTACGTAAACAATTGCGGGAACTAGCGAAATACCTTATTTAAAAATATATATATTATTATTACTTTTAGGGTTCCGTAACTCGAAAGGAAAAACGGAACCCTTATAGGATCACTTTGATATCCGTCCGTCCGAGTGTCTGTCTGTCTGTCACGACCCTTTTTCTTAGGAACGCGTGGAGGTATCAAGCTGGAATTTATATTAAATACTCAGGTCTACTGTCCCTTGGAGCTGTGAAAAAATTAAACTTCTAAGCCAACGCAATCAAAAGATACAGCCGTTTATGCCGCAAATTTCCGACACTCGCAAGGGAATCAAAACCTACAGCGTACTTCCCGTAAACTCAGAATCTTGAAATTTTTTACGAAGCAACGTCTTATAGCACAGATAAAGGAAAAATTAATAAATTTTTAGTTACATCATATTTATAATATAATAATTATAATAAAATAATTTAATTATAATAAAATATTTTTAATAATTTTAAGTTTACTACCCTTTTCCTCATGAACGCGTAGAGGTATTAAATTGAAATTATATCAAATACTCAAGTCTATAATACGTCTATAATATTAAGCTGTAACAAAATCAAACTTGTATGTCAACGCGATCAAAAGAAACAGCAATTTAAGCGGCTTATTTTCAAACTCGCAACTACTTGCAAGGGAATCAAAACCTAAAGAGTACTTCCAGTCTACCTAGAATCTTGAAATTTGGCATGAAGCAATGTTTTATAGCACAGATAAAGGAAAATTTGCGAAAGTCGTTAATTTGTTGTTATATCACATAAAAAAATAGTTTTTGTGATTACAAACTTATATTTTGCGGTTGGATTGTTAACTTTGTCGTACATCGCAACCGCAAAGTTAAGTTTGTCTTTCGAAAAAGACGGGCAAAAGTTTTGAGAATCGATACCCGAGATGGACGTTCCATCTACATACAAGTTTACGGAACCCTCGGTGTGCGACTCAGACTCGCACTTGTCCGGTTTTTTATATAATATTATGGCTAATTAATATATCAGAGGGCTTGGACTTATATAGCGGCAACAGCACAGAACACTAATACCCTAGTCGGGCAACAGTTAGTTCGAGTTACCGGTATGCAACCCTGAGATGCTGGTGCTATTGCTATTAAGAACGGGTGTTATGTCCCTCTAACACAAAGGGAGGATCCTCCGACCAGGCGTGGTGATCATGCCTGGCGGACTGCGGCCTTACGGCTGATGTTGAGAAATTGTAAATATACATCATAGTTCAGCTCGTCTTCGCTATATAATAATAATAACTCCACACCTCTCACACACGGCCGTCTGATCCCAAACTAGGCAGAGCCTGTACTATAGTAACCAGACTGCTGATAAACTTACATAAATATTTCTAAATACATACATATTATAGATAAATTATACCCAGACACAGCAGTCAGGGTCACTAACCACTAGACCAAAAGGCCAGTCTATATGATGTTGAAGAATGTGGAAGTCACCACACACTTCCTAATCCATTCGTAATAAGCAACAATATCACTTTCCTTCCATAGCTTAGCTTTCGTTACTTAAATACCTTTCTAAATTTACCATCTTTAATTTCCAAAGTACTCGGTTGACAGCAATAGGCTTGCGGCTCGCCCCTATTACGTTACTTTCCAAAATGCTCGGTTGACAGCAATAGGTTTGCGGCTCGCCTCTATTACGTGAGTAGGACCTTAATTTTAGGACTAAATTATAGGTTGGCGATATGTGGGTTTTTAATACACTAAACTTCTGCCCACACCTTCTGAGATACAAGCGTGTGTATGAATCATTATATAAATTTATATTCTTCTGTACGTGGGTTTGTTTGCTCAAGTGCGTCTCTGGATGGTTAAGATTCACAACTGGCCATTGAAATAAAAGAAGAAGATTCACAACTGCATTCGGTAGGTGGCGCTGCTATCGGGTTCTGGTCAGTTCTGGTATTCGTCGTTTTTTGACAAAAAAAAATGTATTTTTGAGTGGGTCCCAAGATAGTTTATATTCAAAATTGGATCCTAGCTGGCACTGCGAATGGTTTCTAGAAATGATTTACATTTTATTTTTTTTTACTTTATTTTAAGATTTGTGTATATTTGTGTTATTGACGAAATCAATTATGCCACCCAAAAGGAAAGTCACCATTCAGGTAGGACAAAATTTGTTGGGTCCGCTGGTTTTTATTATAATGTATAACACAGTGGTACATTGTTATATAAAATTAAAACTAAAACTCGGGCAAGTAATCTAATCTATTAATTAAATAATTATTTTTTATTTAACATCAACATAATTTATAACTTCATTACACTTTCCAACAAGATGTCCCTTTCTGTATTTCAGGTAATACCTATGTGATTAATAGTTTTATACATAGTAAATGTATGTATCAGATAGTGTAATAGGTATTTTACAAGTACAGTTACTACAGTTAAGTATGACTATTCACTTCCTCAATGATCCCTCTGAGTCAGGTGGTATGCCAAGTTCTTCATCAGTGTAGGTGGAGGGGTCCACATAGGGGAATTCTCCCTGAAATGTGATACAAACAAGTTAAAAAAGTTACACATATTGCTAATGATACCACATTACCAACCAACTCTTAATTATTTTTTTCATTTATTTATTTATTGCTGAACACAGGTACATAATTACTAAATATCTAAGGTGTTACATGATAATGTCCAAGCCATGTTCTGCCTGTTTGGGCATGCAACATTAGTTAAGTAGGTTCTCTATGGAGTTTGAACAGTTATTTTCTTCAAACTCCATAGAGTAGACTCTATGGAGTTTGACTTCTCTTTTAAACTATTTATTTAAATATAGATACAAGGTATACTACCAGTCCTTATAAGGTAATGAGGATCTCATTTAATATCTTTACTTATAATTAAAGATTTTTACTTAATTTTTTTAAACGACAACTCCCGCTTAGGAATATTCTTGTGCCGCAGGGGGCTTCACAAATATTCAAACAACGGACACAAAGAACACCCAGATTCGGAACAACTCTTTGTAAATCACACAAAAATAAACAGAACAAAGAAGCTAGAAGCCCTATGTAATAGATGTTCATAGATTAAAGTTATTAATGCTACTAGTATTGCTGTTGCTATTTGTATTGTAGAATCATTAAGAGTAATCAGCATGTGTAATCATAATCACTTAGCATAGCAAGGATCATGGATTAAAATGTATTTGTAGTAAAATTAAATAACTAAAAAGCACTACACCTTTAAACTATGCATTCTGTATTGTTATAAAACATTATTGATTTTATAATTTTCAGATGTTAATCGGCTATGCACTGCATATTTTCTTTTCCATTCCATTCATACTAACTTTTAAATGTTTGCCTTCCATGATATAATTATGTATTTCAACGGGAATTAACACAATCACGAAAAGGTATTACATACCTCTGAATTGCCTGACATTTCGACCAGGTTGCACTGTCCACAAAGCTGGTACATTCAAGATCGGGCAAAAACGTAATAGATTTGGATACAAATCTTTTTTCCTTCCACCCCTCTATTATTTGCTTATTTGTTAATGAGTTTTAGACCCAATCCTTTCTGAATAACTAGCAACCCGCCCCGGCCTCACACGGTTAACAGAGACATTTTCAACTATCATCATCATATTTTCATCAATTTACACAAAATCTTAACAAATTATACACTTAACCACCACCACCACCTTCCTCATGAATCACTCTGTTTATTAGTGAAAACCACATGAAAATCCGTTCAGTAGTTTTTTCAGTTTATTGCGAACAGACAGACAGATGCAGCGGAGGACTTTGTTCTATAATATGTAGTGATGTAGCAAGCATATTATGAAAAAAGTAAACATACAAAGATATGGTCAGGCTCTGTGAGACAGTGGTATAATATCCAATACCAGGCCAATGCACCAAGACCTTCAGCTATGTATATAGCCTGTTTAGAAGGCATGGGGGGTGGTACTCGATAAGACCAAACCCTGCAAATGAGAAAAATAAATTATTCAATGATTTCGAGAAAACTATTATAATAATATTAACAATTTCACCCATTTAACACACTGTTATCTGATCCTAAACTAGGCAAAGCCTGTACTATGGTAACACCATACTGCTGATAAACATACTTATATATTTCTAAATACATACATATTATAGATAAATTACACCCAGACACATATGTATTTTTAGGTTTAAATTGTGTGATTAAAATAGAACGAAAAATGTTTAAGTAGCCGCAATACACCCACTAGCCACAGTAAATTTGCTACCTTTGTCTACTGATATGTCGAACATGCCAAAAATGGATGTAAAGAAATCGAAAAAAGCAAATATTTAAGTTACAAGAAAATTATAAGAGGAATTTTGGATTAATCTTGTCAAAATAGTGACATAACCACTTACCCATGGCCAGCATTTCTTTTAATTAGTTTCATATTATTAGCAGCATTTTTTACACCACGAAGCAGTAGAGCTCTCGTTATTAATGTTTTCGTTAACATGTTTGTTAACTTTATTATGATTTAACTCCAACCAAAATTTGATTTCACTTCTGACAGTGTTCCTGCAAAAAAATTATCAAAAATAGGTGTGAGCGTTATTTCACGGCGCTAGTTACAATAACTGACTAAGTAACATAATCGAATAGCTAGTTACTAATTAAATAAATAAACTAGTGATTTTTGTAACCACGCTATTTTCGATACTACAGACTAATCTAATCTACCTATCTACTAATACCTATTACAAGTTGAGACCTCGGCCTCGTTTGGTTAATCCTGCGTCATACAAGCAGAGTTTCAAGTTAACTTAAGCAAGTAAAATGGGGTCACACGGCACAATTTGATCAATTTGGCTATATTTTCTATCGAATCTTTTCGCGTGGACGCATATCATCAAATTCAAGGTAACTGGGTGGTCAGGACCGCCTGACTTGGTCGTGTCACATCAAATCGGTTCGTGTTGATGCTAATCGGCCAATTTTATCATTAAGCCTGCCTGCAGGTGACAAACTGAGCTGAAATGTTCCGATTTTTGAAGTGAAGACTTCTTTAGGCACGTTGGGTACTTTTGGTATGGGAAAAAAGCACTGAACTCGCGTGACCGTCACGCTCAGATACATATAGGTAGGTATACAGATATATGTTTTCACATCCAACGTACAGTCCTACGATTGACAGTTTTTTTACAAAGGCTATTGACGCGTTATTAATGTGTTTCATCAGTTTGGTGGTTATATTTGTAAGATGATTTACATTATAAGATCAACACAGGTAACATTTGTTCAAAAAGAAAAACTATTAGGTATACAGCAACTTTTCTTACAAACGTCTGTCCAGTACAGGACATAAAATCAAATGAAAATTAGCAATTTGGTTGTGAACGTGTGGACGCGAAATCTGTTGAATTTCATTTCATGCAATTCCATCAGAAATCTGATCAGGTAATAAAATCGTATCGTGTGAATGCCGTTTCATAATGACAGCGCATGCTGTTTCTTTCACAATCAGGTATAATTAGTAAACTACTTACGTTAACGACGTACGTCTAACTAATAATACTATAATAGTTACTTTTTAACAGATACATTACTCCCATAAAAAGCGAAGATACTTACGCTATAGTCTACCTGGCGTTACCTGTAAACAAAAATATTTCTTGTACACACTTACCGTAAGATGAGAACGCTTTGCCCAACACCTGACGGTCGTTTGTGCGTCTCACGTAATAGCCGATGTTCTAGGAGACTAGGGTTGTACAAAGACGATGGATAAAAAGGAAACTAGAAATAATGAAATAATTTACTTGTTTGATAATCTAAAATAGGAGTGTTAAGTTAAAAATAGCTATATATCCCTCTCTGTATTTCATATTTTAAATTTTAATAAGCAATGAAACTATTTTGAAGCCTTTCGAAAGTAATTTGTACAGTATTTAACTATTATGTGTTCTTTAATTCGATCCGTAATTCTGTCAACTCATTTACGGCTATGGTTCCGTCTGAAAAGATGAATTAACATTAAAAAGCGAACATTCACAGCGTGACCAAAAAAAAAGTGCCGCCCAGAAAAGGAATATACAGAGAGTAGATCTTTCTTTTGTTGACTGATTAACTGTATAGCCATAATACTTTAGCTTAGACTTGAAATAGGTAACGTAGCCCGAAGCGGCCGTATCTGCTCACTAAAACTAGTTACGAAAATCACGCGTTCTCGAACCTAGACACGCCTTTTAAGTAACTAGGTACGTTACGTTTCGTGACATTGACGTAACGAGTAACGACCCAAACCTATAGTCCATCTAATCTATGAAGTACCGTTTGACGTTTCATACTTTTCAAGCCGAAACAACTTTGTATAGGCGTAACTCACACAATTTCAATAACCTTTTCCGTAAAACCATGGAATTATGAAGCTATTTTTATTTTATCACAAGATGTACAATTCTTAATAACTAAATTCAAATTTAAATCTTTTAAACAAAGTAAAATAACTAAAATGTAGAACAGATAGCTTTTTTTAGACTTCGTTTCAAAGTCACGTACTTATGTCCTTTACCGTAGTGTTGCGAATCTTCAAATTCACTTGTGTACGAAAAATCGTTAAAATATACGAATAATAGAACTTATTAGGCGTCCCCCACATTTGGCGTGCGCGATCCTCGGGCGTGCGAGCTGCACGGACGCAGCGCGCGCGTAGCGCGCGCTGCGCGAGCGTCGAGTGTTGCCGCCGTGTGACGTGCACGCTGCGTGCGCGCAACGCGCGCGCGGCGCGCTCGCGACGCTCGAGTCGCGTTCTTGACCTTTCGCCCGCTATCCCCGCCGCCCGCTACTGTATCGGTCAGTCGCATGGTAGACAGTGGTGTGTTGACACGCGTTAAAAATGGAGGCACCGAGTGAAATTAATATCGAAAGCTTTATCCTAGAAATACAGAATCGTCCTGCTATATGGGACATGACGACACGGGAGTATAGTGATCGTATTGTAAAAAAAAAGGCGTGGGAAGAATCAGCACTTTATTTATAAAAAATTTTGAAACGAAAACTGCAAAACAAAAAAATGAAGAGGGTAAGTTTTAAATTTTATTATCTTGCCGTGACAATGAACCTTGCTCTGAGACGAAGTAATCAGCAAACTTATTTCTTTCAGTTATACCTCTTGAAAATTGTATACCTTCTGTTTCTTCACAGTCATTGTTTTGATTGCCATCGAGTCCAGAAATTATTGGTATGTTAATTTCCGCTGTGCAAATCTTCTTCGATCTAACAAAGTTGTGCAATATGCAACAAGTTTTAATAATTTGTTCACTAAATTCAAGTCCAACATTTAACGGTCTGTGTAAAATCCTCCATTTTCCTGTCATAATTCCAAAAGTGCATTCTATATATCTTCTTGCACGACTAAGTCTGTAGTTATACACTCTTTGTTTGTGTGTCAAATTGTTACCAGCATAAGGTCGTTGCACATAACTTGACAAGGGAAAAGCTTCGTCGCCTACTAGTACAAAGGGAAAAGGTGCACCGTTGTTTGTTATTGGAGCTGGTGCGGGAATGTCTAACACTTTTTCTTGTATTTCGTTATAAAAACTGCTATTATGGAAAATTGTTGAGTCAGAACTTTTTCCATAAGAGCCAACATCTACATATATGTATTCATAATTTGAATTACACACTGCCAATAAGTTAATTGAAAAATATTTTTTATAATTGTAGTAAAGGGAACCGCTATCGCAT